>CM068828.1:79669258-80059258 GCA_028554795.2 Sinohyriopsis cumingii
GTGAAGTGTTAGTGTGTTTCCATGATGTCCTGGTTCACTAGTAGTGAATTCCGACCAGAACCGAATGACTGTCCCTGGAGTAAAATAGCACATATTAAAAGCTAGTGGTATACATTGGTAGCGTGCCTGCAAGGACAGCACTTACGGTATTAAACCGGTAAATTACACAAGGGCATAAATAAAAAGGGACTTGGCAGAGACCGTTTATGTCGCCATGCGGCCGAATATGGTGCAGTTATATCGGCGAAATGTGCCTGGAAAGCATACATTGACTGGCCTAAGGTGGCGGAGTTAAAATAGTTCCCATTGTTAGGGAGTACTCACATAGGTTCTAAGGCGTGAACGGTTGGTGGTACGGAAACATAATGAAGCCAAAACACGCAGATGTACGGTTGATGGATAGTTGACAGTTCGGTTTTTCTGTGGTCTTGCATTAATTAGAGGAAAATTTAGGTATAGAATGGACACGTCGGGCTTTCTGATTTACAACTGACGTTGTATGGAAGTCTTTGGAAAGTCGGGGAAACTTATGACTTCTAGCGAGAATCGCGCCAGGGTTTGACAACCGCTCGGTCAAGTAAATACCCGTGTGCGTGTAACAATATATACTGATATACTGTCATCTGAAAGGCACTACATATACTGCCCCTTACCGATACTACATATACTATCATTTGAATAACACTACATAAACTGTCATTTGAATGACACTACATACACTGTCATGTGAATGACACTACATAAACTGTCATCTGAATGACACTACATCCACTGTTATGTGAATGACACTACATATACACATTCTGTCATTTGAATGCCACTACATTGGGATGTGAATGGCACTACATATAATATCTTCTGACACATATTAAATATATGTTACCGCACTTGCCTTCCACTCATTGGTGAGAAAATACAAGTCCAGTGTTTTGTTCAGTATTGGATTTATTATGCCTTATTGGGTTCATAGGTGGAGATTGAGACATTTCTCTTTGCTTTGTAACATAAACCCTACAAATACAATAAATACATTTACTACAATAATAAATAATATCGTCATCAGTGCATTATTGTTCTGCATGTTTACATTGATTCTCTTTACAGTACATTCAATACGAATAACTTACAACTCCATATAGTTATTAATTATTCATCTAGAGAGATAGTGGACCAACTAAACCTAAACAACAGTCAGTGTTTAGAGCACAAGTAGGGAACAGACAGACAGACAAACAAAGGTGTGGACAGAACGATAAGCTAATAATAAAATGCAGGTTGATAACCTATTAAAATGTAATAAAATACAGCAACATGCGTTCCCGAGAAATATGCAGAGTACATATAAAATAAACTATTACATTAATCATATTATAAATATATTTACCTTATCATATGGGACAAAGGCCAATTTACATCTTACAAGCACAAGAATCATCAGGCACTATAATTCAATGCCATGACCAGCACCCTTCAGAAACTCTAATGGACTGACCACTAATATGCTGTTCATACTATGTTGTTTATCCAGACAAGTAGCAAACTAACCAATCAGAAAGTTGTTTACCACTTGTCATACAATAGAACAACCCAGCATGACCAGCAATCAGGGTAGTTGCATTGCTCAGTGAACAAAACTCTTAACAGGTAATTCTGGTTCAAGGTTACCTAAATGGCTAAATATGTGTAAACTGAGAACAACACACTAATTGCAACTAATGACTGTATTTCACTCAAAAATAAACATTAACTACATAAAATAATAAAATACCTATTTCTGCCTAACTAAAACATGACTATAAAATTATAAAACATATGCTCCTGCTACATGTATAGACCTACAAAGTGCAAATCTAAAAGACTACAGTATAAAATAAGCGTTCTCAACCTAACTAAAATTAACTCTAGTCTGGATAGGGTAATCATAACTCGCCCGCCTTGTACGACTGCGGTCTTAGGTTCGAGACCTTTTACTAGCATATAGTAGAGCATGTGGTTGCTCAACAAACGCGCGTGATTTCCTTGAGCTTCTGCACTTTGTTGCTACTTAAATTCCATGTCATGCCATCATGCGTAGAATACATTGTCCGGAATTATTTTTCTCTGGAAGTGGGATAAAAATTTATACAAATGCAACGGTAAATTGTTTTTGAAGCTTTTAAACCGGGTCGTATTGAAATTTTAACAATTTGGCTTCCTCTTAGAATAGTGATTCATATTTAATTAAGGCTTCCCTTGTCTATACTAACCTTGCCTAAAATGGTTTTGCTAGGTACAAATATCAAAGACATAAAGATTAGAGGAAGAATATATTTAATTAAATATTCCAAATGTGACTTTATCAGTTGAAATATCGTTGTCCTAGGTTATATTGAATGCTGGTTAAAATTACAAATATAAAAAATGTACAGTTGCTAATAAACCGATCTGGACTAAAATAAATAATTGAAAAAAGTCCAAGGAAATTAATTGAGTATGTGTTACAGCCACTGAAATGCCTATTTTTCTTTAGATTTAATGATCATGAAAAACAGGAAAAGAGTTTCATAAGAGTATACCTAGTCATGGTGCAAAATAAATTATCCTTCCAATTTGCTACTCCTCAACAGGGACAGTTTTAAAGAAGAATCCAAACGAATCATATGAAAATAAAATCTTATATTTACATTTATGAAAATATTACGGTATAAGTACAGTATAATTCATATATGCAAAAACAGAAGATATATAACAGGTACTTAATACTTTCTAGGCATATTTGAAATGATATTAAGACACATATAGTATGAATACGTATTGCACATAGACAAAGAAGAAAATTGGATTAAAATGTTTTAAAACCTGAGTACTTCCTGTGCTATTTTTATAATATGCAGAAAAGAACAAATACTCCCTTGCAACGGAAATTGCAATTTGTAATAGACTTCAGGGATAAACTCAATTTTTTTAACGTCTACTTTGATTTCAAGGCCCTAAAACAATTCTTCTAACGATATAGAGATATATGTAAAAGCTAATATACATGTATGTAAGTGAAGAAAATTTTTTAAAATTGCTGATTCTATCACATTCCTAAAATTAAGACATAAGATAAAATAGATACTATATTTTATAAAGACCATAACAATTTTTTTAGTATGAAATGATTATATTTCACATAGACCTATACGATAACCAATTGTTTTTAATAAATAATTTCGATGTAAATTGTTGATTTTCTCCAATTATTATAAAACCCACGAATTATTTTAGAGGCAAGTTGTATTGTATTCCCAATAAAAGGAACACATCTTTCTTTTTCATTGTTTACTTTCTACCTCCTGTCTCACTTTTTCAAATATCGAAATTGAATAATCTGTATTGTGTTCTCACTGTCACTGTCTTGACTTTTAATTAATTGTCTAGAAATTAGTTTTGTCTTTGGAAATGCACTAAGCCAGGGAAACTCTAGTCAACCACTGCTTGTATTGTTTTCTTGGAGGAGACAAGGGAAATATTTCTTCTTCTTCTTTTTCTTCTTCTTCTTCTTCTTCTTCTTCTTCTTCTTCTATATATTGAAGCCACGATGACCAATCCATAAATAACACTTACGATTAGACACTAAGATTAAGCGGCTAATCTACTTTTCTCAAGTAGAATGCAGCTATGACTGACACTGTGACATTTATGTTGACCACGTTACATAGATGTTTATGCACAACATATTGTCTGCAGTTTCATTCATCACCGTCCCTTGTCCTAACTGTTGTCCAAACCAATTTGATTGCGAGTTAAAATCCCCTTTGGTAAACTGTCTAATAACCAGGCACAAAACGTTTCTCATATAAAATCCAAATTCTGTCATAGTCGATAATGTGACAGACAATCGGTCTAAGTAGCAGGCATACAAAGTAATTAATTGAAGAATAAAAGACTAGGAATCCCCAAGACATACAGAAATGGTGGTTGAAATTAATTTGAAATCGGTTGTCTAATTTGATTGCCCAATTAAATGAAATCAAAACGTTTCTTTTCTTTTAAGTCGAACTGTGGTCGCATTTTACGCACCATTTTCTATCTAGCCATTTGTATTATAATTTACAGTAAAGTTACAATTCATTTATGTGTATGTTTTCCTTGATGTAAAAGAAAGTGTCACAACTTAAAAAAATTCAAAGGCCAAACTTACCCAAGGGATAACTAGATTACTCCTTCCCTTGCTTCCGATAGAGAAATTTGCAGCATTTAGTACTCGAGCTAGAGTTGAATAATTCTCATGCGTAACTTGATCCAATTGGGCCTACATGTATGTTTATCTCACTAACAAATACTATGGCAGAGAAAGATTCAAATCAGACCAGTACTGACTATTTTTTGTAATACTTTATTGTAGCATTACAGCTATTATTTGTTACCCAAATACATTTCACTGTGTAATGAATACAATCAATCACGAACACGTTATGCTTCAGCAGTTTTCCTCCACTACTTGAACAAAATGTCTAGCTAACTGGATATAACAAATTGTTTTATACAATTGAAGAGGGGAGGAGAGTCATATTACCAATAAACACTATGGTCATGCAATATCGAACCAAAGCTCTCCTATATCTGTTATAGGGTTTTGAATACACGAGGACATGATAAGATATTTACTCGTTGCAGAGGAAGGCCAACAAAATATGTTTGTTTCGAATTGTGAAAAGTTAGCTAGAAAGGCCATATATACCTGAAATGCTGAGGTATATTAACCCTCAAATAAGAAAGCTACATGTATCGGTGAACAGGGTCTAGGATATGGACATAACCTTAGACATAACCTAAGAGTAGGCAAACGAACAGACATAAAAGAAGACACATATACATAAATCAATCATATTAGTACGTGAGATATATTTACTGCGCAGTTTTTGAAGAGGTATTAGGATATGCTGCATATGTGGACGAATGGACAGACATATGAATGGTGAAAATGACGAGAAAGGTATTAGAAACCATCCCAGTGTGGATCCCTAAAAATCGAATGAACAAGAAATTTATGTGCATTTATCCCATCATGACTTGTTTACTCCCGACATTTAGTTACACAAAATGATCCATGCTGTATATATATAGAGCGGTGTTTCGAAAGGCTAATCGCAAACTTCTTCTATTTTCATGGGGATCATTCTGAACATATAACTACACATGATCACACAAAATATTTTGCTTTACTTTAAAACTTTTAAATGACTGTGTTCTTAGTTTTATATTGCTTGTCAATTACTAAAGTATATGTGATGATTTTAATCAAATGTTAAAGAGTTATTTTGAAGATTTGGATTTGTAATTTTGAAACTGTAGTTAACAATTGGAATAGCTTGCAATCAATGTATGTTTTATACAGGAGCTTAAAATAAATTGTCTATATGTGTCAAGTTTCCAAAATTAAAACAATTGACTGAACATAATATCTCCTTTAATAAAGACAAAGTTATATACATTAGCGCAATGAAGAATGTTTTGATCTATATCATTCTTAACAATGTGTTTGTTTTAAAATGTTTGATGCAAAATGTTTCTCTACTTTAATAGTTACAAAACATGTGCATTTATTTTACTAAAATAAAAATACATCGAGTGCAAAGTATACATGATTAACATACGTTTATCACAAAGATGTGTCACAACTACTTTTTACAATGTTATTGGGTCATATAATATCACTCTCTGTGTCTCTCTCTATCTAAAACCTTGAAATGTGTTCCTGAAAATATTCTTCATTCAAATTTGATTAAATAATATTTTGAAGTTGTTATGGAAAAAATCATTTAAGGTGCTTTTGGTAGTTTTAGTAGCGGTTGCCATTTATTATATCGGATCTCTATCATTGGTGCTCAGTTGAAAATCCCTTTAGACTAGTGTGCTCTGTGACAAATTTGATCAACATCGATTTGGTGATCTTTTAGAAGTTTATAATAGCAGTTGTTGACCGATGCAAGAGGCATAACGACGCAGGCCTTACCATAAGTTCACCTAGTCATGCGACCAGGTGAGCCAAAAGAAGAAAAGTAGATCACCGCAACTATAACAGTATGTCGTTGAGGTATTCATAATATAAATACACTCTCAAATATAACACTTTACTGTCCAAGGATGTGATGTGCAGCCTACCAATCAATGTAGTATACGGGTCACATAGTCCCTATTTATACTGGACCATGTTATACAGAAGAACCTTATACTGAGGTGTGTTACAAATTGTTTTGTTCATATTGAATATTATTTGTTGTATTTATGCAGATCAAATTTGATGTTCCGAGTAAATTTGTCTGCTGCATATTTTCATCATGTTGGCAAGGAAATTTCCGCTACATTTGGATGTTTAACGTTTTGTTGATCAGATCCTTCTTTGTTCCTTTAAAATGTTTGTCTATCTTTAACTTGCTATTTATATATGCTAAATTACAATTTATCAAAAGCGGATGCAACGCTATGCAACAATTCTCATGTCTCTTACTCCTCTAAAATGTTTTAACACCTTTGACTAGGAGTAACAGTCATGCAATACTGTCTGATGTTGAGATGTGTTACAAGAAAACAAAATATATCGGGAACAGACTACAGATTTGCTTTCAACTGCGCCACATCAGTCGCTCATATCTATGGTTATATGTTGTCTAATCCAAAATATTATCAATGCGATCAATACTGCCTGATTGATTCAACTTGGAGAAACGTGATCCCAATGAAAGCCTGACCAAAAATGTGTCCGCTAAAAGAATATCATGCTGTTCAACAGTATCATTCTTAAGAGCATGCATTGCCATATCTCTAGTAACTGCGCAGATTGGATGTAAACCGGGGATTTCGGCATCTTTGGGATCAACTCGTCGATTCATTCAAAGCTTGTCGGTTACAAGTGGATTAACAACTACATATCTCCAGCTAGGTCATTACCTAGTGACAAATGAACGCTCTGGATAGGTAAAAAAAAGTCACAGCTACTATCCTCACTGATCAGGAAACTAAGTCTGATGACAAATCAACACAATGGAGTCTGATGACAAATCAACACAATGGAGAAGGACATTAACATACACACATTCTATTAGTGTATTAGAATATTGTCACTAGAATAAGACTTCTCAAAAAGGGCAATGTATAAATGACTCTGAGAAGCTCCCTTGTCTCTTAATATATTAAGTGGAGTAGCCTTCTCTAAATCACCAACGAGTGATACTGATTACTTCGACATGAATGGCACGTATTTCTCCATAACAAAATCAGATTAGGGTATGCAGGCCATCACACATATATCACTTTCAATACATGACCGTTGGCTTCTTAGAAAAAGGGCATTTGTCACTGTTCTGTAAGAAATCTGTTGCCTAGTTTTCACCTTAATGCAATCAGAAATAACGTGCACTTTTCTTTTATAATAAGTGCACATGGGAAGAGAAAAGGTTTTCTGATCCGTCTTATCAGCAATTTGATTCTTCACAGTTATACAAGTTTGAGGTTTTTAAGTACTCAAACGAGACTGAAATGGTTTCTTAACTAAAATATGTTGAGAGGAAAATTGTGAATCAAGAAATAATTATCAGCTCTTCTAGCTCAGTTGTCTTCTCTAAGGTTTCAACCCCTTTTTCATCAAGGTATCTTCTAACGTTTCTACTTACACAATTCTTGAACTCTTCAGTAAATAAGAGTTGTTTAAGATTATCATAATCTTTGTCAACCTTCTTGGCTGTACACCATCTAGTAAACGAAATATCTTTTTACCATGCAACCGGTAGATGCGACTGTGCTTTTTTCTGTCTACAATTTCCTAAGTTTTATGATAGATGTAAGGCACCATCGCACCATACCTTCAAGACATTTTACTTGACCATATCATAATCAACAGCTTGTTCAGACGTGAGGGCAGTATATACATCACTAGATTTACCTCCTCCTCATCATCTTTATTTACTTCCATGGAAGATTACATGATATCAGAATAAATCATCTGAATACAATCAATAGATAAGTATTTAAAAAAATTGTTTATATTAGAATACAAATTCTTACACTATATCAGTCAACAAAGTGTTCGTCAACTGCATAAGTTGCAAGTTTCAGTACCTTATTTGCAGAAAATAGCTGCATACAGGACGAAGAGCTTGGAGTTTTCTTTGTCGATTACACCTGATGATAACCTTTTACCTAGAAAATATTGTAGTTGCAGCAAATCTTCTGCATTAAATAGCGTAATGTGCAGGCTCAGAGGAAATTTATCAGTAAGGAAATCCCAGAAAGAGTTTCTAAAATTCGACATATAAGGATAACTAACACAACAATGAAGTATCAAGTCTGTATAAACATTCCCACATCTGATACACATATTGAGCTGTGTTTGAGGAACAGCAGCCCACAATTAGCTACATATGTAAATACCTTAGTGTGTTGTCTGGTATTAGCCGACTGCCACACTGAGGCAGGTGGTAAGTATTCGTGTATCGAAGAGAATCTATCAAAATCGGCTTGATTAGACATACGAACTCTCCAGAGGCTATTTTCAAGACCAACAGTTTTTGAACTTATAATTTCTTTCCAATTTTGTTTATCTGGAATTTCAGAATGATGCAAATAATCAGTTAGATACCCGAGCAAGTCAAACTTCTTTGAGGCATAATATAAATTTGATATTAACCCGTAGCTTGACATGCATCCGCTCAAAATGAAGTGAAATAACGCAACGTTAAACACATGTTTAGTATATACGTTGTTAGGCATCAAACACAATCTGTGTAAAAGCATCAATTTTCTTCTATCAATTTCGAACTGCGCTGATGTCCATCCTAGCATTCCCAGGGCGATGTCTGATCTTGTATGTAATGGAAAACCTTGTGAATGTTTGGCAAAATACCTCAGAGTTTTATCCAATAAAGAGAGGTCACTTTTTGAAATGTTACACCATAATTCACTTCCATAAAAATTGAAGGATAAATTACCTTTTAAATTTCATTTGCAGCAATCAAAGGATTTAAACCATTCGGTTTAATGCCAATACCAAACAGACCGTGAAAAATTTTTTTCATTTCTTGCATGCATCGAGTATTGCGTCATGCGACGTCAGCTTTGAGTTAATCCGGTGACCCAGGTGTGTTGCCGAATCAGTAACCGGCAAACACGACGGGCTAAGATACCATTTCATATTGATATAATTCTTGTATTGGAGACCAAAAATGATAATAGACCGTATAGACATCACTAGATTTACCTGTAAACATGCGCTGCAATAATGACCTTCGGCCTTTTCAAATGGTCAGCATTTTTCTCAAAAGTGAGAAACTATTTTCTACCTCTTTTTCTCTAAAAGGAGGTACTTGTCCTGCAATGTTTGGCAAGATCAAAATATGAACATGTATTTCCATGAGAGTGCTTTTTACTGGTCATTTCCAATTCCCTTAATCTAAATTCCATTTCTCCTTTTTCCTTCTCTCTTTCTCTCTAATACAGTCATTTTTGCATTTACATAACTCTATTTCTCTCCTTCTGCCTTTTTTGCATCTCTCTCTTATTTTCCTTCTTGCATGTCTACTCTCAATTGCCAATCTTCGTTCTGTAATTGACTTTCTTTATCTTCATTTGGCATTTGTAAATCATACTAAAGCTCAAGTCTTTTTAACTCTATTTGCATTTCGCTTGACTTCCTAACTGACCAGATGAAGATTTCATTGTCAATCCATAAATAATTTTATCAAAAACGTACTGGTTCAACAAATGATGTATCACGATATTCTTAATTTTTAGTGGCATCAAGGAAAGCATCGCCTCAGCAAAATCAATTTCTCGTGGGTAGGAAGAACAATGAAATTATCTGCTTTGATGTCACGGTGGAAATTTGCTGGTTTCACTATTAATTTCCCAGTTATGAAAATAAAATACCAGAGACTACTACAATTTAAAACAATGAAATTCAAACTTAAAAAATGAAACAATCTTCTGCAACATCAAAATCTCTGAAATAATACAACTTCAAAAATATCTAAATATATTCAAATCCCCAAAATGTTCAAATAAGGTTCAAATCACGAACATGCACCCATTAGTCTAGTTACGTCTAGGGGATCAAACGTAACTAACAAGACCAGGCAAAACCAAAACAAGCATACAGGTTTACAAAATATAAATTGATTTAAATAAAATATAAAATCAAAATAAGTCAATAATATCAGTTACATGTATGTTTGATATTTGATAGAAGAACGTTTATGGTATCAATCGATCTTCTTTTCAAAGGTGAATGTGTTACGAACCTCTGTCATCTTTTGAATTTATAATACAGTCTTTATTTAAGTCATTTGAGGCGTTGGCAGTTATCTTTTAAATTCTTGAATTCAGTGGCTAATTATCACTATAGCGAAGTAAGTGTACACTTCGTCGGAAGAGGATCATTCATAACAAGGCTGATGTCAAATTGTCAAATTAAAAATTAATTAGGTCAAGAACGTCATGATTTGTATGAATGGAGGTCACAAAAACATAGCATGAAATTCATAATGCAATTTTCATGTAGAGAGCTATCACTCACTCCCTCGCATTTTATTAGTTCAATAAGATTGGAAGGTCAGAACAAGATGCCTGATTGTGTTATTTTGAAATAATACAATTTAATTGCTCGATAAATTATCATGAATCAGGTTCAGCTGATTTGGTGCATATGGTTACTATCTAATGATCATATACACCACGTTTTCTATTCTTATGCAGTTATGATAGCTTTGTAAAAGTCAGAGTGGAACTTGTGTTTCATTTAGGATATGTCTGTTGGATATAGCAGAGTGGATAATCATTAATTTAAACATTCAGAATTTTGAGGATTGTGTGAGTTTATTGAAGGATTGGAATATTTAACTAATTCCATTGGATTATTGGAATATTTCCAGGACTTCAGTGATATTCTACGTGCACGCAATTTCATTGAAGTAAACAACATTTGGATTTATAAATGTGTTAAAATTCAGTTCTGTTATCACGGTAAAATATAAACACTTTAGAACCAACATTCGGAATACCTTGAAACATTTTCCGAATTAGTAAGAAATTGATAGAACAATATTAGGACGACATTTAGGAATTCAAACATTGAAAGTTATTTTAATTCTTTCATATTGATTTTATTTTTAAAAGCAAAATATATTTTGAAAAAACTTGAATGCTCGTTAGGTTTTACGTGGTGCAGCTACTTAAGGTTAAGCCCCTAGACATGACACCATATACACCAATATATATGTCCTATAGGACTCAGAACATTGCGTGTATTAGTTGGAAAAATGAATTTACAGACATTACTAATTTGCTGGTTCTTACTGATGCATGGAGCAAGTTCACAGATATATGAAACTATAATGTTGAGGATATATAAAAATTGGACAGACGATTTCATTTTTCTTATTTTTCAGAGAAAACGCATTGTAAATACCTTTTGCTAAAATCTTTATAAAATGTTATTAACATGTACTCTATACAATAACCGTTTATTTGAATTCCACTGACGGATCTGTATAAATCTGAAAATAGGATCTATCAAGTTTTCAATGTTCACAAATGACTCGATATTCACTGTTAACTGCAAGTGAAAGAAAGAAAGAATAATCAGATGTATAACAAACAGTCGAGATATTCGAGTGGCATAAATGACTGTGCAAAAACATCTAAAGAACAGATCGCATATGTATATATATATATATATATATATATATATATATATATATATATATATATATATATATATATAGTCTGCTTGAAATAAGATGAGAATGAATATAATCTGCTGCATATCACGTAGCAAATGTTTAGGTAAATATGAGTACAATCATACCATATTCCTTAACTGATAATAATTAATCCTTTGTTCCGTACTTAAAGGTGGTCAGGATTTATTCAGATATGCATTTGGTATGCACTTGAAGTTGATGCAAGCTGTTTCCGAGAAGGATCAATTACCTTATTCGTGAAAATACCCACGCAAAAACGCAATGCCTTTCAACCTGTATTACAAGGGAACTGTTAAGCTGCCTTGATAATTTGAATGCGTGCTATTGACTGCAACATGTTTATTGAACAAAGCGACAAAGCATTATACCGATTTCTGGTGCTCGTGTTTCCATCATTGAATTTAAAAAATCTACACATGTCTCCAAGCTATCGTTTTAAATAGTTAATTGACACATTACTAATTGGTATGGCCTCGATACAATCAATTTCAATTGCTCAAATAGCAACATGTTTATTGTGACAGAAACATTACGATCAGATAGAGGATTTATCAAATTTAAAAGTGATATTGTTTCATGTTTCTACGATTCTGTGCATATGCATATAATGAATAAACTTTATATATCAAAACTGCCTGTACATGAGCATAGGACCACATTTGTGATCATTGAAACCGTTACCAGTTTTGTGAACATTAACAGGAAGGAAACTAACCGATTCTTTCATACAGTTTGAAGGCTGTGAACTTTTAGAGACGAAAGTTATTGAACTAAATTCAGCCATTAGTACATTGGATCACTCACCTGTGGCTCCAACCAGCTGTAGCATGCGCAGCCGCCACACCAGGCGCAACGGCTTCGCTGGCCGGCTCAGCCGATGGGCCTCAAACCCTCGGCGGCTTAGGAACTTGCCTATCCTTGCATGCAAAGCCAGCTTCGACAGACTGGGCGGAAGAGATCAACTGAGTGATCCAACAGCCACAAAGGCGAATCTTTCAACTCTTTGTGGAGAGCGTAGGGCGAGACAAGGCACTAAAGACGTCATGGCCATCCAATGCATCCGAAGTAGTTCCCAGCCGTGACGAATCTTCGTACCACTGAGTTCCATCTATCAAGGCCGAGAGAGTGAGGCTGTCTCTGTGCAAAGGCTGTTTCCCTTTAATCTCCTTCACGCACAGGTTATGTTGTGCACCTATCATTCATCATCATCACACTCATCGTCCCTTACCTGCACCTATCAAAGTCCTACGGCGATGGGCGACTGGCGACGCAATAGTTGGAGATGACCACTGGGAGTTAAAGTAAAAACGCTGCAAACAGGCGATCCTTTGACAAGTGGTCGCTCTGATCTGTACTCAGGGCAGCATAACATTCGGCAGCATCCAGGGTGACTGCGCAAACCTTTTCAGGACAGCGCTGCTCACCCTGAATAGCGAGGGGCCTAGAAAAGGTGGACTAAAAATAGCCTGCCCTTGGAAATCTGGCCAGCTTTCCACGACTTACAAGATCATCCATATCTGCGGTCGAAACTATCAAAGACGAATAATTCTTATTGGAGTTTGAAACATCGTTGGCCATATCATCCGCATGGATCAAAACAGAATCCCAAAGCAGCAGTTCTTTGGCAAGCTAACCCAGGGCAACCGAAACCATGGCCGCCCTCGCAAGAGGTACAAAGACAATCTTAAGACGCACATCGAATGGACAGATCTAAAACCCCACCAGCTCGAGCTTGCTGCCTCACAGAGAAGCGACTGGCGAGCTCTGACCAGAAAAGCCTGTTCCACCTTCGAGGTTGACCTCCGCCAGCGTCTTGCTGCAGCTCGTTAGAGACGTCACAGATCTGTGTCTCAGCCTCCCCCAACCACCGGTGTCCCATGCCCCACCTGCAACCGCCTGTGTGCATCGGAATTTGGACTCTGAAGCATCATGCGCGTCCACCGTCGATGAGATCGCACAACGTATCTTCCTCGGCTTGACAGACTACCAAGAATGTATATACATTCCAAAGAAACATCGTATCTTATGTAGCTTTAAGGTACTCTGGATTCGGGCAATTCTATCTTTCTTCTCCTGTTCGCTTTCTCTCTCCTTCTTTCATATCTCAAACAATGAATGCTTAATAAATATAGTATCCTTTGCACACAAAAAAACAGTTGCACATTTGCCATGCATGATCAATAGAACATCCTGACAGAATAAAACATAACTAAATTCTTTTATTTGGTTTGACAAGAAACAAATAAGATTAAGTACAATGCAAATTATTGATAGCGATGGTATAGTGGATGGAAAAGAAAATGGCATGAAAATATATTTTGATAAATATCGAGGACATACATTACTGTTCTGAGTTTATACTGTAATATAATAAATCAACTATAGGTTTTTTAAGGTTACATGTTCTTATCTGTACGTTAAGACTGAAGTTTTATTCCATATCATATATTTTGTATGTATTACAATTTTCAAGATATTTCTTACTTATATAATATTTTCTTTACTCAACAAATATTGATAATGAAAAAGATTGTAAAATATATCTCCTGTATCCTGTGAGTCACATAATTCACATTTTCTTTCAGATATATCCAAAGTTTGATTTCTTTGTTTCATTTGGAAATATGTGGTTCATTGTCTAGAATATGGTAAAAACCATTCTCTCCTTTGAAATATACATGGTAAAATATTTGAAACTTAACAGCAGATCTTAAAATATCCAATATCTCAACTTTTAAAGGAATCAAAACGCTAAAAGGTAGGTGATGTGTATGTGTGTATGTATGTATATATATATATATATATATATATATATATATATATATATATATATATATATATATATATATATATATATATATATATATATATATATATATATATATATAAAGAGAGGAATGTGTGAGATAAACATAAGATATTCAGTCCTAAAATCACGCAAAGTTTGTTTGATACAGAATAACCAGCCAGTACCATAGCCTCAAATAAAACAGCTGCTGGTCTCTTTTCACAACAGGTGGATATTTTGTCTTTAAGATAAAAAAGTTGGTAAGACATCAGTGTTTACATGTTCAATAACATAATTCCTTCTAAATCTACAGATCTCATTCCCGTGCAAAGATAATGGCAGCAATATTTTAACAAAGTTTCAATGTTAAATTCATCTGATTGATTATTGATGCTAGATCCACAGAGGAGTTTACATACATTACTAATTATTTAGTGGTGGTTGATGTATGGAGAAAGTTCAAAGATAAGTGAAGAAAAGTAAGAAGTGTATTAAATTAAAGTTAATGAAATTATTGAGTCAGCCTTTCGATTTTCAAAATGGCATTAATACTGCATTATTATACAGAAATTAATTTTGTGAAGACTGCAATGAACCTATCATAAGATTTAGCGGAGAATATATTAGGGATAGTGGTGTTCAAATCAAGACTTTTCCAGGAAAAGCATTAAACGTTTTAATTTGAATAAAGGATATGTGGCCATTATAAGCAAAAGAAGCCACCCCACGTTTGAACTCGAACCCCGCTACAAACAATCATAGATTTTCCGGTGCGATAAAATATATTCTAATGCAAAAAATATGACAAAAGATAGCTAATGTCAGATGAATCTAACACACCATATCTTTATTCCGGAAATAATGGACTTAAAGGGGTCAATGAAATGCAGGGAGTCAATAACAGGTCGGACTTAAGGGGGTCAGCAATAAATTCAGTCTAGGAGAGGCACACGAAGCGTCATATTTTGCAATTCAGTGAAACCTTCGAATGAGAGCGTAATTTATCAACAAATAAAGAATTATTTCTCTGTCATCTCAACTTTGTGGATAGGGGAAGAGCACGAGAGAATCACACTAGGTATGCTCAAATATATTTCAAAAATACTTCTCTTAAAACCGATGTTTGAGCTACCATACATTGTCATTTTTTATGATTCGTTAAATAATTTCTTGATCTAGTGAATATATTTCATTGGGACAATCGCCAAGAAAAAAGAATGAATTTAACATTAAAAAGTGACAAATCTAATCTATTAAAACTGGTTCATATATTAGATCAAATTTGGTTTGCATTAAACGATGATTAATCATCACAGTCAGGTTCTATAGTGTAAACATTATCAATAACTATCATATGAATTTAACATAAATTTTGTTTATATGTTATTATTAGTCAGGGATCTAACATGAAAACGTGATTTTCAAATAAGGTATTCACGTTATTTCTATCCAATCAAAGCCTCTGTCACTGTGCATCTTTTTGAATTTCTCGCGTTATTCATGCCACTTTGACCAAATATCACACAGAAACGTTGCTTATCAGAGAGTGTTCTACTGGAAGGAGAAACAACAAATACTAGTTATGCACTTTTTGGGTCGTTATTTTGAGTACTTTTTGGGGTTAAAATCTACCATGTTAAATACAAGTTTGAAAACATCTCAGATTTTCATGCCTTAATATACTTTTTCCCAAGCGCTTTAGCATTCATGTTTTCTATTGCACCTATTCGTCCTCCAGTGTATTGATATTTTCTTGCGAAACACGTGGCTTTTTGTTTGCTGGGATCTTGTCAATATAACTCGTACACAGCTAGGACAACTCTGACATGCTTACCATCGTTTGGCAATACTGAAAATGATTTGTCGGTCGCTTTAACATCAACCTTAACGATTGGAAATTGCATATAGGTTGGTGTCCAGAACAAAAAAGTGACAGCATATCTGATAATATCTTAATAAGAGAGACCACGATTTATGCACGTAACCTATATAGAACAGAACAGAACAAAAGTTTTATCAAAAACATTAAACATCAGGCCACACATAAGTGGCATAAGAGAATACCACAACTGCAACTTTATTGTAAGGCGATGCAACTAACATATTGAGATACAAATCACATCATAGATCAAAATCTACAATCATATCAAAACTAAACGAAGGTTCTGCAGTTTTTTTCTCTGGTGGTGCTTCTGTAAGTTCTACAGGTTCTAGCGATAATATATTTCCGAAACCATTTTCTCCAGCATCTGTGATAGTTAGTGGTGTCATCTGCTGAAAGTCATCATCACTTTCCACAAGGCTGTCTTAAGGTCGGTCCTCTTTGGTTAAAACTGTTCCAGGTGCAACAACTTGTTGTCTGTCAGCATCATCGTCATCATCATCTCTAAAGACGCTTGCTTCAGAATTGATCTCCACAAATTTTGAGCCTTGTGTGCCTTCGACTCTCTCTCGTCCTGGAGTGTTAAGAAACAGTGAACATTCATTAATAGTGCTCATGGAAAATAACACCACTCGGCAATTCTGTATAAAATTATCAACTGGGTTATTAAATGATAAAGGTAGCAATAAACAGTGTATTCTTTGTGTTAGTGTTTAATACCGCCTCGAAACAATAATGTTGGTATTTAACAACCATCATTGCATAGGCTATTAACTGACAGGCAAGAACGGACTTTAAATTATAGTCGTGAGCGTGTATTCTGACAATACGGTAGCTGTGGACGTTGTTTAACAAGATTACGAACTCGTCAATCACAGCTCTGGAATAGCTCATTAGTTTAATTTGGATAGGTAAAGTAGACATCAAAATCATTTGAAGTTAGGTAGAATGGCAAATCAAGGATAACAAGTGTCGATCAAATCAAATTAATTACAAATTGCTGCCTTGAACAGAAATATATAAACCATTAAATATTATTGGTTATTATACGATCAGCGAGAATTTTCATTGGGGGTCGCGGATGGCTGAGTGATCTAATGTGCTCGTTTTTACAGATGACTGTTATCTCTTCTCTGTCACAGCTCGATCAGCGTTTTCACGTGAGAATGTTTGCCAATAGCTTCCAGTGATTTGTCCAGTTCTTCCTCCACCAAAATACTGGAACATAGTTATGATACATTACATGAAATCATTTAAAGATCTCGGATCTGAACCCAACCAAGTTATTTTAAAGGGTCTGCTATTAAAAAAGAATAGCAACATAGAGACAAATGGGAAGAAAACGTTTGATGACCTTACCTTACACAAATATTTGGATGCAGTTCCCCATGGATCCAAGTATAGTCCAAGGGCACCTGTAACATAACATCCCTTACAAGCACCAAAATTCAGGTGAAGCAGTGTGCATTCCAATCTAAAATAAAAGGGTGAAACATGTAAATCATATAGATACATCCAATTCATATTTCTCCTACATATGAAGTTAACAATAAATGACTTAAGTATGGCTCAAAAATATCCAAACCAAACAAAAGCACTGTTGCATCAATTTTGAAACCTATTAAACTTTACTGTAAGAAATTATTAAAACACTTTTACTAACAATTGCATTAAGAATGAGGGCTAATGTAATATGCACATATCATCTTTTATGTTCATAAACAAGCACTGAAAGTTGGAATGTCATATATGTGGTAAAGGGAGATAACTGAATGATATACAAAAGGTGTGGTAATTGTATTTCCTCCAGTATATTATCCATGCTATAGTAATTAGTTCATAAAACATGAATTATAATGCATACAATTAAATTATCAAACAAAGAAATTATCGATAAAGAACCTAAAATTTAAGCTTCCATATTTAAGAGTGATTTAAGTTTGTTGTCTCAGATGATGAGGCTGTTTTACATCGCATAGTTCATATTCTCTGGAATGAACGGCCTTGTGTAAGCATGGAAATATGATGCCACGCAATTTTGGATTTTTATGATGGGATGCAATGTTTGAAGAACAGTGTGGACTTGAACAGAATGAATGGGCGAGAACGTGTACAAAAAGGGAGGAATATTGCATGACAATTAAAAGGAAACTGGGAAGGAATGCGATATCTCTAATAAATTACCTAACATTACTCATGCCAGAATATCCTATTTGATGCAAAGTGATCTACAACAACTGAACCACCTTCCTTCAGCCGTAGAATGTTTTCTATCCTGGTTTATCGCATGCCTTACAGGAAGTAGATACTTGCTTTTTATACATGATTTACGATCTTTTGCAGCTTAAGTAGTCAATATGTGGCCAAAATCATGCAGCTGGTTCCACTGACATAACGTTATCAGGTCATACATCTCTTTGTCTGCCATACATTAGAACTAGTTTCAAAAGTAGTCCAAAGAACATGCAAAGGCTGATTAAATGTTTTCTCTATTTTAGTTATGTGTACATTTTCGAATCATGAACTTAAATGAAACGTAGTAATACAAATTTCTACCCTAATAAAAATGCGTATGAAAATTGTTGATCCACTATTGCCACTGAATAGAAACGAACTTTACAAAAATGTTGAATCCAAATTTATATGAAGATTTCAAAAGCAAATTGAGACCATATATTGAAAACTAACATAAATCCCATGATAAATTAATTCATTGACAGTCCTCGAAAGTTTTAGTAATACTTACAAAAACAATATTGATATAAATGGTGTCATAACCTAATAATAATACTGCAATTCAGTAGGGTTCACATGCAAAGGTAGCCCTTCGTAGTATACTGCGGAAGGGCTTGAAATATAGTCTCTATCGTTATCTAAATGCATTTAAATGCAATAGAGATCGATTCATTAACATAATGTCATTAGAATAAGCATTTTGCTGTTTATCAGATCAGAGGCATTATCTGTTCAGATTGTTTCTGAGAGATCTATTTTATTGCAATATTTTTGGCAGGTTGCAAGTAATGCTCATCATTGGAAATAATAACACGTCTTGATTTTTTATTCATGAACGAGAGAGAATTGTGTAAAGGACAGTATTTCCAGCAATAGTGACTTTCTGGCTCCTCACTAGATCTATAGTCCACACAAGCAACTTCCTGAAAACAAGCATCATTTGTTTGCAAACATGTACTGGACACATAATTGATATGCTAATGTTAATACATTAAACACTTTCAGATATATACACTGTAGAATACGTAGCTTAAGTAGACCATTGCAACTGGGCTCAAAGTACCTGAACATTAGAAGATGTATTCAAAATAGCATCTTTAAAGATCATTAGCTATAAGCAAAGTTATTAGAAATCTGTGTTTTAGTCATACATTAAATAATGAATTGATTATACAGCTATTACAGCTGGAAATAAAACATTTTTTATTTAGTATGAGTATAAAAATTACCTAAAACGTGTCTTCATAAGGCAGCTTGAATACGTAGCGGAAATGGGCCTGATGCGTGCGATCTTGTGACAGAACACTCCTCAAACTTTAGGGAAGTTCTAGATTCGAGCAACTGTCCGGCTTCAGATGTTTCCAACAGTAACATAAAATAATACTTAAAATGCACCAAAGTTACGAAACTATGTAATTGCTAAACTCACTCACTCTCTCTCTCTCTCTCTCTCTCTCTCTCTCTCTCTCTCTCTCTCTCTCACACACACACACACACACACATACACGAACGCGCATCCGGCAGCTTGCATTCTGATAAACTGGGGTTGTAGTATAGACAAGTGATTTGAATTACAAAAAGGCTTAGATCTGTAATGTCGAACACATACACACATATAGCTACTATTATATATATATATATATATATATATATATATATATATATATATATATATATATATATATATATATATATATATACATACATATATATATACATATATATATATATATATATATATATATATATATATATATATATATATATATATATATATATATAGTATGTATGCTGTCAAATTGATATAATGAGAGATTTATAAATATTTCTGATTAAAAGGAAACGAGGCTTCCCATTTAATGAAAAATTTACACAACGAGCGTTATTTCAAAGATACGGCTTACATACTATACACATAATTTATTTACGTCACATAAAATGTACACATACTTACATTTCCAGCGCAATTGAGATTGACCACAAGCAACTGTGTATTGACGAAAGAATGAACTCTACACAGCCCTGTACAGTGTTTCCGCTACAAAATGTAGTTCTTAGACTTTTGCGAATAATAATTTATATCCCTGGAAAAATTAGGTAAAAATATTTTTAAAAAATATGAACTTACGGTTTTATAGAATCAAATCCAAAATTAATCAAAGAACACATTTTTTGAAGTCCTAATAACAAGATGTTCTAATGGTTTCAAGTTCGAGTCCCGACGAAGAATCCAAGATGTAAGACGATGACGTATGCTGTAATGTTGAAGTCTACAGTTCCTTGTAGAAACAGGAAATATCACTCCGGATTTGAAAATATGAATACATTTTTATAAAAGCTGTCCTTGTTCAACAATTTCATATGACAAACGTATTTTCAAGGGAAGAAAGAATTAATCCTTTTGAATCCAAGTAATTTGAAATAACTCCAAACAGCACAACATACAACTTCCAGTGTGAGAACCCAACTAACACTGAGAATAGCTCTCCAAAACAAAGGTTATATCATATTCAAAAACGCAAAAAGGGGTCACGTGATCATGTTCCAAAACCTCGCCGAAGTTATGCACTTCTTAAAGATCAGGCATACCCAGTGTGGGCCCGACGAAAACAAATCATTTTACCCTAAGAATAAAAAAACAACAAACTGTTTACATCTTAAACGTAGTCCCATCATGACCTCGACAACAACCAAGGATTTTAAATAAAAATGGAACTTATTTACATGGTTGCTACTAATTTTGAATTAAGATCAGGATCTAGATCAACAAATGGTGTTTACTAAACTAACAGTCAAGGTCAAACTATTTTCTGAAAAAGGTATCATCTCTAGTTAATAAATTTAGATTACAATAGCATGTAATGAAAAATAAAAGTTTAAAACTGAAAAACAATTAAATTAATATATATATATATATATATATATATATATATATATATATATATATATATATATATATATATATATATATATATATATATATATATATATATATATATATATATATATATATGATCAGATATAATTAAATCAAAAATACATAACACTTCTCCCATAAAGAAAAGATTTATATGATAAAGCTTTCTTTTTACCACAGACTATTTATACATGAGGTTAAACAGAACTCATATAAATTAGACACAGTGTACATGAAATGATACATTGTTATACACGGGAAAGTGCGTCTGCTATTAAATTAACTTTTCTCTTGATGTGTCTGATGTCAAGATTATATTCCTGTAACAACAAACTCAATCTTAGTAGTCTTGTTATTTTATTTTTCATCTTGCCGATGAAAGTAAGGGGGTCGTGGTCACTAAACACAATAATCGAAGAAGGAGCTGAACTTAGGTAAACTTCAAAAAAAAAATGTTGTAATGCCAATATCAAAGCCAAACAGTCCTTCTCGATTGTTGAATAATTTCTTTGGTGTTTATTTAATGTCTTAGAAAAGAGCACACTGGATGATCAATACAATATTAATCATCTTGAATCAAAACTGCTCCAACCCGACATCACTTGCATCAACAGACAGTTTAAATGATTGGCTGACATTTGGAGCTGTAAGAACTGGCGCGCTTTTAAATATGGATTTCAACTTGTCAAAAGCCTCCTGACATTTTTCAGTCCAAAAGATCTTGTTTTCTTACTCAATAAAGTTGTCAGAGGTTTAGCAATTATAGAAAAATTGGAAAACATTTTTCGATAGTATCCGGCCATACCTAAAACTCGCATCAGTTGCTTTTTATTAACAGGCAAGGGAAATTCAGAGATAGCATTTACCTTAGCATCTATACGTTTAACTTGTTCATGTCCCATGATGTGTCCTAGAAAAGTTACACTAGCATGGCATAACTCACTTTTAGATAAAATAATTGTCAAACATGCATTTATGAGTCTGTCAAAAAATTTCCGAATTGTTGCTAAATATTCTTTCCATGTGTCGTTGTAGATGATGCAAGCATCACAATTGTCTAGACCATCTAGACCAGAGGTAATCATATTCATGAGACGTTGAAATGTATTTGGCGATCCTTTCATCCCAAACGGAATTACTTTATATTGGTAAAGTCCATCTGGATTTACAAAGGTCGAAATTTCGTTTCCTTTTTCCGTTAATGGAAAATCCTTTCAGAAGTTCAAATTTGATGACATACTTGGCATTCCCGATCTTATCAATACAGTCATTGATTCTTGTAATGGGAATGAATCTGTTTGTGTCACACTATTCACTTTCCTTTAATCAGTGCACATATGGAAAGTTTTATCTGGTTTTGGAACAAGTATACATGGTGAACTCCAGTCACATTTGCTGGGCTCTATGTCATTTAAACTGCAGAATGGATGCCTTATCGAAAAAGTCTTTGATCTTGGAGAGGTCCGATGGACTCAATCATTGTGAACGATATCAGTTTATGAGATAGAAACCTGATTCTATGCCAGATCATAGATTCCTCAGGTATCTGTTTGCGTGCTCGACCAGAACTTGTGCAGATTACAGATACTGAACATATCAAATCAAAAGGCAAACGTGTTATCATCAAGTAATGAAAAAACACCTTGGGTTTTAAATCAGAATTACACACACACACACACACACACATGTCATAATAAAGATGACAATGTCATACCGAAGTTTTTTTACTGACATTGATCACTGACAGTCGCAAGTAACCTTTGAATAACGATTTAATCGGTTTTCAAATAGTTCGCAAGTTTGATATCTGTAACGACATCTCTATCATTCTTTACAACATATACAGGCGTCAAAGAAATTTATTATAAACATTTCAGCGATATATCTATATATCGCTGAAATGTTTATAATAAATTTCTTTGACGTCTGTATACATTTTAATAGAATGTGTTTCCACATTTCAAATGAAGTGTAAAATTAAATAAGGATGGATAGTTGCATAATTATAGAATATTAATTTTAGAAAATGTACTGAAAGTAGATAAGCTATTAAAGATTTTGTGGAAGTGAATAATTACTTAAGTTTATACTGTGTTCTGTTTCAACCAGTGTGCAAATTCTGATATCAAAGCAACACACAAACGTAGATCTTAGAAAAATTGAATGGAACAGAAACAAAATGAAAACTGCATACGCCCGGTCCAACAACTGGCTTCAGATAATGCCCAGATATATTCTAGCTAAAATGATCAGTACGTCTAAATGTATGGATTTATCTTGATATTGATGATACGATGACACATTTGGCTCTACACTGTTCGTAATTTCATTCACTAGGTAAACTTATTCATACAATAAAATCAGCAGAACTAAACGTCTCGTTCTTTATGTATTGATAATCGTAGAACCAGAAAGACTAATATCGCAAGAAACGAAAATTCGTTTTCCTTCTGCAATCATTACCAGTATTCGTTTATTGCCGTTTTCCTGAAAGTGTTTCGACCAAAATATATATGGATGATCGGAAATGAAAGAATTCCTTCCGTGTGCCTAATCGTTGACAGGTAATTAAAACAAAGCAACATAGAAACACACTTTATTTAAATATGTAAATGACGAGTTTAAATTAAGAATTAAATGAGTGTTTCTTATGATCCCATCCTTTGCATGTGAATATTGGTGATTCGTGACCACATTTTTGTATACGGAAGGAAACATAAACTGTAAAAATATGCTTCTAACTCTGAGCTCTCTCTCGGCAAAGTCTTTTTACATAATTGCACGTTTCTGGTGTTTCATTTGATTGCATGAAAATGGAATCAATGCATTCTCCAAATAACCGTCATTAAAAGTCAACCACTACGTCTTTGATCATCATCTGCACAACCGTCATCCAATTTGTCTGAGTGATAATGGACGTCAGCAAATGTTTGTCTCTAGTTTAATATTAACGGTAGCTTCTCTCAGATGCTGAGGTATGAGAGTGACCAGGAGGAAAGTTAACCGGACAAGAACTAATCTAAAACCTTGTTCAAAATACCCTCCTTGTCTCGTTAAGTTCACCGTCACTCGAGTATTGAAATTGTGTATAAAAGGCAGACAATATACCATACAAGAATGTTATATAACGCCAATTGGTGATATGAAACCCATTCAAATAAAAGAAAGTTTCATCTGTGGATTCGAGTTATACAGATTCTGTACTCGCACGGTACATACCTGCTATAGTGCGCATTATATCGACACAGCTGATATAGGAAGACTAGGGAAACGGGTATCATTGTATTTTGTCTGTAGACAATTTAAATATTGCTGTCATCGTAAGAAGAATTCATATAAAGTATGGTTTCCAGTTTATTATCATGTTTTTATCGTCATTACACATTGTTAAAGAAGACATACCCATTATACAAGATTTGAGGCAAAGGATGCTAACATCAAACGATTATTAAAATGGTATTTCCACCCAAATCAGATTTATGGATTAATATACCTATCAAAGTTTATCTCGTACAATAATTTTTCATTGGGAAAATGTATTCAGTGGGTGAAATTTACTGATACAATGGAGGGCAACATTCGGAAACCTCTAAAAGCAAAGATATAAGGCAAGCATGATTAGAATGAACACAATAACAGCTAACTGCAGTAACAAACTGGGTGTTGTCCTTCACGTCCGCGTAACAGAGTTTAAATCCTCTTTCAAGACAAACTTGGTATTCTTTTGTTGAGCTTGAAATAAGAAAGCTGAGCAAACTTAAGCCCTCTGCTATAGATATTTTTTAGCAACCGACTAAACAACATAAATACTATTACAACAATAGAAAGCCTTAATTCTTCTATAAAAAGAAATGCATTAAAAAAAGAAATAAGGATGAACGATGACTTACCAACAAAACCGAATTTATCAAAGACAATGCCGTGTGTAAACATGCATCTCCTTTGGAGACTTACCAACAAAACCGAATTTATCAAAGGCATTGCCACGGGTAGAAATGCCTCTCCCTTGGAGAAGGTATATGGGTGTAATCTGCCAAACACCAACAACTTGAAAAAATGTATAAACATAGAGAAATCTCAGTTCAAAGTTATTTTTTCAAAATTATTTGTCTTTACAGAACATACATAAACACCAATAATGGGTGAACAGGGAAGATACACATCAAAACTTTGCTATATCTATAGAAAAAAATGAGGGGATATTCCTAAAGTTCTTAATCAGCTCTATATGATGGGATAGGTCTGTGGGATATTCACAAATAAAGAAGTACATATTTTCAGGTCAAGTTCCAAGTGTGTGCGTGTTTTGAAAAGTGGCATAATTTAAACAGAAGCTTTTCTCGTGACACTGATAAAGTGTAGAGCCTGTGCAAGTGTCATAAAACAAAAGTCACATAACTTCATATGGCTTGTAGGCATTTTGACCTTAGAAAATGTGAAGTATCCCAAACCATTACCATAAACAGAAGTAGAATATAGGGGTGTGATAGTTGTTGTTTAGATAAATCCAGTAAACTTTAAAACACTCCTGCTCTGTCTTTTACTTTGGTCTTACTAGAGATTACCTTTGTACTGTAGAATTAGCGGTAACAGCAAGGAATATCGTCGCTGCTGTCGATGAAGGAGAAGTTCTTTAAGAAAGGGATGTAGTATTTCTGTTAAAATACCAAATGAGGAAACACGAATGTTAAATCAGGTTTGGCATCGTGGTCAAAGATAAAGTGCATATGACAGAGAAGGAGACATCGTTGCCGAGCACGTGATTTTCTGGAGTGCTGTTGTTGAGCGGTCAGATCTGTTCTTGACAAGTACAGTCTCCAAAAGAAAGCTCTAACAAATATGAATCGAATATCCTTGTTCACTTGATCTACCTTTCTCTTATGCAACTCTTGGCCATGATTATCTTTGTTCACTACCTTAGACTTCTCCTCTCACCTTGATTTGCAATGAAACTTGTAGATATGATCATGTAATTACATTGGTAAGCTTTTGATGTCATTAGTTACAGTCCTATCATGAAACTTTCACTCCATTTCAGTCCATGTTAATTCCAAGGATGCTAACAGGGCAATGACCAAAAGAAAGCATACAAACTCTCACTCAGATATATCCCATATTTGTTTTAGCCACATTTAGGACAATTCTGAAGTAGATTCTACTTGTCAATCTTCGCCTAAAGGAACATTACGACGATGAATGCTATAAAGTCTAGAGAAGTATTTTTGAGCAGTTATCTTTCTATGAACCGATTTTTTTTAGAGACTGGTGTTTTATTTACGAAGCAATCCTGAGCCATCACGTGACAAGGAGCCTACTTAATGGTTTAAGAGGAATCAATATGGCTACGTAACGGAGTTCTTGTATTTGAAACATATTGTTTGAGTTGAGGAGACTAGTAAAAAAAAGGATTTTATGTGTCAAGCAGTGTATTGACGTTGGATAAATGGTTGGATCCCACTCTACATGCTGACTATAACTGTAATATTACTCCAGTGGTTAAAAATCAAGGTGATGAATTAGTACCTCGTGTGAAATGGTGTTGGACGATAGAGTTTGTAGATACTTTGAAAGCTAATACAGATTATGTGCTACAGGAATTGCTGATACCGCTGCATTTTCTAATATCAGTATGTTTTAAGATTATCATCGTCTGAAGTTTGTAAAAATACAAAAGATTCGTCACACAGAGAAAGGAGGTACACGCTGGTATCCTCTATGAAAGGTAAACAGATCTAATTCGTGTTATGCTAGCAAAGACAGTTCAAAGTTCAAAGATATTGTAGATGATTTCTTCAAGACAGCTGTTTTCGGTTATTGTGGTACAGCAGGAATGGATTTCACGCCATGTATTGGTGTGTTAGAAACCAGTGGAGCTACATAAATGAATGATTTGGGAAGTTATCGTCCTCTGCCGAAGATTGATTTCCGGAAACGTAGAGTTGGAACTTATCCATTCAATGTTCTTGACAATCCACCCGCCGACAGGAAAACATTATGCCCATGGGCTAGAATTGATAAGCTTGGTTACAGTTTTGCTACACACCGCGAAGTTAACTACCCGCTGTATATGTAGAAGTTAGGCGGGTATGGTGGTGGACAGGAATGTAACATTCATGAAGATCATTTCTTAGTTCAGACTCCACCTAATGAAGATAGTGACTATATGGTAGTGTGTGATCCAGACAGAACTCCGCAAAAAAGAAGACCTTACAGAGACGAATATTCTGATCAAGAAGACGAAGTGAGTTCCAGTAAAAGACCTGGGAGAACATGAGTGATTACAAATCAGGTGATGAACTTTTGGCTGATTATATTTCAACCAATGAATTTGTACAAAATACTGGTGTTTTTTTATTTGAGAAATAATCCTGAGCTGTTTCATGATTTAAGAAGAATCAATATGGATATGGTACAGAGTTTTTATATTTAAAGCCAGTGGGTTGGAATTATGATAGTGCTGGAATATCCCACATACCTGTCCCAGCTGATTAAGAACTTTAGGAATATCCCATCATTTTTTATATAGAAATATCAAAGCTTTGATGTGTATTTTCCCTGTTCACCCATTATTAGTGTTTAGGTATATTCCCTAAAGACAAACAATTTTGAAAAAATAATTTTGAATTGAGATTTCTCTCAGTTTATACATATTTTCAAGTTGTTGGTGTTTGGCGGATTACATCCACATACCTTCTCCAAGGGAGAGGCACTTCTACGCATGGCATTGGCTTTGATAAATTCGGTTTTCTTGGTTAGTCATCGTTCATCTTTATTTCGTTTTTAAATGCATTTCTTTTTATAGAAGATTTAAGGCTTTCTATTGTTGTAATGGTATTTATTTTGTTTAGTCGGTTGCTAAAAATATATATAGCAAAGGGCTTAAGTTTATTCAGTTTTCTTTTTTCAAGCCCTACAAAAGAATATCAAGTTTGTCTTGAAAGACGATTTAAACTCTAAGTTACGCGGACGTGAAGGACAACACAAAGTTTGTTACTGCAGTTAGGTGTTATTGTGTTCATTCTAATCATGCTTGCCTTATATCTTTGTGTTTTAGAGGTCATATTTCTTCTTAAGTAAATACATGCACCAATAGACAGACAGCTTGGAGCATCACCCTTGAGGTTCACTGAACGTTAGCTTTTTTCCTCATACAAACCCCAGATTCACAAGTTTGAAAGAAAAAAAAACAAACAAAAAAAGCATGCCACTGACCGATGTGAATGTGAGTGTGTATGTTAAAATGTTTAAGTGAGATAAAAAGAAATTGTCAGTTTCAAAATGCGAACCAGTACTGTGACCGTTCAGTAGTTGATGTGGCAAGAAGAAATGGTACAATACACAACAGAGTGATTTAGGTGCAAATTCCAGTATGTCTGCACGGCAATGGTAACAGCGCAAGAGCGTAGGCATTATCTTGTCACACTGCCTTGGAACAAAACAATGCATCACTCGTTGTAAGCCATTTCATTGGCTAGACTTATTGCCTTATCGCGTTTGCTTTGAATTGACTTCAGTAACTCTTCACACACTGACGAAGATAATAGGCCATGTTTTTTTTTTAAAAAAGTTAAACCAATGCACGAACAATCGTACCATTTGCGATCCATGGAAATTGTGTCAATCTTATTGCAAAATGCATCAAGGAATGTTTAATTGTACTATTCTGTAAGAACGTTTTAGTCGCATTCGTCATCAGTTCACTCTGGTGATATATTTCAAAATAATTGATTTTTCCTATGGATTTGATTTTCTAAGTGGAATGTGTGTTTCTTTGAAACTTTCTTAGGGAAAATATAAAATAGAAAACAAACATCCGAGGTGGACGCTCTAACCACTAAGCCACCGGAGCGATAAGACTATGCATGGTAATCATTAAGAGAGAGTTGTCTGTGATATTTAATATTTCATTTTATTTTACAAATAAAGAAAGTTCTTCTATGCATGGTTGATAACTTCTTAAATTTATAAAGGTCTAAGGGCTAGAAGAACAGGAAATAAACTTCATGATTTAGTGGTCTAATGATGCAAAATGTTTTACAATATGTGAGTACCAATACTATTTCTCAACTTTTCTTTTAAAATAAATTTATAAATTGTTTGAAATTTCACTCCTGTCTTCTTCAAAATTGGATTATATTGGTATATTCAGAAAATAGCTCTAGTTTTCTAGTTTTCTCAAGGCATTGAAAATAACATGATAAAATAATAGAACATAACCTTGACACAGTAAAAGAAAGCATAATATAAATAGGTTATATATATATATATATATATATATATATATATATATATATATATATATATATATATATATATATATATATATATATACATATATATATATATATATATATATATATATATATATATATATATATATATATATATATATATATATATATATATATATATATGACTGTATTGCGCATGTCAGGTAATGAAAGCTTAACCTCGTTTTGCTGACCAGTCGTGAATATGCATTTCATATTTAGCTACATTTCCGTAAAGAATCACATTCAATTTGCACATGTGGTACCAATTATGGTACTTACGGTACATGGTTGCTATTGTTTAAGACTTTTTCTATTGAAGACCTAACTCAAATGACCCTTCCCCACTTTGTAACTATAGGAATCTTTAACTGACGTGCCACCATTACTATGTGCGTATGGAGGGTGTGTGTGTAGGATATTTGTTAATTTTATTGAAAACTGTTAATGCACATGATATCGTTTTAGATATCAATCAAAACACCACGTGGTTTATTACCTACACATTAATTCATGCAATTATCTTGGCTATGAAAGTAAGGCCTTCTTATCAGCATACGTTCGACATGACCAATACACAAAATCCTGACAAATAAAAGGTGCGAGGATATTTTACACTCAGATATGATACATATCTCGACAGTAATTGACTCCTTGAGTAAAGTCACTATCAGATACGCTGGAGCCTCAGTGGTATTAATTTCACGGTGTGGTAGACAAGCAAGGAAGTGATGCTGTGGACGAAATACCATTTTCGATAAGGCATCCTAGGATACATTTTCAAAGAAATTAATCATGCAGACACTGTCAAAAGGACCTCTTTCTTCCGTTTTGTTTCGAATAGATTTTTTAATATTTTCTGTATAACTAAAACTAGATTGTTTCAATTGGCATTCTGCCGTAGGACCAACTTTAAAATCCATCATTTGTCTAACAATATGCTCACTGATGGCGTGGTCTGAAGTTGGGTTCAGATTAAAAACAAAACAAAACAAACACAACAAAAATCATAGACTGTGTAGATTTTGCAGGAGAAATGTTATATCAATCAATCAATACTATCTTAACCTATCATTACCAAATTTACAGTAAACATTGTAAAGCAATAGCTATGCACTGGATATAGAGGCATTGTGCTCATTTGATTCTCTATATACTATACAAAGTAATCGTACAAAACATTTTCATGGCAATTGCCATTTTTATTATTGGCATAATCAGAGTAAGGAAGTATATTTGCATGTATAGCTTTAAGTCAGACCTTAACTGTTAATGAGTCAACTTCAGCGCACCCTGCTTGTAAGGCCTTCACTGTCTCACCATTACTTTGTTTGGCTACTGATTCATAGTGCTTCCTTTGTTCATCAAGGCACCGTTTGTCCCATGACCAATCATTCCATTCGAAATAATAAAGTTCTTTCTGAAGAGCACTCCGATTTAGGTGTTTGCATTTATCAGGACAAATGTCGAAGCCACCGGAAAAGCAAATGCCGGTTTTGATAATATTTCGTAAAGTGTCAGGATTTTTCCATTCGTATCCATGGTAACGATAATGCACGGATGACCTTGGCTTTGGTACCTTTTGCTCCGCAGTCACATTAGTTTGGTAGAATTCATAAGGCTGCCGTCCGACGGAGTTACCCTCCCCATGCCAGGTACCGTTGTTATATGAACGCAGATGAAAATAGAACTTGTACTCGTCTCTGTGGAATGTCCATATGTACTGACACATGACGCTGAATTGGGAGAAAGCCCAGCCTGAAGACATTTTATATACTTCATCAAACGTCTTATTATGAAGCTTTTCAATGTATTTTCTGAGATCAACAATGTGAGAGACTTTCATTATGACAGGAAAATAAGCCATGCCTTTCATGACTTCCTTTGATTTGAACATGGATGCAGTCGGTAGCGCCGCATCGCTCCACCACTTTGTTTCCTCTTTTCCATAGTTTCCAATGACAACAGGCTTTCCTTCTTCAAACAAGAGTTCTGGTATCACTCTAGTTACGAATACGGTATCAGTGTCGATATAGCCGACATATGTTTTCTTAATTTTGTCCTCCGGATAGAAGAAATCTCTCTGCATTCTCTCGTGCCCACGCGAATGGTAAACACTTGGGTCAATTGGGCTCTGATATTCCACACGTGGATAGGGATATCGCCCTGATAATGTTTTCCCAAGTTCTTTATCCGTTGCACTTTCTTCATCAAGAACGACCACGATAGATACATTTCCAGGCCAAAAGTATCGCAAGCTAGGGAGTAGAAAATTGTCATACTGATTCAGAAATTTACTTCCCATTCGAAGGTATAACTCGAGATCATCAAAGACCGCCTGATTCTTTGAATTAACTTTGGAATTGACACTGGAATCAAATAAGTGAATAATTGCATAACTGTACAGAGGTTGGTTATACATATATAATAAAACCCCACAACAGGAAACAAACAATATGACGACGAAACATTTCAGGGACAACTTTCTGAGAACAGGCATGTCTTCTTGTATGCCTCCAGCCGCGGTGATTTCAAACCTGTCTGCTTAAACAAGCAGCGGACCTATAAACATAAGAAGGATTACATATGTACACATCTATCTTGTCATATATATATATATATATATATATATATATATATATATATATATATATATATATATATAGGGAGAGAGAGAGAGAGAGAGAGAGATGGCGATAACTTGGTGTTTTGTTGCAATGAGACCTCGTTTTGAATGTACTCTACTGACACAAAATACAAGCGCGCGCGCACACACACACTCGTATCTAGCTAGCTGCCTATACACCGTAACTGCATTCGACAATCCTACTCATATAGTCTTCCTAAGTAGGTTTTACATAGGACACGACCTTGAGGTCGAAAAACTGTTTAAAACAATATTTGCTTGTGCCATGCAAAAACATTTAGCGATGCATATTCTTCTACAAGGTACTGTGAATTTCCAGCTAAATAATTAACTGATCTTATAAGTGGGCTGTTAGTTGAATGCAAGATGGCGTTCCTTTTCCATTATTACCATCACAACAATGCAAAAAGATAAACTGTTTACATCTATGTATTAGAAAAATATCCCTATACAAGAGGACGTTTAAATAACGGCTTCATTTGTTCCATCTTTAATTCGACCATGTAGACATAAATGTAATATCAAAGATCAGTTTTACATCTGTACTCACTTTTGGAATTATAGTGTCCAGGTGTTTCATCAGCCGTTCGTGCATGGATATAGCTAGGACTTTAAAACATTTTAATCTGTATTTCAACTATCATCAGTTAAACAAACTTGGGGAAACAGAAGACATTTTTGAATATTATTTGTTCTGTTTGTTTACAAGTAGAAATAGTTAAGTTAGGTGCATGCAGTGAACTAGTTTTCGTTTTAAATTTTTTCTTCTGGTTTTTGAAAAGAGACCGTGTGAAAGGGTCTAAAAAGACATTGAGTCGGCAAATTGATAAAATAGATCTATCCGGTTCAGATGGAAATTCAATCAACTTCATTAATGTCATATATAATTGATAGTTAAATAGCCTCTATTAACATAAAGTAATTACTTGACCAGTAACTATAAATGAATGAACGGTCTTTAGAAGCGCTTCTAACTTTGTGCAAGCACTTACTGTCTTTAGCGTTGTTTTTGCAAAGGACTATATTGAATAAGAGTCATTTTTTACCCCCGTTTTCATGAGGAGAGAAATGTATGTAAATATCACAACTCTATGTCACATTGTATTATTCGATGCATAAATCACCCTGTTCTGCATTAAATATGCAGATGCATTTCTTTTTCATACCAAAACATGACCTTTGAACATGGTCTGGTATGGGGAATTTAAGAGAAAATGCTACAGTGGAGCAACTTTAAACTAGAAATATCTAAGCGCTGGCTTGCTCATAAAAAGGTATTTACACTGATTGAATAATTTTGATAAAACTTTTTTGGTTCTCGTATTAACGATGTGAGCACGTTTGCGCTAATCACTAAAAACTAAAAGATTCTTGAACTTTTCTGTGTAGCATTGTCGTTGTTTTCCCTGTTGCACGGTAGCTGCCTGAGTATCGCATATATACCCATTTATAGAGTGCGCTATATTATTTCCTTCATTATTATATATTAAAAAATCCGGGAATAATAAATATTCCGCTATTTTATAAACATTGTTATCCATTCATTTCTCTCTTTGTCCATTCTTTCTAAATTGCCTTGGGAACACGAGTTTTTAAAGAGGCGCTGAAGGGGCATTTGGAACTATATGTAAACAAAGACTACGTGGAGTAAACATTAAAATGGAATTGTAGTTTTACGTTGCCAAGTTTTTTCAAAAGCATGCTGTAAATAATAGGATAAATACATATATATTATTTATTTCATGCATAAATAACAGGGTTTTCTCTTCATTTCCATCACGAGACCGTTTGCTACGTTTAATTCTCTCACTATTACGGCGTAATTCTGTACATGTAATCTTTAAATTAATCTGTCAATTTCCAGATGGAAATAACAGTTACAACCAGCATCCTTTTTTCTTCTTTTTTCTTCTTTCTTTTTAAGAATGAACATCCATAATATCAACAGCTGTCAATTTACAAGTTTGAAATAAAATTAGTAACTGTTCAGTTTTCAAAGCCAACAAAAATAATGCTCAGTTTGAAAATCATTTTATTTTAATGTTGTGCAAGGTAACATTTTTATCAATATGTTATTCATCTAAAATGGAACATTACAATGGTGGCCAATCATGTCTGCATCAGACAATAATGGTATTGGAACCAGTGTTGTGCAGCAGTTATTCTTCCATATTTAGATAGTACAACTTTCATACAAGTTTATTTATATGAAATTTTTTCATACTGAAATTTGAACACTTTTTTCAGGTGCACTCGTTCACATGAAGAAAATTCGGTTTTAGACTGGCATAACAGTTTTAAACTTGCTTACTACATCCGCCTTCCGCTTCGGATGCGGGAGGTCGTGGGTTCGATCGACGGCCGACTCATATCAAAGACTTTTAAAAATGTTGCTAACAGCTACCTCTTGGCGCTCAGCATTAAGACGTTAGTGTTAGAACTGGTCGGCCTGGTGTCAGGATTATGTAACTGGGCTAAATGTCTGCGGCATGATGCCCCAGTGCCAGACATCACTAGAAACGGCATATTTTTCTTTATTTTATTAAATGATAACCTCAGAACTGTATTGATTTATTGATGATAACAACGGAACATCATACATATAATACCATTTACAGATGACGATATTTTATTCAAAGGACATCCTGCTTGAATATATGTACCATTACTATGACTACTACTACTATTAAAAATACTACTACTACTACTACTACTACTACTACCAAGAATAATAACAATAGCAACAACATTAATAATAATACTAAAAGAATGTCCATCTACCATCAATCATGCAATATAGTCAGATCAAAACAATTCTGAATAAATAAAAAATTGGGATGTAACATGGCATAATGGATGACACAAGAATGTATGATGTAAGCAAGAATTATGATAATTAATACATAATAAGCCGAGTTGTTTCTTTTTAGATACTGTTCATACAATCAGTTTCTGTCTACATGCCTAGACCCAATATGACTGCCAAAGTTAATGCTTGCAAATGTATGGAAAGCACCTAACATATGAGACTTGATGAGATAAGACAATTTAGTTAATGGTCGAAAACACTTCAAATGCTGCCATTAAAGGCCCACGATCAATTCAGCTTCAGACTCTATCGAGAGCAAGATCGCAGACATTTTGTTGTATGTAACAAAAACTATATGGGCATCAATACCATCTTCATAATGTCCCAATATGTGCCATAAACCAGTCTTGTGCAGGGTGTATTATTTTTATAAAGTCAAATAGTAGATGTTGCAAATTCCATTTGGAAATATCCTACTTCACTAATGAATCCCTGTGATCCATCACTGCACCAAATGAGTTTGAAAACATTACACAAACAGATATTAAATCATTTTAATAAAATGTGCGTGAGCTAATTAAAACACAGTCATATCTTAACTTTAACGATGTTCCTTCTTCCTTATCCGATGATGACTATTTCCACCTTTGTTGGCTTGAAACCGAGTCAATTCATGTAACCAAATAAGATTTAAATCCTGTTTCAAGAGAACAACTTGCTGAATAAGCACAAATCGTACTTCAAGATGGATGCATCCACTTGGAAATTGAATGAATTATCCAGGATATCAGTTGATTGCCTGCGTGACTTCACTATGGGCATTTATCAAATCAAACATGCTACAAAGTATACAAATGAGCATCTCACCGAGGAGGGGTACTATGAGGTTATGGCATGGATATATTTTCCACGTCTGTTACATGTAAAAATCCAGTCTTGCCACTCCAAAGATAAACTCCATTCGCTGTGGATCCAATACAAGCTGGCATATTACATGGACTCCATCAAAGGATGACATTGTACCTGCAAAGTTGGTGCTCGGGTTGTTGGGTGTTGTGCCCACAAATCAAGTTTCCTATGGTTTCTTGGCTGCAAAAGATGGCTAAATGATGAGTTGACAAAGAAAGCATCACTAACTAGTCATCTTGAGGATGCATCATCTATTCCAGAATGTGAATGTGTCAATGGGGAATCAAATGACTTATTTTTATACAGTGACCACTACTTTCATCAGTAGTCATCTGGCTCCTTTTATGTTTATATGACAAATGATAATTCTGTATAATTTGAATTGTCATCCATATCATGATGTTTCCATTATTATGGCATCTTTTTTGTGATATTCAGGAATAGAGAATGATAATACATAACAATTGCCAGATTAAGGCCATCCATGACTCTCAGCATAGAAAATATTATAGTACGCACACCCCCATTACTAATTGTGAAATTAAAACAAAAATATGAACAACTAAAAAGACCTGGAAATTTACAGTGATGCCACCATTCTAAATCAAAATACTCGTACATTCAGATCGAAATGGTCGTATATGATTCATTCAATTTTATCATCAGCAAATTATTATAATTTTTTTCTGGTGCCCTAAAGCGTGTGTTTGGTATGCTTAATGGGTCATCTGGCACTGTACATACCACATTCAAATGAATACAGAAAGGTATATTTTTACTCTTTAATAATTTGACTTGTTATGTCCATGTTGGCCTGAATAGTTTATTTTTAATGCTTTTTTTTCTCTCTGATGACTGCACTCATTGCAAGTCCTGTCTGGTCACCTTCCAGTGATTCTAAGTGGGGTACAAAGTAAAATGCACAAAAAATGGCAGTTACAGTAACAGTTGCTCATCTCAACTGTACAGACGGCAGGAGTGCATCACTCCTGGGTCATATTGTTGGTGGATGAGTGGGCACGTTACAATCACCAGAATTTGCTATTAATTTGGGTTAACTGCTACCGTTAGGTAATATGTGTTTAGTGAGTGTAATTTTTTTATCAGATGCTTCGTCGTCTCTTGTTTGCCTATATTTTCATATTTACACTTCTCTGATCCTCAAGTTATACAGAAATCCTTACGGCGCATGTCGGAATAAATGCATAGTATACAGTACTTAAAACATTTATGCACAAAATTTGCCTTCAAAACCTCTGTCAAATTATGATAGTTAATGTAATAATATGACTAGCTTTACTTTAATGGTATATATGAAAACATATTCTTATAACGTTATTTTATTCGTTAAAATGTTCTATACGTTGTTGAATGTCTTCATTGCCCCCATCGATGGCCCCAGTTTTAACTGAATATAGGCTTACATGTGCATAGGAGGAGAGAGAGAGAGAGAGAGAGAGAGAGTATTGTCATATATAGTTACTTTAAACAATGAAAAGGTAGAAAAATACTTACTTTGACTCGTTTTCTCCATCCAAGTTTATGTGCAAATTTGTTCCCAAAAATTCCTAGAAAGTTGCATTCATGCATGTAAAATCACCATCTTTGCAGACTAAGTGCTGGTAAATAGCGAAAACCGAATAATAAAATGATTGTGTTTCCATTTGTTCATTATAGGTATATGTTCTTTATAAACGTGTACATTCTTCTCATTTCACAGACAACTGTATGCAGTCAGTGTAATGCTGTATTCCCACGCTGGTTTAATGCTAGATGGAAAAGGTCTAGAGAGTTCAATACCTATAGTCTGTTTCGTTCCTGTATTCTCCAATGCCATTACTTCAAAAACATATTTTATAAGATCATTAAAAGTGCTGAATCTATACTGTTTTCTTTCTTACTAATGTCCATATTAATTCTTTACGGATGAATATACAGTTTATAAATAGATTATAGTTGACTATAGGCTACCTCAAGGGATATGGAAGACAATTTTTTTCTGTCAAGATAGAAACACAGAAGTGTGTGTGTTATATAGCCATGAAAATATAAGGATAAAAGTACATAAATACATAAAGAACACTTGTCCTTTCCAGTGAAGGTAACAAACCCATGTATTTGGCGAAGAAGCGAATCTACAGGCCCCTGTTAACGCATCCTTTACAGTCATATTCAATAATATCGAACAATCATTTAAATAATGCAATAATATTAAATATCATTCAGTAATATTAAACAATATTTTACTGAGGAAACTCTTTTGTATTGTATGATTAAGTACCTTTTTGTCAACGTATTTTAGAAATAGTTTTCAGTTGACTTGTAAGTTCGATATTCTATTTTTATCTACGATGGACCATTTTGAAATAGTTTTAGAAACACAAAATATATTTATGTAGATTTACAATCCCTTAAATAATAAACTAAGCATATTGCAAATTTGAAACTGAGTGAATAGCTAGCTCATTGTAAAACAGTATCTATGAGAAGTAAATGTCTTTTTTCATAGTGTTTTGACACTCTGTAACCATGGCAACGGACACGTGAACACAGAACTGATGTCGGAAATACATATTAACCACTTCATGTGTACAGTATGCATCATATAAGGACATTTGGAGAGTGGGCAGAAAATAGCCCTTATTTAACATAATCATTTATTTTCTATTTTTTGCTCTTAGATTTGGCTTTTCCTATCAAGATTATTACTATTTATTTTTATCTTGTTTCATGTTGTATAAATTTATGTGGCGATTCTACTGCCCTTGTTCTTTGTTATTGTGTTCACTCCAAGCTTATTCGTACTACTCCGGTGGAATAGTGGTTAGAGCGTCCGCGACGGATGCGGGAGGTCACAAGTTCGAACCCGGGCCGAGTCATACCAATGACTTATAACAATGGTGCGAACAGCTGCTTTGTTTGGAGCTCAGCATTAAGAAGTTAGTGTTAGGACTGGTCGGCCTGGTGTCAAGATAATGTGATAAAGCCCCAGTGCTCGACATCACTATAATCTGCCACTCGGGATACATCGTAGTGATATGACTGAAACATTGTTAAAGATACGTTAAAATCCAGATCAAACACATACATACACACGCCAAAATTAATTATTATTATTATTAGTAGTATTAGTAGTAGAAGTAATAGCAGCAGCAGTAGTAGTTGTTATACCAGTAGTCATAGTAGTATACCTTCCTTTTTATCATCACGTTAGTGTTGCCAGCTATTACAGTGATCTTTTTTAACTTAGAACAGTAAAATTTATTTCATATCTTTATACATGTATAAAGGTGTTTGTTATTTTCCACTTGTTCCTCTCTTGCCTTTGTTTGCCATCTTCAAACGCGTGCGTTGTCGACTGTTGCACCTATCTCTCAGTTTTCTGTGCATACTTGTCTTTTATGGAACAGTGTGTGCATTTTCTATTTCAGCACTTTTTTCAGCGTGTCCATCTGTCACAGATGCATTTGTCTGTAGTTTTCGAGTTGCGCATCGTCTTAATTTTCCATGTTAGTAATTTTCGTGGCGTGCCCTTCCTATAACCTCTTCTGGTCAATGACCAATAGAGCTAAAATTTGAGACGAAAAATCATTTCGAAATTACTGACAATAATGACGTTTGTCCGATTGCCCTGGACAAACATAACTTGAGTTCGGACAAAATGTTTTTAGATCCAACTTGTTCGATTGGGCAAGTTCACGTGGACGTTTATTAATTAAAATGAATTTGGACAAGAAGAATCAACTTAAGGCAAATGGGTTTCACGTCCATTTCCCCAAAGTTGACGTCCATCCCAGTTTAGATATATTAATAGAAGCACAAATGCGGTTAAGAAAGTTTCATAACACTTGTTAACTTTAGCTTTAAATATATAAGATATGACGAAATGTATGACTTCGTTAAAGCCTTTAAATTAGTTTCCAATTTTCAGGAGTTCCTAGCAGAATGGTAAGAAAGTTTTGGCTGATCGTGCTATTTCGGATGCAGATTATGAAATAGATTTTTTTTTTAAAATTCCAGAATATAAAAAGCAAACTAAAGTGAAAATAGAAAATCTTCTATTCATTATTTTTTTACCTTTATCATGCGATCGTATCTGGTCTTAACAGCAAATGCCTACACTTTTGAACTGTAAATCCTGAAAAGGTTGTTTGCGAAACTACGTGATAAAATTCGTATGAGAAAATGATATTTTACAAGTAATGTTTTCTTTTTGCTTATGGATTTTTTAAATTCATCTTCGGCGAAATCTCTTTGTAGGTACTAAAGAAGTTATTCTGGAAATCTGCGTGCCTCTGATCTGGTTAACATCTGAATTAATTCAGTGAATATGTGCATTACCTATTTTATCAATAGCAACCTTTTTTTTACCTTCTTAGTAGCAAATCCCCAAACCATAAACATCGCAGTTATGAAAATAAACCCGAATCGCCGTCAGTTTGAGCGAAGGCAAGTGATCGTGTGAAAATCTATGTCAATTTTATAATAATAAATGATGTTGAAGAAATTGCTGCAAACTGACTGAAGGGATTACTTTGTCTCAGACAGCATATATTACCAGTCGTATTGATGGATGGACTGGTGCAGGGTCAGGCAAGGGTAATACTAAGTGGAAACAGTGAAGAAAATACAAAAAAATAGAAACAATAAGCAATGTAAGCAATGAATACATGTGGTGATATTTTGTGAGAAAGCAAACACCTTCCTGAAAATGCATACAAACAATAGGAAAATGAATTCAAATATGTAGGTCTAAATTGCCTATTTATTGGAGTGATTTTTTAAAATTGCATTTTTTATATGTATGGTGAAATGTGTTTTGACGATAAAATAATTGAAGATAAAATAATAATAAAATATCGAATCATAGACACTGTTTTGTCGTTTCTTAAGAAAATGATAGTTTAGCACCCTGTTATTTATTAGTTTACCTCCTTGTACTGTAGCCTGTACTGCTAAAAAATTTAAACCACCGAGGAAAATTGGTATCGATATGTGATTCTTTGTCTTGCACAATTAAAATAATTTCAAACGTTCGAGCAAATTTCCTTTTTCACCTAATTTAAAAAAAAATAATCTATTTCACCTCATTTCCTTTTTGTTTTTTAATATATATTTTTAGTTTATTGACAATTAAAAATCATACTTCAGTAATGACGTCTTACTGAATGTACAATTATAAAATTGAAATATAATAATAATATAAAGAAAATTAACTCGTGCTTCTATGAATAATCTATGGTTTTAGATTATGATAAAAGATTTTTATTCCGTAGATGCTATGTTGGTCAAACGGATCGCCTTCAGGTTTGGCCGATTATTGAGACCGTTTGTGTAAATATAACCTGATTTCCCGTAAGCACTGTTTACAGACTTCATGCTTTTGTAAATAATTAAGTGCGTCTAGTTTTACATGATAGTACACCCTTTAATGTACAGAGATAAATCCGTGGTTAGCCAGATATATTTTCGAAAGCAATACGAAAAACTTTTCTAGTCACGAAATAACACTGCCGTGTTTCAAAAAATGTTAAAACACCAAATAAGTTAACGAAAATTATTACTCATATTACAGGATCTCAGTGGTAAGATAATTATACGAATATACTTCCATTGATGAGTTGCAAGAAATTCATCAACAGAAACATCAGTGATTTCTTAGTTTGCCCGGAAATATAATAACTGGAAATCAACATCAAGAGTTTTCTTTAGGATATCTAACGCTCTTGTGTGGAGTATGGTCATGGCGGTCTTTGGAACACGGACTATTTCTGTTGATATAGCTGAGTTTACTCAGCGCAAATATTCTTTGGTGTAGTGAGTACGTGAACATACTCTGAACATTTTGGTCATCCAACACATGAACTTACTATGGTTTCAATAAATGGCCCACTTCCAGACTTTGGCCTAACTTGATTTGCTGAACATTTTTGAGTTTTCCCCCGATGTTCATATAGTTACCCTGGTGTGCTTAAATTCCGTCCCAGTGAGCGTTGCAGGCGGCCAAAAGTCTTGGGCTCCTATTGTCTTATTAAGGTTTATGCTTGACAAACACAACTTGACAGAAGCCATCATTATTAAAAATATTATAGACATGAAACAACTCTCAATCATGTACTTAACGATATAGTCAATGTGTCAATATGACACGCAGCGACGTTTTACCGAGCGCAGTCATATCACTCATTATAGACTAAATCACAGACTTGGCGCAAGAACAAAACAATCATTGCGCGCTATGCAACGTCGAAATGCAGTGGGATTACCCAGCTGACGATTCCAGACAAATTATCGTGGATCGTGTTGATAATCAACGAGGTCTTAGTCGTGGCAACATCATCCTGAGGTGATTTGCGAACTTGCCTCCGCATGACCCGCGAAAATGATAACTGTGTATCCTCCGCAAATCTTCTCTCACAAACCCACGCGTGCTGTACCTTCAATGCAATAAATCGCATAAAAGAACGTATGCATGGTCCAACTCCAGATAAAATCAGTAGCTCTTCTTTGTCCACCTTCTAGGTCTCCGTGTGCATACAGATATCCCACTACAACGCGTCTGGCTCCTCCGAATATTGGTTAAGGACCAGTGACGGTAAAGCACCATCCTGGTGTTACTATTTGTTTTGTTTTGCCATGGCGAGTTACGTCGCGATCGTGCGCGTAATATCATTGTCCAACGCAACTACGATCGCAGAAAGTCTTGGAGGAAGTCTCGTGATCGTGCACCGGGACCTATGCATTGCATCAACATTTCATGTGCATATTGATATCCAACTAATCATTCCGCGAGCGTATGGTTAAATCGTTCAATGATAGCATGATCGCGATGAACATAACCATGTCTCTGATGGATGTGATCCGTTTCATCGACATGTTTAAATTCTAGGCCTGGATAAACACGCAGCAGACTTGGTCAAGCAAATGGTCCACTCTCGTATGTGTGCATGAATGTATCTGTGACCTTGGTGGCCGTTTTCGTTGTCTACGGTTCAGCTTCATTGTATTTGTCGTCGTTTGGCAGAAACAAATTATCAGCTTGCTGGACTTTGTTGGGTGTTCTGACGTAAAAACCATCCATTTGGAAATGTATTTTGTGTCAGTAAATAAATCTGCCAACCAATCAGATACATCTTTTTATTTATCAATGAGTGCCGTTAATTTACTGACCTTGGTGCCTTTCCAATGGCTATTGGGACTGTAATAAATCGATTCCATTATTAAAGTTCACAAACTCCAGATACTAGCACTCCAGTATTTATTAATATCCTAATTAACTGCCTCCCACCGTTAACTTTGCTCTAATTGCAATTGTTTTTAACCATCGTGCAAGACGTTGACGCGCTGTTTGTGAACTAATGTTATATAATTCTTCAATTAACTAACAATTAGCTATGTGTCGCAGAGTTAAATTACGACTACAGTATGCAAGATCATGTCGGTAACATATGCGGTCTATATCGTAGATTATCTTCATCGAGTGGAACATCGCGTGGATCTAGTTTGATACCCAGGCGAGTCAGAAGGCAATATTAATTTTATCCAGGTAAATGTTTTCTCCTGTTTATTTTGCCTTTGGCGGTGATAGAGTCACTTCCCCAACGATGAAGCAATATCTACACCTCAAAGAGATCGCTCGCCGGACATACATTTATATTTTTGCTCGCCACATTGCGCATAAACCTTTGATTTAGCGTTCTGTTATTTGCTTTGTTCTTCGTGAATACATGCGCATATACTGCGTCCGTGTAACCCTTGCATCGCAGACATTTTAAACGTATTGGTATTTTAAATCACTATGTCTGCAGTCAATTAGACAATTCATTGACAAAGGGTGAAGAGCGTTTACTATCTAGCGAAAGTTTCACATAGTTGACTTTTCAGCTACAAAAGCATCCAGTGTGCGTGCGATAATCATTGGGCCGTGCAGTTGTGCTAAGACTCAGTTGTTGTTAAACCTCATTATGTGAACGTAACGATAGGATAAGTTATACCTGATTGTGCCAACTGCAGATGACCAGGCGCGTTATAAAGTCCTACAAAGAGGCCGATCATACAGCGATCGACGACACGGATGGCAGTGTTAACATTGTGGTCGTGCACGCCGACGTGATGCTTGAGAAACAATCTGATCCAGCAGCGGGTAAACATAAAATCACCGACGTTTTCTATCTCACTCAGTAATACACCAGATTCACAAAGCTATCCATGACAACTCCAATGTTATTTGTTTTAAACAGGATAGACTTAGACACGCTTAGAAACATTCATGCCACATGGTGTTCTGGATAGATGGATTTCATTTCAAAAACCGTTTCACAATTTTCTTTTCACATGCCGAGTCCACAACACAAGGGTTTGTTTCTATATAGATATCGACGCCAGTACGATACCGAATAGGCATTAATATAACATACGTCTGGTTATTCACAGCAATATAAAATGTCATTGGTAAATATAATGAATATAACACAACGACTAGAGAAGGAGTGTCTGGCAAACAATATTACGATATTTCCCAGTGCGAGATGCTAAACGGCAGCAACTAATATCGCGTCAGTCAATGTGATAATGAGGGATGATATCACCGCGAGATTCGAGCAAACATTTTCCTTGTTCATCAAGCCAACAACGGAGTATTTACGCCGACACAACAGCGTCTTCCGTGAAACACTGAAGCAATCCGAGGTCCCAACGGGTCAAATCAGTTAAGCCACCTGTGACAGCAGAACGTGCAGAAAGAGGCACCTGAAGAAATCGGTGATATCACTGACAAATTTGCGTATGAGTAATTGCCAGATTTTTAATCAGAATTGCAAACAGTGGTACTATTTTTCAACAAATAAGCTCGTCAGAAACATTTGCCTCAAGTGAGTATGACAAAATATATAAACATTACTGAAGCGAAAAGAAAGCCAGATCAAAGTGGGACTAGAACAGTTGGGTTTATCGAGAGGCGAGCGGTTTCGGTAAGGTAAATGATGATGGCACCAGCTGGAAAGAATCTGCACGAGAAGCAGGGTTCAACACATCTGAATTATAAGCGCTTTAATGGACCCACATATGTAGGCCGCACTGATCAACAAGGTGATTCATATTCCCAACCGTAGAGTCCAGCAAAGGGATAATAAAACTGGAAAAAACGTCTGGATTTGACCAGGGTGGGAAGTAGTCAGTTAAATATTGTTTTTAAATTAGTTCAGGATGACCAAACTCTACTTCAAGCAATGCTTACTGTATTGAACTTTTCTACATAATCACGAGATTAGTGTGGCTCACCGACTACGGTCAATACTTGTAATGTCATCGATAGAAAATAATAGATCATCAGCAATATCGATGCAATAAATTCAACGACACAGAAAGGCATTTGCGAACGGCAATTGAGAAACGCCAAGGAGTACCACAGCGATATAAACGCGCAAGCGGAATCATTGGCAGAATATATGATATAGCATCGCCAGCTTCGGTGTTACTGAAATATCCACCACATTGACGGTTCTAGGGTTTACTGCAATAGCTGCTGGTGCTGTATATATTATTGTTGGAGCGGTTAGTGTTGGTGGAAAAATATTATCAACGAGACTTCAGACAAAAATGAGCCATCACGCGATCATAAAAGTAGATTTTGTAGAAATAAAGAAAATTGGATTCGATTGCCGTTGATGACTCCATGCTAACCGCAAATGAATATGCCGCTGTGTTGGCCGTGCTGGACAGCTTTAACTCACGCAAACATGCAATATGGACGTTAGAGGTAACTGAATAAACCTTCAGTTGTAATCAAAATAATAATAATAATAATAATATTGATACAAATTATTAATCATAATTACTGTTATTATAAGAAATTGTTTTTCTGTAAAACGGTCACACTATAGTCCCAAATGTTCTCTCAGTCATATGATTTCTAAGCGATTTGAGTCGTTGGCGAATTATAACTCGTTTCTCATATAGTTGTTCTACTTCAACTCGAATTTTGTCATCAATACAATCACGTGTAACCACTGCTTCCATGTCCATGTCTCTCTCAGACATAAATGATTACATTTCTTTAACAAGTTTACGTTCACAAGGGTAGTGCACAACAACTGACGGTTTTAGTTGCTGTGTCGTATCAAACTTTTCTACCATGTAATGAGAGGTTATATTTGGATGAAGAATGATATATCTTTCCTCGATCTTTGTTATCTCACTTAGTATCAAATCTGTTGTCTCAACATTCCTATTTATGTGAGACTTGTTTCTTTTAAATGGTTTTACAAAGGAAACAGTAAAACGCAGATGCTTAATTAATGGTATACCTTCAGACTACAGACACACATGAAATATTAAGATGTAACCCCTCACCACGCTCATCATAACTAACCTCCTTCACAACTCTCAAGAAAAACAATCCCCTGTAAAACCCTCAAGCAAACTAACCACCCTCAACAAGCTCAAACAAACTATTCCCCTTTACCACGCTCATCACAACTATCAGGTAATACCCTCACCATTCTCAAGCAAACATAATCTCTCACCGCGCTCAAGCAAACTCCCTGCCTTCACCACGCTCATGCAAACTAATGTCTGGTGAGGTAATTAATATAATCGATACATATGTCAAAGTTTACTTTCGGTTAATATATAATTTACATGACCAGACTGAGTGATGTTATCTACAGCCAGTTTATTTCAAGCTGACGTGTCATAATCAATAATGCAAGCCAGCGTGTTCAATAAGCGCGGTGTTTCTTCCAGGCTCACAAAAGCATCCTATTTATTGCTACACTTGGGCGTTCACGTGTCAGACGCCCACAGAGACCAGAGGGGGTGGGGACGCCCAGTATAAAATCAGTTATTCTCCTCGCCCCAATTTTGTGTTGCCGTCTGCCGCGCTCAAGGAAAATAAAAACTAGCAGACAAAGGTGTCTCACTCTCGCTGCTTGAGGAATTATTTTGATAAGCGTTGAAACAAAAACTACTAGATCTTTTTGTTCTGTATTGCAATTTTTGAAAGTATTATTGAGCCAAGAAAATTTTAACCAGGCCTCAAATACAGCATGAGCGATACAAATAGTATATCAAATACGTTCAGAGCTTTGCTTTTATTTGAAATTAGCTCACAAGAACTAAGGATCACGATCAAGAATGCTGCATAATTAAATTTTCTGACTGTCTGAAAGTGATTGCATAAACTGTTATGAAGAACAAAGGCCAAAATACGCTGTTAAAATTATATTCTTTAATAGAAATAACAGGCGTTATAATTACGCAAGTATTTCTTGAAGGGTACACAGTTTTTAGTGGCTAAATTAGTATGCATTCAAAAAACAAAGAAAGACATATTGCTCGCTATTGAAATCTGATGTTGTATGTTATGATGTGAATAAAACGTGAAAATCTAAATTAAAACAGTCATATTAGATTAATAACCATGGCTAAAATCGTACAATAGTCCTGTACAAAATTTTGAGACAAACAACAATAAAAAGCATTAAAAGCACTTTTTCCTAATTGAAAGACTCAGTCTTGGGAAAACAGAGGAAACATTTAAGAGCAAGAACTACATAAAAATTTTTAAAAAAGAACTTACGAAAAGAATTATTTAAACTACAAAAAGTAATTTTCAGAGGGACAATAGTACATTATGATGCTGTACAAATTAGTATAAAACATGGAAATTATAGTTGGTTAAGTCAGTTATGCCGGCATTACTGAGCTAGACTTAAGTAGATTGCTTATGCATGCCTTTAACAACGAGCTAAATAATAAATATTGTGATAACATGAAACATTTAACGGCCAATACATATTGTCTGTGCATAACATATACTGAGGTTAAAATAAAGATCACATATATGGAATACCGTTATCTAAGATGAGGTGAATGGTTACCAGTGCAATACGTTTGTTGTCAGAAACGTATTCTGTATGCTTTTAAAAGCAACATTTAAAAATGTTATTAAAGAATACAAGAAAATACACTGTTGAAAAGAATGTTCGCTATATATTTGTAACAGTTAGTAGATACATAGAGGTTAACATTTGTAAAGTATGTCATGAATAAAAGCTCCATTAGATGCATTTTACAAAACAAAAATGTGATGACTGTAATAGTTTTTACAATAATGCTTATCGTTAAAGTAACACTCACCCATTTATATATGTTGTTATTAATCTCTTAAAGGACGAAATAAAGATGGACGGAGCTGAAATGAATACGATACGCTAGTTGTCTAATTGGATTTACACATTATCGTCCCATCTATATTAATTTTATAGAAATAACAATCTACTTCAGTTTTCTTCCTCACTGATTTCCAATAAAATTTCTGATGCTAGAAATGAATAAAATGTCAAACTTACCAATAAGATGGCAATCTAGTGTAGGATTTTCCACTCCTTAGTTGAGGACTATTAATATTTCTGGGTGGAAATGGTATATATCCCTTTTTACCTGTCTGACAAAGAACAATGAAATAAAGATTTTATTTCATCGCGCAAACTGTCAGCTTTTCTTTACGCTATTCAGGGCCATGGGTATAATAGTTCCTGTAGCATCGTCATCATACATACAAACATGTTATGCTTCAGTTATTATACCGTATAGGTTGGGCTATAGGCTAGGTCATTTGAATCAAATAAGTGTTAATGCTTGTGTTATTTGTGTAGAGTCAAGTGAGAATGACCCTCATCATATCCACTAGAATGCCTGGATCTGAAATAAAAGCATTTCATCCGCTATGTGGTTTTCAATACAGAATGGCATTACAAGGAATTTAATAGTTGCAAAATTCTGAACGTTAGCATAAAAGGCCATAGATACGTCAAAACGTTGAGGCACATTAAGGAATGTGTAAGGATTACATGACTTATGAAAACGAAACTAAAGTGAGCCTGGATTAAGGTAGACTAATTTTAAGCAACTACAAAAGTACAACTGAAAAGCTGTAATTCGTAGGTTCGAGTTCAGCCGTCAATGGAAGGACACGAAGTAACCCTCAAGAATTCGCTTCTTTTCTTTAGTACCCAGACTAATTGCAGTGCTACGCTTGGGAACTTTGGACTAATCGTTAGCTGTTTATAGGAAATAAAAATATGAAGTATTCATAAGAGTGGATCAATAGTACCAAATTAAACTATGACTAGTATAAATATGTAAGAGAGAGAGGGGGCGGGGAAGGAGGGAGGGAGGGAGGGAGGGTGATAGAGATAATTTGAATATGCATATATTACAAATAGTATTTTCATAATCTTGCATTTCTTTCTTATGTGTTTTGCCGTAATTCGTTCCACCCATCTACAGGATATTATACATCATGCATTTATACAGATACACATATACATGCATATATACAGATACATATGGTCTTGCAACATACGCAAACACACACACATTCACACACACACACACACACACAAATCTATATACCTGCAAATTCTCATACTCACACACTTACAAATATACATATATATTCAAGCATATGCATAACCAAAATGTCACATGTACCTATACATACATAGGCATTTATAGGTGTATACACATATTCATTAACACGGTGTAATTAGTCTGAACCATGCATTACCAGGATAATCTGGGTGGCTAGGAGACAGTCTAATACAGATGGTCTGATCGGCGATGCATCGCTGTATAGACACATGTATATTGAACCTATTAATGGATACACGATTATCGACATATATCTTATTATAGATAGAATGGCAAGAAGCAGTAATATAATAAATATTCTGTTTAAAAAAACTTTGTTTTTAACTTTTCCACTTGTATCACAGTTTCTCCGCTTACCGTAATATATTTTGACAGAAAATGTGATTCCAGTTCTTAGAATGAGCCATATTTGACAATTCATTATTAAATTTGTATTGCCAATACATAATTTCAACTGGAACATAATTACGTTAATCGCATTATCAGTTTTTTGTTTACATCTATCATGCCAACAGAAATTGTGTCTCTGAAAGTAGTATTGATGATTGCAGTCACTCTTTAGCTACTCCATGAACATAGTAGTCAATATTGATTCTGATTATGGACACTCTCATAAAAGATATGATAAAACCAAGTTTTTGCATTAAATTTTACATGACATGCAATTTTTTCTAATTCTTTTAAAGAAAACGTTTTTTTTTTCGTGCCAAACTTGTGCGTAAAATCTTTGTTAGAAACTATTTAAGTCTAGGACTTCTGTCTTGCGTTTGAGGCAAGGAAAAGAGTTTATTCCTTTCATTCTCGTTTGAACTCTCTGATTCCTGGTTCTATTTTTGAAATTCATGTTGGTTCGTGATTATTGTATTGAAGCCTTTTTGTTCATTACTGTAAGTGGAGCAGATGGTGGAATGCATGGGTATTGTATATTAGAATTGATACTTGTACCAAATTTACTTTTGTATATTTTATAAAAACCTGTGAAATTCACATCGAATCCAGTTTATGCAACTTATGAAGACTGATCCAAGAACCATCTTTTTCACAAAGTCATTTCAATAGAAGATTCCTTCTTCAGTTCAGGGTTTGTGCGTTAAAGTACAGAGAGCGCATTTATGTAGTGCTGAAGGTAATCATCGGGATCATTTGTTGTTAATCATTCCAGTTTGAAGATGACCGTGACGTCACTAGCTGGCTTGGTTTTCATGAGTACGGGAGTGACTGATCAGGCCAACTTTTGCTCTAAACTGTCTGCAGCACACTGGACAGGAAATGCCGCTTGTGGTTCCTTGATCCATGGAGGACGTGCTGCAGTTTTGGGATTCACGCTGTTCGAGCTTCTTCACTGTCTGTGAAATTCTCCTCCATTCAAAATCTGTAGCTATAGAATGAACGAGACTGCAACAGGTGCAGCGTTCCTGTGATAGGGTTTGCCCAAGACCCAGGGTCAAAGCTGAAGTGTTTCAAAGATGACTCGAGGGAATTCTGGCACGATATATATCGTGTTGTCTGCAAAAGATTATCTAGTGTACAAATTTGAAAGTAACTCAGTCTGAGATTTTAATAGGCAGCGGAAAGAAATAGCATTTTGAAATTGCGATATGGTATGGTTCCCCAATTTGAAAAATGAAATATGGATAAAATTGATCCTAATGTGAAGTACTGAAATGAAAAGAAGTCCAGTTAGAAGCATCTAAGCACCAATCGTTAATATATTCGACTCCTAGTGTTCTATCTCTAAGATAAAAACAACAGATGGTACAAGTACCGAACAATGATCCGAAACTTAGTGCAAACTCACCGGAATATACACTTCGTCAGAATATTCAGACGATGAAGAAGCTGCAAATCATTTGTGACTATCCGAACTGGACGACATGGATGGAATAAATCCAGCAAAGATTTTACGTGTTTGATATTAAAATATTGTTTTGCTGCTGATTATTGCTATGGTAGGCTGATGAAGAAATGACGTTGCAGTCCCATTATTTAGTTCTTCGCTTCTGGTTTATTTGTAGTTACGAACAGAGGTTTTATAGTCTTTTTGTGCTGACATATTAAGTGACCCTGTCTTAGTGTCAACTGATCCCAGCTGAGTTCTGCATCATAAATTGTTGGCACTATACTTGAGCTGCCGTTGCCAAAGAAGGTACAAAAAGCTGTACAATGAGTCATTATATAGAGACTGCTTATGAAAATGAGCTTTCACTCAGAAGATATCAGAAAATCACGACACGAGTTTTTGTTTAATGACTGCCATTATATGACAGTTGGTCCAACTTGTCATGGCAAAGCAAACTTGCTGCTCATAGTGCTGCAAAATAATGGACTTAGCTTTGACGAAATAATTATTTATACGCTCATTTATAGCCAAAAAATACAAAACACTTAGCGACTTTGACAAAGCCCTAAGCGGTTCTGGAGACTCAACATTTTAATTATTAGATTTGAAAGAGATAATGCATCTTGAAGAAGGTTGTGTTGGGAAAAATTGTCATAGTATTTGACGACATAAAACTCAGTAAGAGCAATCTGAATGAAATCAAAGACTAGTTTTCGCTGTCCGAAATAATTGCCGCAATTCAATATTATTAGGCGCAGCACGGACTTCTGTTTTTAAATTTCGGGGTCTGACAATTACGCTTGTACACCATCGTAGAAGAGGTACTGCTAAATGGTGCCAACAAGCATAATTGTATCGTATTTCGCAATGCAGAAGCGATTCATGAAATGTATTGAACTGGATTTGATAAATATTATATGACTGCACCTTTGGAATTAATTTCGAAATGTTAAATAATTAGCAGCTTGGTATTTGACTAAATTGCTTTGACTCGGATTGCAGTCAAAATCAATAGCATACAGTATCCTGAGCGCGAGTTCGAATGTAATTATAAAAAATACAAATTATTACAGAGCTTGCCTTATGCTTCAAGAGGCTATGAAAAATATCAGCACGTAGACACAACGACTCAAATATCACTGAGCGAATTTGCCAATTTGCCAGCGTGTATCTTGTATTTCAATTTGTCGTTTCTAAGCAGCTGGAAAGATTGTTTGAGAGATATTGAAGAAAAGTGGACTATAGCAACAGCTGTCACCGCAAATTATCGTATCTGTGCTATTGTTACTGCAGAGAGGGTTTTCACGTGCGACAGTCTTAATGACTGTGATCGTTTACGTAATCTAATTGCAAAAATATGACTAAGGATATCATATAACGAGTTACATCTCACTGTTTGGCGCCAACGCAGGAGAAATTAATTAAGACGGCACAAAGAAACAAATATGGAGTGTCACTCGAACTTGAAGATACTTGGTTCGCTAGGGCTTGCAGCGGCCTCTGATTTTGGGCGCCATGCAAAAGGCAGTATGTGGCAGCGGAATTAGACGTAGAAGAAAATACATTGTTCTTGCTAAGCATTTTGTAAAAATACTCTACTTAGAAATGTCATATTCTCTCTCTCTCTCTCTTCGCCGAAGAAAATTCTTGTGGGATCTTCTTGTAGAAGTACATTATCAATAAAGCTTTCAGCATAACAGCTGTCTTCTTCTGGCAGCGACAATCTTATGTTGACAAAGCACCAACAACGAAAGCTTTTAGGACGTGGCGTATGTAAAGAGAGAGAGAGAGAGAGAGTACCGTCTAACACTTCATGGAGCACACGACAGCTAAGTAAGTATGATACTAAAAAAGAGCTCAGTAACATAAAATCATTTTGCGGTGTCTTTTCAACAAAAATGATAACTTAGATAACAAGTTAGTTTTGAGCAAGTATGATAAGCAGTAGAGTGACATGATCATAAGGAACCATCTTAAGTCATGGCCGGGACCGAACCCGAGGCCGTCATTTCATACTCAACCACTGTTTCTAACAAGCCTAAGATAACGGAACGTATACGGTTACTGTAAAAAAGAACCTAGTGTTGGGTTTCCAGATTATTTCATAATTATAAATATCTACGTTGGAAGAAAGATAAGTACTAGATCACTCAGTCTCTTATGTTTCTATTTTCATTGGACAATTGGTTTGAGTATGTCTTTTTATGGACTGTCTTATAAAACGTCTGTAATCTTAATATTCATGATAGATATTTTTACCAGTTATGAATCTACATATACCATTTTTAATCACAGTTAGTTATTATTATCTTTTAATTTTTGGCGTTGAATACATAGTTTTTCTTTTCTTCGAAACTGCGTGGCAATATACATCGAAACTTGTCTCATCGCATTAGCCTGAATTATGTGACAGTCGAATTGTTGAAATCGTTTTTGAACAGTCGACAGTATCTTCTTTATGTTCGTTTGTAATGCAATTTGCTGCATATCTGCATAAATTATAATAATGACCTATTTGTAATTTTCTAAAATTTAGATGTTTATCTGCACCTACAAAGCATTATGTTAAATGGGGTTTCAAGTTACTGGACCCTATTTTCATCACTTTTCCGGTATAAAGATCACATATTTATGAATAAAATTTCTTTAATTGGACATTTGGGGTTTCTTTCAAAATAATATTATACGAAGTGTTTATGGCAGCTCACGTGATCATTCTGTTCTTTGCTAGTAGAACGTCAACTAAACTAGACTTTAAAGGTTGGTTCAAACACTTTATGTGCGTTTTAAGTAGCTGAGAACAATTCCCATGTTAGATGCAAAACGAGACCCCAGGATCCGGATTTCAAACCTTTATTCATGAGGAACATGTTTAATGGCATTACTGGAATGACAACCATATATCGTAGATTTTTCCAAATGCTAAATCATTATTACGTATTATGCAAACAAGCAATACTAACTTTAAAAAAAAAAAGAAATTTGATATAACTATATTCCGATAAATATATACACTTCAACATATGTCAAGTTTCATTATTAAATCATTTTATTCTTTTTCAGGTTTATAACAATCACAAAAAATGTAAATGTTAGATGCAAAACCTGATTCGACGAAATGGGTTACAAAACATTATCCATGATATAAAACTCAAATGTCTCAGATAATTCGAAAACTGCACTACTCGACTGGTATTATTAGAAATTCCATTGAATGTTCAGTGCTCTCAAAACAAATATTGATACCCATTCGAATCCGTAAATGTTGTCAAGAAATAAACAATTGAACCGTATCGCATACAACGGTTTTTAATGATACTCCTTTTGGTGTTTGTAAATTACTGTAACGATTAAGTTGGAATCCAAATATTAAAGAAATAAATAATAAATGTCTTTTTAATGGCATAAACATTTAATCAGTTATGCAACGTATGCTGACAAAAGGATACAATTTAATAAATGTACTCATACAGATTTTGAGTAAGTGTGCTGACAGAAGAAAACAATTTAATAAATGTACTCATACAGATTTTCAGTAAGTGTGATGATAAAAAAAAATTTCAAAAGGGGTCACATTTTTCAAAGTACCAAAAACTAAAAATTACTAACTCTCGGTGTTATGCGAAGGGCAACATTACTTCTGTGTGCAAGGCTTTCTTTGATAAATTCATTGTAATATTTGAACATTTAAAACTGAAACTCATTCGTGACCGATACATTACAAAATGCTACGATGAACCAGAGAAGCAAAATGGAGATGTGAAATTTGTTAACATTTAAAAATAATTAAAAGTAACCGTAATTAAATCTCTTTCAAGTGAGCACGTGACATTTAAAGCAAAATAGCACGGAATGTTAAATGACTGGAAACTAACCAATGTTTCAGCTCAAGCATTCCCAACTATGCTTCTTTGGAGTGTGTGTGTGTGTGTGTGTGATTTGGATTTTTAGCATAGCTTCAACAGTTTTTTCAATCATATTGCTACGATGTGACAGTTTATAAGGACATTTAGCAATGGGGCATCATGACCTGTAGCAGCATGTCTCACCCAGTCACATTATCCTGACACCAGGCCGACAGTCCTAGGACTAACCACTTAATGCTGAGCGCCTAGCGAGGTAGCTGCTTGTATCATTATTATAAGTCTTTGGTATGACTCGGTTCGAACCCACTACCTCCCCGCATCCCAGGCGGACACTTTAATCACTAGGCCACCGGAGCGGTTGCTTGTATTAGAGAAAAGAGGCTCCATAAATCATTTGAAGAGACTATCGGTGAAAAAATACAAAGAATAGAGGTTACAGCTTAAGGAAAAGGCCTAAGAAATAATGATGCAACCAATTGCTTCAAACTGGTGCTGTTACACTCCATGCTGTCTACAGTAAAGAGCTATGCTTGAAGGTGTTAAAGAAACTGTTACAATTTTAAATAACGATATCAAAACGATTATCTATTGTTATTGTGGTGACCAAAGGTACGATGAATACATAGGGTACATAAGTAACATTTACGAATGTAACGATAAAAGGTTATATTGAAATTAGTGTATAATTTGAAAGACATCACTTGTAAATTTGTATTTTAAAGGTATAGACAACTAAAAATTGAACCTATTCTTCAATCAACATTCACACATCACTCATCTAAATGTATATGACTGTCAAGCTCCCCTCGGATGCTGAAGTATTTGTGCTTAATAACCGTTCTGTATTGCATCAATCTTCTGTCAATGAAGCTCCTATAAGGATGGATGCTACAGAAATGTGGATTCTTGTTAACAATAAAAAAAATCATATTGCTAAACGTAGCGATTGTTTTGAATTTCTGCACCTGATACTCATTTTCTCTCTCATATTTCTCTAATTAACAACAGTGCACGCAGAGGGACTTTTTTTCTTATTTCTACCGATTCTTTATTGATGGTATCTGAGGTTAGCATACATGTGATATATTGTCCTCAATTGTATCTAAATACAAACTTTTCTTATTGTAACTGCAGGCTGAAGAAACTGTTTTGTTGCAAAGAATGTGGTGTCAACCTGTTTGATTCTGAATTTCCATATTATCAGGAGAGAGAGAGAGAGAGAGAGAGAGAGAAAGAGAGAGAGAGAACCAGACAGACAGTTATCCGATGTTTTTCTTGAATCGATTTGATATAAGTACAATTATGTCAACTATTCAGAAATTACCATTATCAGGACTGAATCCTTATATAATAGTGCACGTTAGGCCAAATGTTTGTCTTTTAAAGAATGATGAAAAAGACTTCAAATTGTTAAAAGTATTAAAATACAATATATATTATTCACATAACCATATCATGAGTACGTATCAGTTATTTTCACAGTCAGCGATTTTCTTTAATGCATTTTCTTCTTTGATTCTATCACGGCTGAAAACATTGATTAATTTTGTTAGTGTGTATTTTCACTCTGTGGCTTTTTGCTACTCACATGCACCGATTAGATGTTGTAACGAGCAATGAAATATGTATTTCCAGTGCCTTCGTGAGTAATCTTTCGTAGGAACAGGGACAATACCAGCATATTAAGAAGTGAGATTCTCTGAGTTATCTGTAATTTCAAAATCATCATATTCTTCATATTTTAACGCGTATCAAATCATAATGCTAAAGGTAAGCATAAGTATGTACATGTGTGTGTGTGTGTGTTTGTGTGTGTGTGTGTGTGTGAGAGAGAGAGAGAGAGAGAGAGAGAGAGAGGGATCATAACTTTGGGCTTAGCTTCTTGGCTATAATCCAGGTGAGCGAAACATTTTAACTCTTAAACATTTTTTACACGGATAAAGTAGAAAAAAGACTTCAAATTGCAAAAACTACTGAACTGTATTTTGCTTAATAATCGATATTGCAGACTTAAGAACTCATTTTCAATTCATTTTCAAAAAAGTGATCTGCTACATAACTTGAATGCTCCTTAGCGCTTGAACTTTAACTGCCAATACATTGAGTTCCTCACTGTACGATATTAAAATTATTGCACGAAATGCTGTTGTCTATTGTTCATTGCATGAACGTGACTTTCTTTCCGATCTCTAGGTGATCAAATATCTTTTTTGTCACTTATGCACATTCCGATCTCTCTCTCTCTCTCTCTCTCTCTCTGGCTTTTCATTTCTGCCGACAAATCTTTATGAGAATAAAACACACGCACGTGAGAGAGCACATAGAGATCGAATGTCAATCCTTTATGTTTGCAATCGAAAATGCACGTGGCTTAAAGGACGTGTGATTATTATAAAATTATTGTATTTGATTGTAAGGACACAGATGAAAATGGGCAATATTTTTAAACACTATTTATGTCTTAGATAAGAGCTGAATGTATCCGCCCAATGGGAATTTATACTGATCACATATCCATTTGTATCTGTGTTTATCTGTCTTCTATGACTTAATTAAACATACACAGAATTTATACATAATTTCAAAGGCTTGATGATGCACCCCATGACCATCGAAATAATTACTGGCTAGAGTCATTTTGTAGCCCTATTACCCAGAGGAAATAAAATAAACATATTCTCATTCAGGTCAGTGGCTGCATGATCATGCTTTAAAGGAATGTTTTTAAAACATGTCAATCTGCTTGTCAGTAAGACTGACTTTAGGCAAGACTCGCACTTACATGCATGTGCACGGAAGATTAAACTGTTTAGTGGCTCGACACTAGATCACTAGGTCGACAGTCCTAACACTAACCACTTAATGCTGAGCGGGTAGCAAGGCAGCTGTTCGTACCATTTTTATGCCTTTGGTATGATTCATTTCGAACCCGTTATATCCCGCATCAGTGGCGAATGCTCTAACCACTTTGGCCACCGGAGCATTATACGGAATTCTGTATCATCTTATAAATTTATAATATATTTTTTATTTAAGACTGAGAAAATCTATTCTGTATCCTTAAGTTCAAGGGTAAGTACATGTACATCGTGAAAGTTCAATTCAAGAAAAGGACGATCGAAGGTGAAATGAGCAACTAACCAGGTCAAGAATGACACGCGAGTTTGAATATTTTTTTTTTTTTTACGTCAACCGGCTTGGGAATTCAAAATGCAATTGCCCTAACACGTGCTGTCTTTCATTCGATTGGTTCAATGTAATTTGAGGGTCAGAACGTTATTGGTTTTGTTTACGACAGTTTGAGTTAAGTTGAAATGATAAGATTTACTTCTTAATTTGTTTTAGTGAATACGACCTGTGTATTTAAAATGCAATAGGACACCATGTAATGAAGTTACACACACCATGCCTATTCTTTAAGTTATACACAGCTTTAGCTAGAGTCAGAGAGGAATTTGTAATTTACATGTTGTTTGATATAGCAGAGCAGATAAATATTTATTAGCACAGCCATTAATTTGTGTATTATGTGAAATTTTCAAGGACTACAGTAGTATTCTTCATTCACTAGATTACATTGAATGAAAAACATTTGGATTAATAAATGTGTTCAATTCAGTGTTAACACGGTAACAAAAAACCGCTATACAAGATTCTTTGGAATATTTTAGAACAGTTATAAGTTATGTTTTATTCTTTGACTTTGTGTGACTATTATATCTTATTTTTATAAATTAATATTTGTGGAAACTTGAATGCTTGTTTCATTTACCTTGTTCTGTAACTTAAGTTTAATACTCTAGACGTACCAGTACCATACTTACATATTTAGCACATAGTCGGTACACTTTTCATATAGTATGTGCAGCTTCATTGTTTTTAAATGCCCGTATGTTAAAATATCACTTTATACGATCCTGATTGGTCCAAATAGCCCATGAAAGTCTTGTGCAGTATTCTCTTTTACCAACTGGTTTTACTGAGAGAAAAAAATTCTGTGTAAAATGTTCTGTTTATTCGGAAGGACACTTGCTCTTTGATTTCTAACTAGCAAACAAGATAATCAGTTTTTAAATGTTAATACTTTGGTCAACTTTGTTTGGGACTATTTTTACGCACAACAAATGAAAGGTACATCGTCCCCGTCAGAGTAAACAAAATTATTAGTCCTTGTCTCCAAAAACTTTCCACTGAAATAAAATATATGTGATTAAAAATCTTACATGGGTAATGATATAATATTACATTTATGAAACTCGTTGAATAATGTCCAGCTTTTGCTTGCCAAGGCTCTACAGATCTAAACATTCTCGAACTCGTTGAATTGATTCAATATTAGATCATTACCCATTTAAGAAAACTCTCTCTCTCTCTCTCTCTCTGAAATAAAGAAACTGATCGTTTGGTACGCTGAGATGTTATAAATGTTTGTATTCAGTTCAGTTTACAATTTTATAACAGCAAAGTATACAATTTTCTAGGGTGACGGCTACACGTAGAGTATTAAAACCCCTGAAAAATCGAAACTTTTTCCAAGACCTGATGGATAGAGGTTTTCAAGGTGGAATGCATAATGTGGAAAATGAATTCATACCTGTCAAGTGATCATAATCCTGTTCTTCCACTGCAAGCATTGCCCACGCAATGTAACAAAACCGCCCCCATATCCATCATCGCTTTAGCATTCTTTCAAAATATTCTAGGAAATAAACACCAACAGGTAGAATATTTACGTACTACAACGGACAGTGGTTCAAATAAAGTGACCAGCTAACTTTACATGTTGACCAAGCCACATGTATAACTTATGTAGTTCGATTTCAAGTCGGGAAACGCCTTTCTTGTATCAGTATATATTTCGGATTCATACACCCTTTATTATTTATGAATGGTACATCAATTCTAGACTAAACCTGAATCGATGATTAAATATATCAATATTTTATGTCATTTTCAAATAATCTTATGGATAAGAATGAACTTTATTGTCTGCATTGTCAACATTTGAGTTATTGTGCGAGTTATCTGTAGTACACGATTTGGACGCTGTCTTTCCAATATCTAAGCCGTCTCGACCACTGTTGGTTGAACACTAAAACTGTGCTTAAACATACTTTAAGGTCGAATCCCAAGCCCTGGCTTTTACAAATTAACTTAAACACGAAACATTATCAATGGTAGTCATGCTGTTTGGAAGTTACATCGGTATTCACCATACATACGTCTGATTTCCATCCTCATTTTTCGTTCAGGAATGTGAGAAAAATAATCTTTCATTATACATCGCTGTTAAATAGAAAACCTACCGTCAGATTTATATTCCCAGTTTAACCAAATGAGTTTATCACTCTAGTCCTGTTGATCTGACCTATTCATCTTTCCTCCCGTTAATGATCTGAGCAAAAATATAAATCAAGAAAAACACTAATGGCTTTTATTAGCAATTCAATTTTGATAAGTTAAGACAAATGTTTATTCTGAACGACTTTGTAATGAGTATGTAGCCACTTCGTATAAAACTAACTTAAATGAGTTTAATTATTAGACATTGGTGGAGAAATCTATGTATATATATATATATATATATATATATATATATATATATATATATATATATATATATATATATATATATATATATATATATATATATATAAGAGGCAGCTCAGTTTCAAGAGACCATGCGAATGGCGCCCTTGGAGTGTCGTCTGTCTCTTGGGTTTTGGCATCGTCTGCTGTGGTTGTGCAGGCCTATGCGCGAGTGACAGTCCTCATTGCAGCTGGTGCAGACATATTGGGGAGTCTGAGTTACTGGGGTCGCTGCCCCGCTCTTCTTTCTCTCACGTTTCTCTGCCGCCGGCTGGCCTCTCCTCGAATCAGCGACTGCTATGCCCTTGCTTACTGTCAGTCTCCAGGTGCCTCGGTCCTCGGCCAGCACTTGACAGCCGTGGGTTGAAATGTCGCATGCTTTCATGTCCCTCTTTCACACACATCCTTGAAACGGATGCCAGTGGGCAGCTGTCATGTAGGATGATCTTTGGCTGTCTCCCATCATCCATGCATCGGACGTGTCCCAGCCATCGAAGGCGGCGTTTGATCAGCAAGGAGTACATGCTGCGGATACTTGCACGCTGCAGGATCTCGATGTGTGGGACGCGGTCTTGCCAGCTGATTTTTAGGATGCGTTTTATGCACCGTATATGGAAGGAGTTGAGCCGGCGCTCTTGCCTCATGTAGGTGCTCCAGGTCTCACTTTCATATAGAAGAGTGCTGAGAACGCAGGCCTGGTAGACTTGGAATTTTGTGTGCTCTGTCAGCGCGTTGTTTTCCCACTCCCTCTTCGTTAGTCGTGCCATGATGGTGTTTGCCTTTCCAAGCCTTCTGTCCAGCTCCACATCAAGCGAGAGAGTGTTGCTGATGGTTGACCCCAGGTAAGTAAAGTTGTTGACTGCTTCCAAGGTGACACCTTCGATTTTGATAAAAGTGGCAAAGGTGGTATCTTATCATGCTAATAAGTTTTGGGGGGCAACCAAGAAGTTCAGATAGACTCTTCCTGCTGACCAGGTCGAAGGCCTTTGTGAGGTCGATGAACATCATTTAGAGTGGTTGACCTTGCTCTCTGCTATTCTCTTGGAGCTGTCGTAGGGAGAGGATCATGTCTGTTGTCAACCTGCCTGCTCTGAAGCCGCACTGGGATTTCTGGTACACACGGTTCGGCAGCAGCTGCAGCCTACTGAGTATGATGCGGGCGTACACTTTGCCAACGATGTTTAGGAGAGATATCACTTTGTAATTATTACAGTCACTGCGGTCGCCCTTGTTTTTGTAAAAGGTCACAATCGTGGTGTCTCGCATGTCTTGGGGGACTGTTCCTTTCTTTCAGAAGAAGCAGAGTAACTCGTGCAGAGGTTGAAGCAATGTTGGTTTCCCACGTTTGATAGCTACGGGAGGGATGCTGTCATTGCCTGGTGCTTTGTCGTTTGGGAGGGGGTCGATTGCTTTGCTGAGCTCCTCTAATTTTGGCACTTTGTCGAGCTCCTGCATACTGGGCAGTTTCTTTATGCTGCTAAGGTCCGCTTCGGTGACTGACGTTTCTCGGGAGTATAGCTCTGAGTAGTGCTCCACCCATCTGGCTATCTATTGCTCACATTCTGTGATCTTCTCTCCCGACAGAGATTTCGGGGGGGGGGGCCTTTCACTGTAGGGCCTAAGCCTTCCTCGTGCCACTGTACATACCTTGGATTTGTCCAGACTCAGCACTGCACTGGATTCCTTTACACAGTTGCTGCCAGTACTCGTTCGCGCACTGTCTAGTGATGCGTTGGGTGTTTTTTCGGGCACTTCTGAGGGTAGCAATTAGGACATTTTTTTGTACATCATGAAGGTTTTTCGTTTATCCTCGATTATTGGTTCAATCCTTGAAAGATGTGCGTTTCCTTCTTGCCAAAATCTGGACATGGCTGAGCTGTCCAACCTTCAAGACGTTCCACTTGGTCTGGTCAAGGGCGGTCATATACTCCTCCAACTTGGAAGGGACCTATATATGCGCATTGTTGATGCGAGGGCATCTTTTGGTTTTGAGCGGTGTAGTGTGTGTGTGTAGACACACCCCCTGCTACTCATGAGGCGTGGTCGGGGTCGCAGCCTGCACTGTGGTAGATTCTGGTGGAGAAGACGTTGTAAAGGGCAGAGCGCCTGGTGATGACGAAGTCGAGCGATGAGACCAGGGGTGTATCCATGACACTTTGAGTTGTATCTTACACTCAAAAAAGGTGTTTGTGACGCACAGGTCATGGTAGATGCACAGCTACAGTAGTCTCTGACAGTTGGCGTTGGTCTTTCCAGTGCCATGATGGCCTAGGCAGGTAGGCCATGACTCGTGGTCCGCACCTACTCTGGCATTAAAGTCGCCGATGAGGAATAATGGTTCTTCTTTGGGTCATCCTTTGTTCGTCCAACTGCCCATATAACTGATCCTTGTGCCTTCTGAAAACGTGAGGGTGGGAGCGCAGAAACAGAGGGTGTTGACAGGACCTGTAGCAGTGGTGAGGCGGATGGAGAAGAGACACCCAGTGCCCCAGATGGAGACTCAACCGAGGCCAGGAGAGTGTTTTGATGGCGAAGCCCACTCCGTGCTGACGCAGCTCGTCAAGTTCTCGACCCTTCCAGAAGAAGGTGTAGTTTTCCTCTCTGAGAGAGCTGCTAGAGGCAAGCCTGGTTTCCAAGAGGGCAGCTATACTGATATTTAGTCTGGTGAGCTCTCTATCAATGATGGCCGTCTTCCTGATGTCGCCCATCTCCCTGAGGTCGTCAGAAATGCCTGTGCACATGGTACGCACGTTCCAGCTTTCAAATCGAAGTGATGGAGTCTTCTTTGTCTTTTTCTTGTTTCTTTTGTCTGGTGTGGAATTTCTGTCATCCTGAGCTACGCACTGAGCTCTAGACACCCACTGGAGCAGGCAGACGTTGGCAGTCAACACCTTACTGACCAGGGTCTGCCCGGCTCGAGGCGGGCGGTAGTCGGCCATTAAGACTCGATGATCCCTCCCACCGTCGAAGCTGACCTGTGGCGCCCCTTCCCTACGCCAGTCAGGTGCGACTTATAACCCGCAGACTGCCAGCTTCAGTGTTGATTCCTCACTTAGGAGCTAGAATGGAGTGGCTTCTCCAGGGCTCAAACCTGGGTGTGGAGTATGGAGATCATGGCCAGCGTAGACGTCAGGATCTCCCTCTCGTTCTTGCTGGTGGGGTCCAAAGGAATGCTGAGCATGACATTTGGCACCAGTTCGGATGCAGTAGCTGCTGGAAGGAAGTCGTAGTTGACACCCAGCCACCTTAGAGTCTCTAGTCCATCTTTTTTGTCTGGGTTTACTCCCGTAGCCTTTCATTCTCCCAAAGATATCCACAAGGCAGCGGAGCCATAATCCAACTGCCGTGACATGGTATTTTTGGAATTAGAGTTTCCTTTTCCTAGACGAACTGCCTGACAAGGCTAACGAGCTCCGTCTGCCCAGATTTGGAGTCATAGTTTCCTTCTCTTAGACTGGCTGCCTGCCAAGGCTAATGATCCCAGTCTGCCAACCCAGTTATACTGCCGTGCACTCGGTCGCGCCACAGAGCAGGCTCTGTGAAACAGGTGGCTCTGCGTGAAGGTGCTTCTGTGGACACAATAGTGTAGGAGAGGCCATATTCAAGTAACCTCCTGCCCAGCAGAGCCAGACAGTGGTCCAACGGAGATCACTACACCTGGAAAAGATATATATATATATATATATATATATATATATATATATATATATATATATATATATATATATATATATATATATGTGTGTGTATACACACACACACACACACACACACACACACATATATATATATATATATATATATATATATATATATATATGTGTATATATATATATATATATATATATATATATATATATATATATATATATATATATATATATATATATATATATATATATATATATATATATATATATATATATATATATATATATATATATATTAGCGATCTCGATCTTTCCTATCCATATTGAATGTTGGCAGTCTGGCTACCTAAATCATTACCGAAATTGCACTGTGCAAAGTACGGAGACACAAACTGCGACTTCATTGATGAAACGGTGCAACACCTTATGGTAGCCCCATTACACTCAATGCCAAAATTAACCTTTTGAACTAGACCGTATCGCATTACTTTTTACCGTATTAGTATGACTAACAATTTGTCAAGAAGAAATTATAGTGGCTTTCGGTACCTCGTTTAGATCTTGGTTATGCTAAACAAAATGTCATGGCTGTTAACACAATGTTATTAGATCAAGAAAAGCATGCCACTGACAGCTACATTTCATCAGTAGAAGGGGCAGGGAATGCTTCGATTAAGTTATACGAAGACGCCACGTATAAACCTGGGATACACCAAGAGAACAACTGTATCTAACAGAACTGCTCCTCGTTCGCTACATAACATGCACAATAGCCATTTTTTATTATGCTTGGTATATACTACATCTATGAATAACACACACATATTGTCTATGTGTGTGTGTCCGTGTGTGTCTCTTTGTGTGTGTGTGTGTTTTGCAACTGTTCCTTCTGTCTTTTCTCTGCAATGCAACTCTTGTTCGTAGATTGTCCATGTCATTCAAACATGAAAGATTCCATATTTTCTCTTTTGTGCGTATTGTTTGTATTCTTGATATAAGTTGTTTCTTCCATTGAGACTGATTAGTTAAAACGTTTTAAAACTGTTTTGTAATTGAACCTTTACCAATTTTGTGCTTTTATGTGTATGCGCATATATAATGCAACCAAATATTCTTCTTGCCGAATTGGAATACTTGATTTATGCAATGTAAATAGTTCAATGTGTACAGTTCTCTAAGATTTTCTGTTTCGTATATTAGTACTAAATTGTATGATTTCAGTTTCTGCCTAATAAAACAGTATGTAAATACGGTTTAGTTACGTTTAAGTCTTTTTAATTGTTCTTCGTTGCGCTCTCTGCCTAAAAAGCAGTATCAGTGGTTTTCGAAATACTTTGTTCCCTTTTGCTTACCTAATGCACAATGCCTCTCAATTTTGATATATATATATATCTACTTGCACACCGACGCAGGTGAGTGCTGTGGAAACCAGGTTTAAGAGTCGACAGACAAAACCGACGCCGGTGGAAGTTACGTCGACACGGATCAGTAAGGTGTTTCCGGCAGAATTTAGGAAGCTGCAGCAGGAAGACAGAACTCTGACGCAGATGCATAAATACGCTGAAGAAGGAAAGGAGAAAGAAACTCCGAATGGCGCGGTTAAGCTCGTATACAAGAAGAGGATCTTGTATCGTCATGCCAGGAAAGAACACGAACACTTCAAGCAAGTCGTCGTGCCAAAGGAGAAGCGAGTTGAAATGTTGTAACTCGCTCATGAGAGTCTCATGGAAGGACACATGGGAATTGCCAAGACACGTGATCGTCATGTCAAGGAATTCTACTGGCCATGGGTCCAAGGAGACGTTAAGCAGTTTTGTCTCTCCTGTGACAAGTGTCAGAGAATGGCACCGAAAAAGGATCATCGACCCGTCTCCTTGGGGAGCACAACCCTTATCAATGAACCAATGGTTAGTCATGCCGTTCGGAGTCCAGAATGCGCCCATCGTCTTATCTAGAATGATGCGGCAGTTTTTGGAGCCCTTGTTCACAACTTCATGGATGATCTCTTGCTAGCCACAGAGACCTGGGGTGAGCACCTCGCTTTGCCAGCTGACGTTTTGAAGCGGCTACGGAATTGACGACTCGCCTTTCCAAATGTCACGTTGAGTTCCGGACGTTGGACTATTTGGGAAACACCCTGAGTCAAGGCACGCTGTCCCAGAGAAGTCAAAGGTGGAGTAGCTGTGAAACGCCGCGTGCCCCACCACGAAAACTGGAGATATGAAGCCAATTTCAGTGCTATGGTAGGGTCTAACCAAGAAACGGCCCCGAGTAAAGTTATTTGGACGGATACGTGTGAGCACGATTTCCTAACGCTAAATGATTGGCTGACATCCGACGCTGTTGTCCGTCTACCGGATGTGTCTAAAGACTTCGTGTTCTGCACTGACACATGTTACACGAGCCTGGGAGCAGTACTACTGCAAGAGCACGAGGGGACGCTTTTTCCTGTCGCGTAAGGCAGTCGGAAACTGTCTGCTGCCGCCAATTATTCCGTATCAGAGAGGGAATGCCTCGGAATCGTGTTCGGGATAACACGGTTCGAGCGGTACTTATGCGGGCGAAAGTTCATATTGGAGACCGACCACCAACCCCTCGCCTATCTCGCGCAAATGAAATTGTCGAATGGACGCTCGCTGCGATGGTCGCTGTTCACATAGCAGTACCAGCTGCAGATCAGTTACGTGACGGGAACCGAGAACGTAGGTGCCAATTTCATGAGCGTGTAGCGTCGTATGAATTTGTTTCTTTTATTACATGTAGTAACGCACATTTGCATCTGGAGCAATTATCGAGGGAAAAAAATCACGATTTTATTCTTAAGCGTTTGCTCAGCCCCAGTAAATAAGTCGTGTATAAACTATGGTATTATTACAAGCCATTGTATAATGTCTAAACATTGCCGTAGGCTAGAGTTAATCTCTTACGCAAAGTTACCGTGACCAGAGAGAAGAAGACCCGACATCTTGAATCGGCACAGGTGTTAGATCGAGCGACTTCCCACATATGTGTTACAGATTAGTCCTAAGATCAGAGGAACATGCGAGGGAACCGGGGCGTGTTCTAAATCCATCCCCACGTGGACAGACAGCGAGAAGGACATTGTGCGCTAAGTTTGATTGGATCGGGTAAAAGCGATACCCAATCGGGATTGTGATAATAATTTCGATCAGAATTATAACTTCTAACTAGCAAGCTAAAATTTAGGAAGATTGCTGGGAAGATTGCTGAACAATATAGGGTTACTCCGAGGAAGCCACTCTTACTTTGGCGGTAAAACTTACAAAGGAGATTCAACGGAAAGACAAAGCTTTGTAAAGGAAGCTTTTTGGGGGGCAGAACTTCCAGTTCAGCTGAGTCCCGAGTCTCTTAGAGGGGAGACGGAAGTGAGACTAGCAGAGCAGTCGGAGTCGATAAGTCTAGTCGGTGGAGAGAGTCGAGGAAGATGAAGAAATGAGTCGAGGAGGAGGAAGAGGAGAAGAAGAAGGATTATGGAGAAGTCGAGATGAGAAGGAATTTGGAGAAATTAGGGAGGAAGAGGAGAGTGAATTGGATGAATATGAGAACAGAATACACAGATGAGTAGAATACAAGGACAGGTGGAAAGCTATCTCACACTACTAATTAAATGATGTAATAGGCTATCACACGATCGAGCGGAAGGAGAGTACCTGGGAAATTTGTTATCATTTGACTATTGCAATGTCATTAAATTGTTATTTGTGTAATTTTGTATATTCAATCATTTAACCGTCGGCATTGCTGGCTGGAGGCTCAGAGCTTTACATCTATCTTTCACTAATTTAACTTCCAATCGAAATCGAGCCTGGGTGGACTTCTATAATAATTTAAATAGAATATTGCGAGCACCCCACTCAGTCATAATACACCATCACAGTGATGGCATAACAGACCCGGTCACACTACAACCGACCTGATAGCTTTTAATAAGTTTAAAACCTATACAGCTTTATATACCCTAATATGATAATTACTGCATTAAATCTACTACCTATTCATTTGTATATTGTAAGAATATATTGTTTTTTTTTATAACATATGGTGAAATATTAACTTGCGCTGGCGACCGTCGTTTATATCATTATACTTTGGTGAGCCATTAGTCTATTGGTTAAATTTTCAACGTTTTTAAATCAGCATTACACGTTTATATGTTGTTTCTTTTTTTTTTATGCACCTTTCGTAATTTCGTCCTCAGACTCCGGTTGCTGTCAATGCATCATAACGACGAAGAATCGCCAGCGCTGAAGCTTAGCGTAAGTGGCAATAGAGTAAAAACTTGTTGTTCGTTCCGAGGTACTTCTCAGTGTGCGAGTTGCTGATTAAAGAATGTCAGTATAATTGAAATTGACAAATAAACTATCTTGAAAACAAGAGGGGAAATATATATATATATATATATATATATATATATATATATATATATATATATATATACACGAATACTTTCAAATTCATCAATAATTAATCCATTATATTAATTTAATTATATATAATACATTTAATTATTATGTGCAATGTTGTTGATTTAGAAGAATTTAAGAATAAATACTTTTGATTTATTAGAACTGTGATGTTGCCCACTCATGGACAACTGTAATTCCTATTGCTGAGTCAACGCCAATGGATGCTGATCCCTTTTTATAAAGCACCATTATAGACAACCCTGGATCATTTTTCGTCATACCAAACAGAAGCACTGAACCAGTTGAACATTCTACCTTTAATATAACGAACAGGTCTTCGATTCAACTACACGAGGATGTGCAAGAAAAGTACATACGTTTTGTTAATAGAAACAAATGACAAATTACACCATTTATATATATACCAATTTTCTAACACTCATTTGGTCATCAACAACATTAAGAATAATGAAATAAATACTCCTTGTAATGATTAATTAGTATTCGTACCTGAACGATTTGTGAACACTGAAGGAAAAACTAGTAATTAGATTTTGCAAAATCGATGCTCCTATTGAAAATCTTTGTAACGCGAAACCAAGCGCGTTTGTTTATTCACAGCTGTATGTACGGGTACATGCAATGTCATATCTTTTCTTGTTGTAGTTCTCTGACAGATGACTCAATCCAAACAGAGAACTCTACGACAGAGGCTGTTGTTATGTACACAGTTGTCGACATGGGAATAGAGAGAGGCAAGAGAATACTCGTCGCAAGTGATGGTTATACATATACGATAAAGAGACAAAACAAAGGAACTACATAATGGCTGTGCAGCATCCGTAACAAGGTCACTTCCTGTCATTTCATCATCTGACATCAGGGTGACTCATTCATTGAGCTTCACCAGACACATTTACATGCTGATAAACCTGGTGTACTGACAGCAGTTAATATTATCAAGGAGGTAGAATTTAATTATATTACATACAATTATTGGCTAACTATTAATAACAGGACGACACGATAATAATACATAAACATGATATATTTACAAAAATTGAATCTGTTCTAAATGAGTTTGACTCTGTTCTAAACTTCGCTACATGAATAATGCGTAATACTAAATTTTCTTAATTATAGCTGTAATTATGTATATTGAGTTGAATTCAAGGCAATCTTATAGTGATGCATAAATGTATCGAATTCTTTTTCGCATCTGAGAGTCAAAGCTGTACATGATTTGTTTGATCTTGCCCAGAATCTCGTAGATTGCGTACTTCAGGAGCACATAGATGTTGAACAACCGGAAGCATCAAGACCCACCTACAACAACAGATTCGAAACTGTAACAGATATAGAGAAAGAGAAAGACATACGGACCCGTCAGACTTGTCATTTTAGGTACATAAATGTCGTTACATAGCTCGTTATTTTTCTCTATCGAATATTACATGACAAATACAATTGGAAACTTATTCTAAATAAATTATTTCTGTGTTACGCTGGATTCGTATCAAATATGTATTCTTAAGAAGGTGTTGTTTATTTTCAATTTTCAGCTGGACGAAGACCACTTGTCGAATGCAATTACAGAGCCCTTCTGCAGACAAGATGTACTCCGCAAAAACAAATGCCACTTAATATTTGTTACTAATTACCAGCTGGAACTCCTGAGCCAGACTAAAACATGGTACATCGATGGTACCTTCACGATCGTGAAGAAACCTTTTTATCAGTTACTAACGATTCACAGTTTTTGAAGTTCGGAGAAAATATAAAGCAAGTACCACTAGTGTTCATCGTGATGTCCGGCAAGAACAAGAAAGATTACAAGAGGATAGTTTATTTTTTCGCTCTCCACTTTTGATAATATTCAGCATAAATAAAAACGCGAGTAACTTTACAATGTCCTCATTCTGCAAACTATAAAGAAAACGAGAATTCCTTCAGCTTTTCCATGTTATATGCTCGCTATATATATTTTTTTCTCTTTATTAAAATCAATTTACATAATATTTCATTCATAGGTGCACCAGGCTCTATTTCGACTTCTACCCAGAGAACCACCAGTCAAGTCCTTTGTAGCAGACTTCGAAAGTGGAATATGGAAGGCACTCCGCTTGGTTTTCGATACTCCACATATAAGTGCATGTGCCTTCCACTGGGGCCAGGCTGTGTGGCTAAAACTTCAGGAAAAAGGTCTTTAGGGAAATACTGTTATATTTTTATATACCACTGTTTTATTCTGTTTTTCATATTTAGTCCATGGGTGACAACAATAAGTCTTCATTGATATTTTTTCAGTTCTTTACTATATGAACCTAGAGATAAGATGGTTCATAGTGTTCGTTTGTACAATTTTCCTTATTATGTTAATCATATCATTATCGGCATCAATATGAAGGCTAGTATGCATATATTTTTTATTTGTAGACAGCGGTATACAGCCAGCGGAATGCTATTTTCATGTTTTGTAGAAAGGTATTTGATTTGCCCTTTCTGCCAGCCGAACATATCCCGGCAGCTTTTGAAAAATTAAAAGGAAAGGTCAGAATCGCCACGTTAGATGAATGGATGACGCATATTAGTGACAGGTGGATATCCAGCACAATTTGGCCCATGTCCACGTGGAGTGTCTTTGGAAAAATGGTACGAACAAACAATGACGTGAAGGGCTGGCACAGTCGATTGCATCGCAAAGCGTGTAAAAGCAACATTCAGTTTCACCTTATGCTTACACTACTATACAAAGAAGCCCAAATGATACCATCTCAAGTAAAGATGGTATCGGAAAGAAAACTGACAAGACACCAAACTAAGCAGATCAGTCATATGTATGGAAAACTTTTTAGGATTTGGAGGAAGTACACAAATAAGGATATCAGCGTCAACGGTCTTCTATGAATGTATGGTAGCATCTACAGTACACAAAGTTGAAAAACTGAGTTGTGATTCAGAATAGTTGATCATACTCTTCCTTATATCGGTCAATGGTCACATACGTTGATACTTTCATATCAGTTCTGTGTGTGTGTGTGAGAGAGAGAGTAATGCTGAGCATTTTGTCAGTGTTTAGTTGCTGCAATATCAAGCTCTTACCAGATAAATTCATTGTTATTTTATTTTATTTTAAGTTATCTTTTATTTAAGTTTATGTTTAATTGTGTGCGTGCATAAACTGAAAGCCTGACAGTATCAGTCAATATCGTCAATCAAAGTTGCTCCAATTATTCCATACAAATTAGAAATGAATAAACTGATTGCTAGTCTTAACTATGGTACACATTATCTTTGTTCCCTTGTAAGCTGCTATTTTTTTATTAAAAAAATATACACATATGCAAAGACTGTACGTTTGAAGGCGTCTGTACGTGTGTGCGAGTCTCTCTATCATATGGGAAACAAAATAATTGCTTGAAAGGTATAAAGTGAAACAAACCAAAATACATCTTAGACCGTATGCACAAAACTCACCAGCTTGAGTGCACATACATACATACATGCATACGTACATACACACATGCATACATACATATTGTGCTTGACTAAATGTTCTTTTCGCAGGAAGCTTTGGTCAAATTGTATATATACTTTTCATATGTCACAGTTTAGAATATGTTTCTCAAGTCTGGATCAATTGCTTTACTGAAGATATGGGAAGATTGGAGAAACAAATATAATTAGAAGCTGCATTGATTAATTAATTTCTCTTGAGAATCTTTTTTATACAGAAACTGGTTGATAAACTCTTGCATAGGGAAGGAAGAATAAGAGATTATACCTATTGCATTTAGTTATAAATACTCAAGTGCCTAACAAAATCTACCTTCTTCCACAGGATACATCTCATCATTGTCTACGTAACTCCCAAAGCACCAAATCCATCTCTACCATACTTCTTATTTTTCAGACGTCCTTGCTCCCATGTAATATTTGCCTTTGGGACGGTTTTCCTAAAAGATATCCGAAAGCTCCTAACCTTTATAACTTCGATAAACATTTATCTAAATAAAAACAAATGGTTCAAATTTTATTCTCAACCTATTACATTTTACAAACTAATTAAATTGAGAATAAAACGGTATTTTCAAACCAGTGCACACGTTCAAAGGTAGGAAATAATTATTGTACATCATTGATATTCGTTCTCACTTAGAAAAACAAAATAAATAGTAGAAAGAAAAAGGTTACCTGCCTTTATTTCATACATCACACTAATTATATCCCAAAAGAAAAAAAAATAATTTAGTTACCTAAAGCAAGGATTTTGAACCATACGGTAAAAATCAATTTATATAAGAACTGTCCAAAAAGTATTTTGTCTTAGTTAACTTACGCGTATATAAGTTATAAATTACTGAGTATTTCTTACTGAGTATTTCCTTTAAAAAATAGATACTTGTTAAAACTATTTTCAGTTGTATTGTAAAATTGGGCCGAAGTGTCTTTCGAGTTGGGCCTAAATGTCTTTCAAGCTGGGCTGAATTGTTTTATTTTCGGTCCAAGTTGGGCCGAATTGTCCAATAGCCATTAATTTCTGGGTTGATGTTCATGAATTGCAACTACCCAAGTGAAAAGTAATTTAATTTTCTATGTTGATTGGAATGGCGCTCATCTTTTTCGTCGATTTTGTTCCTATATCCTGTATGATCAGGTGCCCATGTTAGCCACGCAGTCTATTTTGTACAGCCGTTGTCTATCAGTCGTAGTACATATTCCGAAAAATAAAGTTCAAGTGACTGGTGAAGTAGAAATCTCGACTGCATGTTTAACAGAATTATTCTTTTGACTACCATTGCACATAGGTGATCGATATGTGCATTGCAGCTGAGATGTTGATCAATGTAGATACCAAGAAATTGTTGATTTTGTTTCCAAGGGATAGGCCTAAGCCATTCTGAGTTCCAAGTAAATTCATGTTAGTAGATAGGAGCTGCCTTGTTCCGACTGTCACACATTTTTTTAAAAGACATTAATATGTACTTTGTTTTTTTTATATATCAAATTGATATATTGTTGAGATTGCTTTGAAGTTTATTTAAATAGAATCAAGAGATTTACCAGATGAACGCAATGTAGAGTCGTCAGCGAAAGATCTGTGTTAGAGTGCGCTGGATACAAGGCCCAGTCCTTGATAAACAGTAGAAAAAGAAGAAAAAGAAGAGGTCCTAATATAGATCTTTGAGGAAAACCACTTACGATATGACTTGGTTGGGATGTATATTTATCCGTGCAAACAACTTAATGTTTTTAGTGAGATACGACGTGAACCAGGCAACTGACTTTAAAGAAAACCTGAAGGCCGAAATTGTTTTAATGAGCACCGAATGGTAAACCACATCGAATGCTTTTTTAAATCAGTAAAGGATAGAGCCAGGAGCTCGGCCAATCTCGATTGCTAGCAGCCACTGCTCTACAAGTTTTCTATGCGCAGTTTGATATGAATGATTCTCTCGAAAACGTGAATGTGATTTGTTGATATGTATATAATATAGTTATTATCACCACGGCTGATGTCATTGTCGTCGTTAATCTATTCTTTTAAGACATCTCTTGTCAATAAGATATGTCCTTGATCAGGGGTCTCAAAAACACAAATGTTCTGAATTTTTAATGTATCAGAGACATAACGATAAACATATCAAATGTTTTTTTATGTATTTAATAGTGATCTGTTTTGATTTGCTTGCTCTCTCACGTACCAATTCAGATTGTATACCCTTTCCTACTACCCGGTTCTTTTAACTTTGTTATTATGTTAAACTTTTGTTTTAATGCTTCCCTTTGCAGTGAAGTGATTTGATATTTTTGTTTACCAACAGTTAATTTATGATAGAATATGTATTTGTTTAGTGCATAATGTTGATATAACATGGCATTAACCGTGTTTTAGAGTACAACCATGGTGTATTTCTCAATGATTGAATTCAGTCATTTAGATACCATATATTGTGTATGGTCGAGATCGTAAGAGTTTTCAAGAACACTGTTTGGGTATATATTGATGAACTTACGTGTCCATTTGTGCTACAAGAAATAATTTCTTTTATATTGTAAACTATAAAGCTCCGCGACTTTTACAAAATAAACCCTCCATGAATGTATTTTATTTAACGATGCAAAAAGGTGTTAAACAATGATGACGAGGTCAAATAATAGTTTGGCTGTACAAACATGAAATATGTTACATATTTTCGATTGTTTGCGGTCAATATAATTTACAAATTTGGATAACGTGAAAGTCTGAAGAATTAATGAAAAAATGATGGATGGTAAAAACAAATTTTCCCTCAAATACATTTTTATATAAAGTTACTAAACGATTTCTTGAATCTGTATCTGTGGGTAAATTTTCATTTTCATGGACTCATCGCCTCTTGTTCGAAAAGTAAACAATGATGTATCAGTGCGTTTTCCAAAAACCTGGAATAAGATTCACCGCATTTTGTTCTAAAATGTAAACACTCTGATATTTCCAAAGGTATACCCTTATATTTAAGTCAAACAGTGAGCAGTCTTCAAGGTGTCATTTCTAATTTAAATCCTACAATCTAATCGACGATAAACTGAATTGGAAAGGTACGTCAAATTACACATATTTGTACAAGCAATTTAAACATTCGAAAAAGGATTCTGACCCAAACAACATGGTTCAATTTACCTGTAATTGCTATTGCCTCCAACTGACAATATAATATGTGACAATAAAATGATTACCGTAGTTTCCTTATATATTTAATACTAGACTTCAATGACATTTATATTTCACTTATTCCTGCTAAATTATATTATATGGCGTCGGACGGGGAAGTTGCTATATAGAAAGCAAAGAAATTTTTAAATTTGCAAAAGTGACGTATTATACAGTTACTTCTGATTATAATGACAGAAAATGAATATATGAAAACTGTCATCCTGTTTTATGTCAATATAATCCCGGCAGCTTTTGAAAAATTAAAAGGAAAGGTCAGAATCGCCACGTTAGATGAATGGATGACGCATATTAGTGACAGGTGGATATCCAGCACAATTTGGCCCATGTCCACGTGGAGTGTCTTTGGAAAAATGGTACGAACAAACAATGACGTGAAGGGCTGGCACAGTCGATTGCATCGCAAAGCGTGTAAAAGCAACATTCAGTTTCACCTTATGCTTACACTACTATACAAAGAAGCCCAAATGATACCATCTCAAGTAAAGATGGTATCGGAAAGAAAACTGACAAGACACCAAACTAAGCAGATCAGTCATATGTATGGAAAACTTTTTAGGATTTGGAGGAAGTACACAAATAAGGATATCAGCGTCAACGGTCTTCTATGAATGTATGGTAGCATCTACAGTACACAAAGTTGAAAAACTGAGTTGTGATTCAGAATAGTTGATCATACTCTTCCTTATATCGGTCAATGGTCACATACGTTGATACTTTCATATCAGTTCTGTGTGTGTGTGTGAGAGAGAGAGTAATGCTGAGCATTTTGTCAGTGTTTAGTTGCTGCAATATCAAGCTCTTACCAGATAAATTCATTGTTATTTTATTTTATTTTAAGTTATCTTTTATTTAAGTTTATGTTTAATTGTGTGCGTGCATAAACTGAAAGCCTGACAGTATCAGTCAATATCGTCAATCAAAGTTGCTCCAATTATTCCATACAAATTAGAAATGAATAAACTGATTGCTAGTCTTAACTATGGTACACATTATCTTTGTTCCCTTGTAAGCTGCTATTTTTTTATTAAAAAAATATACACATATGCAAAGACTGTACGTTTGAAGGCGTCTGTACGTGTGTGCGAGTCTCTCTATCATATGGGAAACAAAATAATTGCTTGAAAGGTATAAAGTGAAACAAACCAAAATACATCTTAGACCGTATGCACAAAACTCACCAGCTTGAGTGCACATACATACATACATGCATACGTACATACACACATGCATACATACATATTGTGCTTGACTAAATGTTCTTTTCGCAGGAAGCTTTGGTCAAATTGTATATATACTTTTCATATGTCACAGTTTAGAATATGTTTCTCAAGTCTGGATCAATTGCTTTACTGAAGATATGGGAAGATTGGAGAAACAAATATAATTAGAAGCTGCATTGATTAATTAATTTCTCTTGAGAATCTTTTTTATACAGAAACTGGTTGATAAACTCTTGCATAGGGAAGGAAGAATAAGAGATTATACCTATTGCATTTAGTTATAAATACTCAAGTGCCTAACAAAATCTACCTTCTTCCACAGGATACATCTCATCATTGTCTACGTAACTCCCAAAGCACCAAATCCATCTCTACCATACTTCTTATTTTTCAGACGTCCTTGCTCCCATGTAATATTTGCCTTTGGGACGGTTTTCCTAAAAGATATCCGAAAGCTCCTAACCTTTATAACTTCGATAAACATTTATCTAAATAAAAACAAATGGTTCAAATTTTATTCTCAACCTATTACATTTTACAAACTAATTAAATTGAGAATAAAACGGTATTTTCAAACCAGTGCACACGTTCAAAGGTAGGAAATAATTATTGTACATCATTGATATTCGTTCTCACTTAGAAAAACAAAATAAATAGTAGAAAGAAAAAGGTTACCTGCCTTTATTTCATACATCACACTAATTATATCCCAAAAGAAAAAAAAATAATTTAGTTACCTAAAGCAAGGATTTTGAACCATACGGTAAAAATCAATTTATATAAGAACTGTCCAAAAAGTATTTTGTCTTAGTTAACTTACGCGTATATAAGTTATAAATTACTGAGTATTTCTTACTGAGTATTTCCTTTAAAAAATAGATACTTGTTAAAACTATTTTCAGTTGTATTGTAAAATTGGGCCGAAGTGTCTTTCGAGTTGGGCCTAAATGTCTTTCAAGCTGGGCTGAATTGTTTTATTTTCGGTCCAAGTTGGGCCGAATTGTCCAATAGCCATTAATTTCTGGGTTGATGTTCATGAATTGCAACTACCCAAGTGAAAAGTAATTTAATTTTCTATGTTGATTGGAATGGCGCTCATCTTTTTCGTCGATTTTGTTCCTATATCCTGTATGATCAGGTGCCCATGTTAGCCACGCAGTCTATTTTGTACAGCCGTTGTCTATCAGTCGTAGTACATATTCCGAAAAATAAAGTTCAAGTGACTGGTGAAGTAGAAATCTCGACTGCATGTTTAACAGAATTATTCTTTTGACTACCATTGCACATAGGTGATCGATATGTGCATTGCAGCTGAGATGTTGATCAATGTAGATACCAAGAAATTGTTGATTTTGTTTCCAAGGGATAGGCCTAAGCCATTCTGAGTTCCAAGTAAATTCATGTTAGTAGATAGGAGCTGCCTTGTTCCGACTGTCACACATTTTTTTAAAAGACATTAATATGTACTTTGTTTTTTTTATATATCAAATTGATATATTGTTGAGATTGCTTTGAAGTTTATTTAAATAGAATCAAGAGATTTACCAGATGAACGCAATGTAGAGTCGTCAGCGAAAGATCTGTGTTAGAGTGCGCTGGATACAAGGCCCAGTCCTTGATAAACAGTAGAAAAAGAAGAAAAAGAAGAGGTCCTAATATAGATCTTTGAGGAAAACCACTTACGATATGACTTGGTTGGGATGTATATTTATCCGTGCAAACAACTTAATGTTTTTAGTGAGATACGACGTGAACCAGGCAACTGACTTTAAAGAAAACCTGAAGGCCGAAATTGTTTTAATGAGCACCGAATGGTAAACCACATCGAATGCTTTTTTAAATCAGTAAAGGATAGAGCCAGGAGCTCGGCCAATCTCGATTGCTAGCAGCCACTGCTCTACAAGTTTTCTATGCGCAGTTTGATATGAATGATTCTCTCGAAAACGTGAATGTGATTTGTTGATATGTATATAATATAGTTATTATCACCACGGCTGATGTCATTGTCGTCGTTAATCTATTCTTTTAAGACATCTCTTGTCAATAAGATATGTCCTTGATCAGGGGTCTCAAAAACACAAATGTTCTGAATTTTTAATGTATCAGAGACATAACGATAAACATATCAAATGTTTTTTTATGTATTTAATAGTGATCTGTTTTGATTTGCTTGCTCTCTCACGTACCAATTCAGATTGTATACCCTTTCCTACTACCCGGTTCTTTTAACTTTGTTATTATGTTAAACTTTTGTTTTAATGCTTCCCTTTGCAGTGAAGTGATTTGATATTTTTGTTTACCAACAGTTAATTTATGATAGAATATGTATTTGTTTAGTGCATAATGTTGATATAACATGGCATTAACCGTGTTTTAGAGTACAACCATGGTGTATTTCTCAATGATTGAATTCAGTCATTTAGATACCATATATTGTGTATGGTCGAGATCGTAAGAGTTTTCAAGAACACTGTTTGGGTATATATTGATGAACTTACGTGTCCATTTGTGCTACAAGAAATAATTTCTTTTATATTGTAAACTATAAAGCTCCGCGACTTTTACAAAATAAACCCTCCATGAATGTATTTTATTTAACGATGCAAAAAGGTGTTAAACAATGATGACGAGGTCAAATAATAGTTTGGCTGTACAAACATGAAATATGTTACATATTTTCGATTGTTTGCGGTCAATATAATTTACAAATTTGGATAACGTGAAAGTCTGAAGAATTAATGAAAAAATGATGGATGGTAAAAACAAATTTTCCCTCAAATACATTTTTATATAAAGTTACTAAACGATTTCTTGAATCTGTATCTGTGGGTAAATTTTCATTTTCATGGACTCATCGCCTCTTGTTCGAAAAGTAAACAATGATGTATCAGTGCGTTTTCCAAAAACCTGGAATAAGATTCACCGCATTTTGTTCTAAAATGTAAACACTCTGATATTTCCAAAGGTATACCCTTATATTTAAGTCAAACAGTGAGCAGTCTTCAAGGTGTCATTTCTAATTTAAATCCTACAATCTAATCGACGATAAACTGAATTGGAAAGGTACGTCAAATTACACATATTTGTACAAGCAATTTAAACATTCGAAAAAGGATTCTGACCCAAACAACATGGTTCAATTTACCTGTAATTGCTATTGCCTCCAACTGACAATATAATATGTGACAATAAAATGATTACCGTAGTTTCCTTATATATTTAATACTAGACTTCAATGACATTTATATTTCACTTATTCCTGCTAAATTATATTATATGGCGTCGGACGGGGAAGTTGCTATATAGAAAGCAAAGAAATTTTTAAATTTGCAAAAGTGACGTATTATACAGTTACTTCTGATTATAATGACAGAAAATGAATATATGAAAACTGTCATCCTGTTTTATGTCAATATAATGTGCTTATATATTCCTTCCAAATTTAGTTGTTCCATTGACATAGTTTAAAGACAAGTCCTTGTATGCAACGGGTGCACACACGCTTAATTGTCACATCAATAACAGTATCAGGGGAATAGATTTAGTATGTTGCAGCAGAATACTGAATTATCTTGCTGGTCCAAAGCGAGTTTTATGGCGTATGCCTAATGCATGTGTACTAAAGAGAACAGTAGACTAACAGCCGAACAGCAAGCTTAGCGTGTTATTGGATATTGCTGGTCATAGTATATAGAACGCCTTTCAAATAGGACTATAAATAAATATAACAAAAAACAGCGTGATGGTGACACATTCTAATGGTCAGATGTTATAATCTGGATCTCATGTCAGAAAAGAGTAATTTAAGTAAGCGTGACATGCATCACCAAATCAAACGCTCAAGCCAGTTGCGTTTTCTTAAAATAATATTAGCTTTACAGACATATCAAAGCTGATAATTACAATAGATAATCACTGCACATTATGCCAAAGCAAACTTTATTAGGTACTTCACGTCTGAATAGTGAGGACAAATTAGAACGGTTACAGAAAAATGAATGGTGTTTGTTGTAGGAATGTGATATTCGTCCGATTTATTCATTAAGGAGGAATATACGCACTTTAGTGTGGAATAAAGAAGGGATAATTATATGACAATTTCAATTATTCCACTTCTTATTCTTGATTCCACTGCTTATTCTTGATTCCACTGCTTATTCTTGACTCCACTGCTTATTCTTGACTCCACTGCTTATTCTTGACTCCACTTCTTATTCTTGATTCCACTTCTTATTCTTGATTCCACTGCTTATTCTTGATTCCACTGCTTATTCTTGACTCCACTTCTTATTCTTATTCTTGATTCCACTTCTTATTCTTGATTCCACTTCTTATTCTTGATTCCACTGCTTATTCTTGATTCCACTGCTTATTCTTGACTCCACTTCTTATTCTTGATTCCACTGCTTATTCTTGATTCCACTTCTTATTCTTGATTCCACTTCTTATTCTTGATTCCACTGCTTATTCTTGATTCCACTGCTTATTCTTGATTCCATTGCTTATTCTTGATTCCACTGCTTATTCTTGATTCCACTGCTTATTCTTGATTCCATTGCTTATTCTTGATTCCACTGCTTATTCTTGATTCCACTGCTTATTCTTGATTCCATTGCTTATTCTTGATTCCACTGCTTATTATTGATTCCACTGCTTATTCTTGATTCCATTGCTTATTCTTGATTCCACTGCTTATTCTTGATTCCACTGCTTATTCTTGATTCCATTGCTTATTCTTGATTCCATTACTTATTCTTGATTCCACTGCTTATTCTTGATTCCACTGCTTATTCTTGATTCCATTGCTTGTTCTGGTACCTTATGACTGAGATCCATCAATCCACATCTTCTTATGATTGTTTCCCACGATTTGACATAAGTTTTTACTACTTTTGCTTCAACTTGTTTAAGTGGCAACATACAAAAAGTAATAAATGCGTGCATTAGTTAATATCAACAGTGCAAATTGCCTGAAATATTGCGAATGGTATGAGCGTTACGTACCGAAATTGAGAATATTTACGGACTGACATGCAAACAGAATCATTACAGACACTCTGATGGAAAATGTAATAGTTATATCATCCTCGCCTCCCCATAATATACGTGGGTGGGGTAAGAATGTCATAAATAATTATTCATCTTGGACCTGTTTAAACAGCAGTTAATTATCCTACCTAATATTCCCAGGAAATATCATCTCGATAAGTGATATCAGAACATGGAGTTGTTACTTGTTAGAATTATAGTAGTCTATTTAAGCTCACAAACCGAAGCTGGGAACACACAGCATTCATTCGTTCAAATATTCTTTAGACATACGGTATCCACAAACCATGTGTGATTAAAATCCAAAATCCATTTGCATCATCTTTAGACAGTGCTTTCTCTCACATACATTATAATATGACTCCCCATTTGTTTAGGATCTGTAAAAGCAAGATGGTTCCGAAGATTATATTCTTGCATCTAAAAGCACATGTGCAGAAACTGCACCACGTTTTAACTGGACTTTAAAGAAACATATGACAGTTGAACACGGGCTTTTCCCATGAGTCTAACAATTCGCATCTGCACCAATTAACATGCACGAGTGAAACTGACTAAAATTCATATATTTGTTTGTGGTATCTTTGTAAAATCTTGCTACTTACATGAAATTTTAATTTCTACCCATTCAAATTTCATATGTTCTCAACTATCCGAAATCAATATTGATCATAAAAACATCTATACGACTAGGTTGAATCAGTGCATATAATTTAAACATTGGTGCTGACCTTACTGATTAGACATTATATTGCAAAGTCTGCTGCAAAATCTGCTTTTCAGAGACGAATGAAAATTTTACCCATTTGTATTCCTATTTACCAAAACATAATTTCAAATTCAACCATTAATCAGGTTTTAGAAAGATCCACTTCTGCCAAACGGATTTAACAACCATTACAATTTTGGAATCAGAAAATAGGTAACAAAAATGTTTTCGTGTTTTACTGTTAGGCTTTATTTTGCCATATATATGATGAACTTATGTGTGGTCAGATTTAACACGTTCTTCCTTTAGCTCATATTTAAACTACAGATCTCAAGGGGCAAAGGTAGAACCTTTGTTTTGGTACTATGTTCCTTTGATATACGACCATACTGTTATGTTTATTCATGCACATGACAGCTTTTCAAGTTGTCGGTAGACATATTGATGACAATTAAATTAGGGTAAACTATGAAATTTAAAACTTCCAAAAAAGAACCATGTTCGTAAATTCTTTAAAATAAAAGTCGTGTCTAGTTTTTGTACACGTGTGCATTTTACAATGATATATGTTGAAAAAGACTAAGTCAAGCAAATGGAACAAACGCTAGTCAAGGTAGAAACATTGTACAATTGATAAAACGCTATCCACAACAAAATGCCATTCCGTGCCTGAATGAGTCGCTGTTACAGACAAGCTTGACCACATCGCTAGAAACTGATTCAAAACCGAATTCCAAATCAGTATCGAGTGACAAATTCCAAACAATTGCACGGCAGACACAGCGAATTCATTAAAATTGGAATTGTTTACAAATATCGATTAACTTTCATTCGGCTATGCTACTCTTCACATTACAGAAACCGTAGCTTAATATATACCTATTGTCTAACAAAAACAATAAGAAATGTATGATTGTCTTTTATGCACACGTTTCACTTTTATAAATATGCTGCTTATGAGAAGTACTTAAGAATCTCAAATAATTTAGATGAAAAGACGTCGCAAAAACAAACAACAGTAGCAACGATGGTGATGATGATGATGGTGGTGATGACTATGATGATAATGAGGAGAAGGAGAGGCTAATGATAAACATTGTTTATACACACATATATATACAGACAAAACGTAGGGCGAGGTTTAAGACAGGGCAAAATGAACGTTTTCTGCGGTATTGGAAAGAAATTGTTTCATACACAAAAAATTGCATCTAAGCAAATAGGTACAGAGTCCATATACACTAGATTCAAAATAAATGTACAAGTTTGAATTTTCATATGCTAGCAGTTTCCAAAAGAGGGCATGGTGTATTAGACCCTTTTGTCCAACTTTCTCGAAATATATCGTTTGATGTCCATCAGTTCTCGTTTGAAACTAAAACATTATTTTCTAATTCAAACCACGAATAAAGCAAGCGACAGTTTTGAAAGAATTAGAACAGAACTCTTGTCAATGTTATCATCATTGCCAGATACATACGCAAATGAGATTTTTGCCTTGAAACTGCGCAATATTTTACACTTTGATCAAAGACTTAATTGATTAGTCTGGTGTTTAGAATAGATTCTTTGAATAATTATTTTCCTCTTAAGGGCTTGCCAATAAATTGGTTCTTATGTCCAAAATCCATGCATTCTTTTGGATCACATCAAGCTGTTGCCACTATGATAGACATGCGGCTTTTTATTTTATGAGAATTTTCAGTGAGTCATTCCAATACCTTAAGTCGCCACGGTGAATATGGCTACAAAGAGAAAGACTCTCCCATGTATTGTTCGAATTGCTGTAAAGAAGAAAAATAATTAAGATTTTACGGCAATACATTATAATTAAAATGTACATTCTAATACAACTATATTTGAATGTGTAAGTAGGGTTGAAGCTTGTTATCCTTCAATTTGCATAATTAAATAACTTTTTTGTACCAAAATATCTTGTTTTATCATTTGAAACAAGAAAGCAAAATATTTTGTATGTATCTAAACTGTGAAGTATATTCACCAGAAATATTGTTTTATTATAGAAATATTTAATTCGTACAACCACCTACCCGCGAAAAAAATTCAAGCAAACTAAACAGATCAATAGTGGTTTTACTTCATTACACTTAAGATAGTGGTTGATATACGGATTCTGTTCTAATAAAAATTGATAAAAATTGATAAAACAAAAACTGCTTTAGCTGATCTAAGACTTTGTTAGCTCCGCCAGTACCACTCTGTTCAATAATGAATAATGTATTGTTCCCTCCACGTCATGTCATGAAAATTTTTTATGCGACAGCGATTTAGGCATTCAATTCCATATCAACACATTTTTGTAGAAACCTATTAACCGTTGCAATGACTTTTTTATCCAGCACATATTAGATTGTAATTATCAAGTTGCAAGTCAGTGTGTATTGTATGCCCAAATAAAACATAATTGTCATCCATTTTTGCAACAATGTCTATTAAAACCGAAAACAAAATCAGCAAAATCTCTTCGATAAAACTCTCTACTTAATCTTCACATGATCTACAATATCAACACGTGGTAAACCTATAGCATAGGCATGCCGTGAGAATCTATCACCTTCCGATTTTTATCTCTAAATTTGTTATCCTCTCGATCAATTTACATTCCTTTGCAGTTTTTCGTAATCATCATTATTATTGTATGAAACAAATCGTCAGTGCAAATATTTTTTAACAGGGATTGTGTATAGCAAACACGAGTAATAACGCTTAAAATAATGTTTTGTTGTTATTGATTTGGTCAAGGAAACTATGTAAATAATTTATTATCAAAACCTCACAAGCTGTATCCGTTTCATAAAATAGCGGAATAATGTTTATTATTTTTTTGTGTGAAATGCACCATTTAATTGTGATTAAACTTTCATTATTAATATTTTCTTAATAGTGACCATTTACATCAATTAACACTTTGCCATTTGTAGCATACATTTCATGTCTACAGTGATAAACACTCTTCACTCTTAATTTTATTTTAACCTATCGTGCATAGCTTATAATGTACTCGATAATGTTGAACTTACTAATTGCAAACCTTAATATATTGCATCTTTTAAAAGCTTTTCTCAACAAATATCGAAAATGAAATCTTGCTGAAACAAATTTTATTAACGGATCTGCTAAATCCATCCAAGCTTCGTATGATACCTGTACCAGTAAATATTCCCGATAAAGACAATCCAGCTGCTGAAACCATCTCTTCAATCTGAAAATGTTTCAATGCCCAAAGTAATCAATTTGAATGTCTGCACGCTAATTTGCATCTCTTTCTGATATAATTATCGTGTTCAAGCTCCAAGAACACATAAAGTTTCATCTCTTTAGTAGTTGGATGAAGTACTGGGTAACATGAAGAGTAGGATTTAACAGTTTTGTTTTCAAGTAGTCGATTGTGATCCAAGCGACAATCCATTAATAAATGGTACAATTTCCTCAATATGTATGTTTTATGGTGGATATTTTGACATACTAAACATTATAATTAAAGGCATGTTGTATGCAACTCTAAGAGCAGAGTGAAGTGCTTTATAGCATAGTTTATACACTTTCTTTTTCAGGAGGCATCTTGTTATAAATTACCTAACAAAGGTATCCTATTGGCTGGCTGTCTTAAATTTCTTTTATGCATTTATTCAATGATTATAGGCTTATATATAGGATTGGACAAATCAAGGCTTCTATGATACCGACTGCTGACTTGGTTGTGTTTTATCCAGACTCCGACATTGTATCTTGTTGTTCTGTTTGCTGTTTGTTCACAGATAAATCTGTGATGAGTGATGTGATTTTGATTTTTAATGTAGCTTTAACAATTTTTCAGTCATATCGCTACGATGTCTGCAATGTGGCAGTTTATAGTGATATCTAGCACTGGGGCATCATGCCGCAGACAGGTAGCGTGATGTCCCACCCAGTTACATTATCCTGACACCAATCCGACCAGTCCTAACACTAACCTCTTAATGCTGAACGCCAAGCGAGGCAGCTGTGAGTACCATTTTTGTAAGTCTCTGGTATGACTCGGCCGGGGATCGAACCCACAACCTCGCGCATCCGAGGCGGAAGCTCTAACCACTAGGCCACCGGAGCGGTTCACAGCTAAATCTAACATCATTTACCACTGAATGTTGAAGACTGTGAACAATATCTTTTCATTTTGACTAAACGAACAAGGTACTTAAAATAGTTACACCACAATGTATCAAATGATAGATCCTTCTGTTTGACACTGTTACGTTTCTTTCAAGTAAAATCTCTTCATTATGTTGTAAACTTGTATTGTTTCTTGTCATTTCTTTAAACGATCGATATTTGGCTTTATTACGTTTCTGAAGGTCACAATTGACTTGAAATAGAGTGTTATCTGCACTGCAGGAAACATAAAATCAGACACGACATCGAAGAAAACATAAAATCAGACACGACATCGAAGATGCATCATTTACAATCAGTTAAGTTCTGTAGTAGATAGCTTAAACTCAGTAAACTTGATTGTGTTATTGAAGTTACTAAGACACCGATCATGTCACATCCAGTGCATCTTTTTATTTGATCCAGATTGATTGATGAAGAGAACGTTTCAATTGATCAAATGCTAAATAAACTACCATGCCATCAAAAGAGAGAAGTAAAGTATATAGAAAGGTTGAAACATTCAGGGTGAATAATATCATCAATGAGGAAACTTTGAACACTATTGTCTACTCTATGTTCCATGTTTGACTTCATCATATAAATATAAGGTCTCCTGTAACGACATAAATTATAGCATGTGTTCTTCAAGAAACACCTATCAAAAGCATAGAAACTAGTTAACAGTTCATTCAACGAAATTTTGTCTTATTATCATTGTGAAATTATTTACATTAAGTTGGCATTTTAAAATGTATTTGTTTGAACATTATCAAACTAGTGCTCACTGCAGATGGAGTTAAATATTGCTTAAATAAAAAAGATCTGGCGAAGTATCAATTTCCGTTTGATGTTATATAATCTTGATTACTTTGAATTTCTAAACAATCTATGCTGTTAATTGGAACAAATTTGCTAATTATTTATAGTACAGGCTGATTATAAATATCAAAACAGAATATAAATATTCAACACTGATTAGATAAACGAAATGATAATAAGCAAATAATCTTTCTCACACAAAGAGAGACAGGGAAAGAGAGAGAGAGAGAGACTAAAATTAGCATCAATGAAAAAGATGAAAAAATAGTTGATATATCTACAGAGATAGCAATGACAATATCGACAGTAACTGTGTTTATAGCTAATACCGTGAAAGTATTTCTCCTACCAGCAGCAACTAATTTGGTGCAAAGCTAAATATGGCTTAAGTGGGCATATTAGTTTCCTGTCTGTATGTTGATCAAAGATGTAAACAAAGTCTGCAACACGTGTCAGCTATTTCAAACAGGAAACACTCTGGGGCTCCAGTATCAGTACAATGTCATTCTTAAAGTAATTCTTAATGTCGTTTCAGTATTTCTGAAATTGTGCCTTTTGAATCCAATAAATGGCTGATCTGACGGTAAAACATCATTGCACATCATCAAGGGAGTTGTTCCTTATGAATATTGTAACGAATATTCTTCTACTTGACATTAATTTTGCACACTTTGCCTTCTTTAGTTTTCTCTACAATATATTGTCATACAGTCACAGATCATTGCTATTTTCCTTTTTTAATATGCTGTTTTACGTTGGTATTGTTGTTAAGTGTTAACTGGATTTCTCTAAATTGTTATAGTATTCATCGATATTGCAAATTTTCATTAAGCATCTCCTTCGGTAACAAATATATACCTATAGCACCCACGGGATGCTCGAATTTCACTTTTGGATCTCTTGTGTATTGCAGGAATCGCAACATGATGCCTTCATATGTGTTCCAACACTGCTCATCTAAATATAACATACCCATTAGCCTTTTAATGATACGGATGAAGCAGGCGTATACTAGATAATGTTCTCTATTGTCCCTGTGCACCTAGAATACATATTGCATGTGATCTGAAACATTATGTAGCCTTGCTGTCCTTTCATCTATCAGGCAGTTGTGTGTTTGTATGTACAACATACTGATTCATCTCTTCACATAATTTATCTCATTACATGTAAGCGTTTTCAAGTATTTAACATTACCTGGCCAAGAATTATATTTACGTTTATAAGTTTCTAGCACAATAGCAGGTATAGTCTCTAGAGAACCTTAGTGTACCATTCTATGCTCTTCTGGTGCATGCGAAAAGTATTTTTTACCTTGATGTATCTTAAGTCAAATTGTGATGGACGTTAAAAAATGTCAAGGATGAAATGAAATTGTTTCATACCAATGTTATTGTTATAGTTTGTGAATACATCATCGTCATATAAAAATAGTTTACAGTCAGGCAGCACCGTTCTCATTTTGAAATAATTATGACTTGTTATGCTGATTTTATTAAATAAAGTGCACTTGTGTCTATAAAGCGCATTAAGTTAAACCCCAAAGACATATATTGCCATTCGAGCTGCACAGCTTACTTGATTCTACCAACTTTATGTCACATTGTGATCTGTGTTCTTTCATTAAATGATTATATTCAAATTTTAAATTAGCTATGAAAAATTGCTTCATGGACTGTGTGCAACAAACGGAGTTTCAGTTTGGTATGATTAAATCTAATTAAATGAATCTGATAGTTAAACTTAAGTAGAGTTCACCAATCTCGTGTATTAAACTGTGATAAGTTACAAGAGTAAGATGCTGCACTTATTTTATTTTATAATATGAAGTTCAAGATTTATTAATAATGTTTCAACATTTGGCAACGAAACAAAATAGCATGTTAAACAATGTTCAACAATGATTCTTATAAAAGACTGGGTTTTCTTGTGCAAAGATACGAAACCTTTATTTAACATTCATCCTATTGTTAAATAATTCCCTGCTGGGTATCCTGTCTAATAGATTTGTCTCCCCTGTTGTAATAAAACTTAATCTGGTTTCTTTACACACTTTTTGCATATCTGATATTTTGTATTACCTCGATTTCCACAACCAGAGTTTCTTTGTTGCAATAATAACATGTAACAAGTAACATGTTACCTTCCAGCGTCTGAAACATGGCGTCAATTCTACTTTCTCATCAACAATTAGTGTTTTCTTCCTAAGATCTATTTTCTGGAGACGATTATACTTTGTATCTAAGTAGTTTAGTTTCATTTCATTTCCTACGAGATATCTCATGACAGTTTTATGAAAAATGAAAAATGTAAAATATGTCTACTTACACATATGAAATGATAGTTGATTTTTTAATTCACCCAAATGGTGTAACAAACCTCAACTGATTTGGGTTACGTTGTCGACAATTTTGTGATTTTAGTTTTATGGATTTGTTAACATTGTATTTGGCAATACTTTTTGTATAGCAATCATGCATACAACCGAGTGCCCAACTATTACTTGCCCGATTTTAAATATTTCAATCGGTAATGTTGGGTGGATGCTTAGGCAAACATTCTTTCATTTGGACTGTTTCTCTAAGTTTTAATTTTGATGATCCAAGTGTATCAGTTTTTAAATAGCTCAAGAAATTAATAATTACTTTTGATCTATTTTCATCCTTTCTCGCTTTAACTGGAGTCATGGTTATTGTTGATTGTTGGAGAATGTTATATTCATCAACTTAACGCTGGTAAAACCTCAACCTACATACTGGTTGTATTTTGAGTAAAACACCTCCACTTTCTAGTCTTCAGAGCTTTTTAAGTCTTTCCGCAGCGATACCTTTTGCTGGCCCCAGTAACTTGAGAAGTTCTGGCTCTATTCCTTCTGCATCAAAACGTAATTTGTTTTTTTGTGTGCAAAACTTTATCCCCAAAAATATGCACATTTTGAGGCTCTAGGTGTTTAGAGAGTTATTGAATGTGTAGTTTATATCATATGTCTTATCATACTTACTTTCTCACTTCAAACTTAAGTAGTGAAAATATATAATGCTGTCAAGATTTGGGTGTATCGCTACATTTTTGGCATGCTTGCATGACAATAATGTGCCCCTGGCAATGGTAACAAACGCACGTCCTTCTGTAGGGACATTTTTTTTTCTGGCTTACTTGTGTAATGTGCAAGAAAATTGTTAAGTTAATGGTTTTTAAATCTAGTGTTTTTAATTTTCTTTTTTCTCTTTTACTTAATTCCCAGATATGGTAGCTATTTTGTTTTACTAACAACTTAACTTTATATTAAATAATTCTTTGCCAGTACTTTAAAACAGTAAGCACAAGGTTAGAGGTACAGTGGAATACAATTGATTGCAGGATGATGTTAATGCTGCCATTCTCAGTGCTATCATTCTGAAATTAAATATGTAAATTCATCTTTTGTGAAAAACCCCAAGGTATATTTTGTGTTAAAAAAGCGATACATCGACTTTGCTATTCGCTGGTATGTTATTTTGCAGCATTTCATTTCTATCGAAAGAGAGAGAGAGAGAGAGAGAGAGAGAGAGAGAGAGAGAGTTGCTTGTGTGCTATATTCAGGAAACTACCTCTCATAAAACTGTGAAAATTGGATCTGATGGACTAAGGAAGTGGTTCCCACCCCCGGACCTCGACCCAAGTAAGGGTAGCAAGGACGTATAATGCATTTAAATTTACTCATAAATGCCTATGATAAACATTGTATTTGTATACAAGGATATATTAGTGTGTCTATAAACAATATCCTTAACATTCTTCAATTTTACAACTGCTCCTATGTATTTATTCACATATTGAAAGATTAATCAGATGTTGTGAGGGATAACTTCGCTTACCTTGATAATTGCTGCTTCATTTACACCTATTAGGACCCATGTATAATATTGGCGGTATTCTATGGCGTACCGTTTGTACTTAATCTTCTGTTGATTTTTATGAAACGAGTTTATCCCCTCTCTGCGTTGTCTCGCAGAAGCTGCATTTAAAAGTCCTACCCTGCAGAAAAAATTAAACCATAATTAATCAACAGAAGATAATATAAACAATCAGTCTTATTTATGATACGACAGGTTATGTTGCTTTTAATTTTCTTATATCATTTTCTTTCCTTTCCTTTACTTCCACATCGCAGACCGAAACATGTGCAAGCTTATATCATCAACGCAGAGGTCAAGGACCAGGAACCCACTGGGTAGCTTTCTTCGCTCCCAACGATCACAGTGTGGAATATTTAGATTCCTATCGATTACGTCCTATTGAAGACGACATCATTGCATTTATGAAAAGAAATGTTGTATGTAATAAATTTAGTGATGTGAGATAACACAAATTAGAGTCAATGGGGTGTGAACAATATTGAGTAGATTTTCTTCATCAGCGAAGTCTTGGATTTTGTGACTTGCTTTTTTATCTTGAGTACTCTAGAAATGATAATAAAATGGAAAGATGGTTTTGAGAACATTATGGTTATCTCATGCCTTTATCTCCGAAACGAAGAGTATATTGATCGGAAAACGGCGGTGCCTTAGATGCATCAAAGTCAAGTTTGACATCATAAAGTTGTCAATCTTGTACATACATTGATGTCTAATATTGTTTGTGTTTCTGGTTTTTGAGTTAGAAAAGACTCTCGTTTCATTAAACATGCCGGTGTTTGAGGAAGAAATGTCGTTGTTCTTTTTGATTTATATTGATTGAAACAAAATTGAACGAACATGTTCTTTAACATTTCTCTCTATCGATCTGGTCATGCTTTTTCTTCACATCCGCGAGCAGAGTCAGAGTGAAGATTTCCATCTTGTCAGTGCCTTTTCCACATAAGTCGGTGCGTTCACAAATCTGGCCTCCTATCTTTATCCAGACAAGACAGAAGAATAAAACGAGGACGAGCGGCAATAGCACCAGGAGTTTTACACAAACGCTAGTACACCTGGAATATGTTCATCACCTCCACAACTGGTGAAGGAGTACCATTTAACAAATATTACTCAAAAAGGCCAATCAGCTCTTCGAACTAGCCAACCAGCTCGTCCTCTCCATGTCGGAAGACGAAGTCCTGACGGACTAACAGACGTGGCTGGAAAAAGAGGGGCAGTCTTCAGTAAACACTTTATGTTGGACACAATGAAGTTTACCACTTACCAGTGCCATGTGACAGTTACCCAGACATATCCATGTTGCACGGTCGATCCAACAGTAAGGCCAACAATACCATAGAAAAAATACGAAGAAAGGGAGACGTTAAACCACCCAAACTGAAACCTCAATCAATCATAATGTAAGACTGGGTTATGCAAATGAAAGTGGAGCGGAAGAGGACCCCACAAACAAGGCCACTTCATCGACCACCAACACCACCATCACTGATACAGCACACTCTGACACACCGTCAAAAAGAAGATTGGGATAGTGAAGCAAAGCATCTTCCGTCATCCCTACTTATCTCCATCAATCCTTGGGGCGAATATAGACTGAGCAGAAGATGTGCTGTTTAGAAGCTAGACTCGGGATGTGTGAACATTAGCTGAGCTAGATAAAACGGTCCTGTTGAAGTCCACCCAAATCTCAAGAAAATAGAAACGCGGCTCAAATAATTGCCATAAATATGTGTTTTGTGTTGGTATAGGTCTGTGTTGACGAGAAAAACAAAATCTACTACCCTAGTGTGACAGTGTGTGTTTGCGGCTAAAAAGTGTATGGATAAACGCTTTCTACCATACTATGTTATTAATATCTCAGTCTTAATGATGGAAAGATGAAGAAAATGGTTTCCTTTAGCCCGCGTGATTTCTTTTGATATTGCATTCTATATTGCAAATATGAAAGTGGTTGTTTGTTTCCGCATCTCTCCTATGGAGGGATGTTTTAATTCATGTCAGTGCTTCTCCCATACAAAGCGGTGCGTTCGCTAGTCTAGCTACCAATCGTCGAACAGACACAAAGAATGAGTAGTCAACACTACAGAGTAGAAACACCAAGAGGATATAAACTTAATGGAAATGTGGAACTCTTCATGGGTATGGTAGAGAAATGTAGTGCTACCCCAACAATGCCATCTAAATAAGGCTGATGTCCCCCTACCAAAGACTTTGATTTACAAGAAGTCATGGAGGAAGAGGGGACAAAGATCAAGTAGGCTTGGGACAAGGATATGTAAGAAACAAATATCTCATTGCAAATTGTATCAACCTATAAAGATGAGACATAGGAGAGAAAAAAGTGGATGCCAGAAGAAGAAGAAGAACCAGAGAATTGGGTGAATTAAAATAATGAGCCCTTGTAATACTCATTGTTACAACAAACCACAAATTTGTTTAGAACCCAAACCAGAAGATGTGGTCCCTAAAGTGTGTTTATCAAAAAGCGACGGCCCTTTACATGTTACCAAGATCACTAGAAAGAGAGATACTAATCGTTGGCGCTTGGTATCTTTAATGCATTTTGTGCGACATCTACGACTTAAAACAATTTAACCACATCTCTGGTGATAGTGTCTGTATACAAGAGTATATTAGTGAGTCTATAAATACTTCTTTACCATTCCTTGTGTATGATAGTATATTTGTATGTATGAACTTACGTGTACCTATTTCATTAATTTCTTTTATATCGTACTCCCTCTTGTGCCATATTATGTTTGTGTGTTTCGAAACATCCTACTCATTTTTTTGAAAGGTACGGGTGAGTGTTGGATTGTAGGGGCTGTATTTTGGAAAGTTGTCAATAAGCGAATGCTGATTTGCATAGGTGGTGTGTGTGCAACATACATGTGATGTATTGTAATGGGTGTTTGGATTCTGATATTATTTTCAACTTTCCATTCCCATTTGACAACATACATTTTTTGATCTGAAAACACTTTTAACGCCATAACACTTTTGACGCCATAACACTCTTGACACCCACCCCACCCCTGCCAGTGTCATATCCATGTAAGTCTATGGACCACTTCAACTTAGGCTTTCCCGTATGACGCCATATTGAAACTCTATGAGCAACTTTAAGTCTCGTAAGACCCCCATTACCAATAATTAAGACTGCTAACCAAACAACTCTCTAAAAATCGAAATTTGGTTTTCTGTAGCAACCAAGCACAAGAAAACTTTCTTACACGTCCTAACCGTTCGATTCTATTTCATGTGTGTGTGTGTGTGTGTGTGTGTGTGTGTGTGAGAGAGAGAGAGAGAGAGAGAGAGAGAGAGAGAGACCTAGCAGAATTCATCGGGTTACTAAAGTCTATCTTGTGTGGTATTGCCAGGTAAATTCCCACGTCATTTTCCGGTCTTTCAAACCTCATATTTGCCTTTCTAACCCTGAAATGAACATTCCATTATATATATATATATATATATATATATATATATATATATATATATATATATATATATATATATATATATATATATATATCCTTCATAGATACATCATACATACATACATACATATACATACATGCATACACACATACATACATACATACATACATACATACATACATACATACACACATGCAGCTGGAACCGCGCTAACTCAGTTATTACATCATCGAAGTCATTATCAAAAGTCAAGGGTTTGATACCAGTCCACTTAACACCCCTTTGCCCTGCATGATATAGTCAATATTCATTAATAAGCAATTGAAAAATGTCATTTTTCCACGTGGAATAAAATCAAGATGAGTATGTTTCAATTCAAAAAGTAGAGAGTGTTCGTAAAGTACCTATCCTCTATCTCTTTGTGTCTACACCCACCCCTCCACCTCCCCATCCCTAGTTCAATCACCATTTCGCTGGTTCAAGGGTGGTGTGCAGTGGATGGGGAGATCACTAATAGACTTATGGGTTAAATATTTGTTACATAGAGACATGGGTTTTGATGTTAGGTACCGATCAGAAAATTTTCGAACCTAACTTTGGTGGTCGATGCTTAGGTACTGCCCAAATTAGGCCTAAAATGGATTAGATCCAGATCAACTCATTTTGTTCAAACTTTCCACGTGTAATTCCAGAACCTTGTTCTATATCTGATTCTGTAATATATTGCTTGCCGTAGGCGACATGTCGTTGATTTTATTTTTAATAGCTCTTGGATTAGAAACAAATTATTTATTTGTTAACAGCAGGGATGGCTACTAGGTAATGGGAACAAACAGAACATAACAAATTGTTTGATCTGGACCAAATTTGGTAATTGACTATCGGTTTCTATACTTAAAAATAGGCCATACATATACACACAACAGGATAGCCAATGACCCTGTATTTGATAATCGCCGACGGCCCATTAAGTTCAAATTGAACAAAATATAAATGCAACCTAAATTCACGAGCGGGAGACAAGATATCGAAAACGACACAGTTTAATTAAGAACGACACAACACTCATCCTTAACAAAGTTGTCTTTCGTCGACTGTTGACAATATCTTTAGTTTTCCACATAGACGAAAAACATATAAACAAAACAATAAAATGAAGTTGTCAAAACTGAAGCAACATAACCAAAATAATTGATTAATTATTTACATGTCTATAAAGGAGTTATTTTCTGTGCACATGTTGAAAGTAATCAAGTTGGGATGCAAGTTTGAAGCACGACAACGCACAACTATTTGCAGTCGGCATTACGAAGAATTTGGAACACAAAGATCCGTTCGTTATTTTTCGCTTCTAGTCTTTATATTCTGGTTACATTATATCGCCTGTGACAAAAATTTATATTATAAATTTACATTGCAAGAGAAAGCTACGAAACGTTATTGCTACTACAACAAGAAGAAGAAAACAAACCCCAGCAATTATTGCTATTACTAATACTATTAAACAGTCGATTCCAAAATAATTAGAAATATATAAAACCTTTTAATATAAATACGCTGTTTGGCTAACTTATCATAATGTTTGATGGTCTTTTTTGTTGTTGTAGAGAAATCAATTGTTGCAACTGACATCATGGATTCAAGATCGTAATTGATATAGTGTATAGGAACAATCTAGAAATGCACGGATCAAGAACCTTTGAAAAACGTAAATTCAACTTTAACAAGAGTAATCAAACAACTCTTTGACATATACAACAATTGTGTGTATTTACGCATTGAAGATTCCCAAAAGTCAGAGATCATTTGAGGAAACCCGTTCGCATAGAAAGAAATTATTTCTAACTACATTCCAGAATTCGTGTTACTTGCAAAATATGACAAAATGACTAATTGTTCGCACTTTTCTTTACCCGATGACCTTTGGCTGCGTGAAATGGTAGCATCTATTCACATAATATGTAGACTGGCATATACAAAATTAGCATGCTGTACCTGACATTAAAATCGTCATCCTCTCCTCCCCATCCAAAGTAAACATTGGAGAAGCCGTTGGCTTTTTTGTACTGACTATCTGTTAAGGCAATGACCCCACTCACGTACGCATCATACGGTAAACTGGGAAAAATAAAAAATATGCATAAATAGGTGAGCAACTCTGTTGAAAAACCTCACAATGACTGAAATAAAATTATATTTATTATCTTTACTTTGCACGACGCCATCATGTTTTCTATAAACTATTCGCATAGTAAAGGTGAATTAACACCTTGGGTTACTTACACTGTTTTCCAAGGTAAATCTCTACTCTTTTTGTTATTCCTTCTTTCAAACCGTGACACAATGCCTAGCATCTGAAATCTGCTGAATTTAATGTTTGCTCTCCTAATATAATAATATACAATAGTGTGCTAAACTGAATATTTGAAAATATCTCTATAAATGAATTTCTTTCACAAAGTTGACCTTTCATCCATATCATGGCCCCCAGTGGAGATAACCAAGAATAATATCCCTCTTCCGCACGGCTAACACATGGAGAAGATTACTAGCAAATTTCATGAATTTCCATTAAATGATTTAGAGAGAGTTTCGTTAACGGAAACACAAAGGAATCTAAAGATCCCAGACGTGCCGATTAACAGCTCAGATTGATGATTCCGCTTAATAAAAGTTTTCTGTTTTTCTCTTTCCATTAGTTTTTAATTGTTAATTTTCAAAATTAAACTTTCTCTACAAAACCTTGTATTGGAACGATTGCACAGAAGCAATTGGTTACGGCAATTGCAACTAGGTGAGCCTGTTAAAAATGGATATGCAGATTACCCGATTAAATTGTATTTTATGCCATTTAAGTAATTTTGAAGTTTTTATCAGCCTTTTGTGTTCTAGAACATTTAATGTTTTAGAAACTTATTTCAGTAGTAATGTGGGGCGATATGTCGAAAACGGGCATTAACATTACGCCAGTATGGGCCGTTATAGCGACAAATGGGAATTTAACATTTTTGTCCATTACGGTTACTAGTGGGAATTTAACAGCATCGGCCCTCAGATGGAGATATTAGCCTAAAATCAGGGTCACTTGTATCAATATTATAGTATTCTAATCCAGAAATGAGAGACTGTTGTTGTGGTTGATGCCATTCGTTATCTTTTCTTTCCTTCAATCTCTCTTGCAACAACATCCACCTTTCTTAGAGGCGTCTGAATTACCTCCTTCTTCTCTCACACATTTTTGCCCTCTTCTCCTCTCTCCAAGCTCTTTTGATCTTGGCTGTATCCACTTCCATCATTTATCGGAGGAGCTCCTTCGCCGATTTTAAAGGGCCTGTCTCCTTTTTCAGGTGACAGATGTTAGGGAAACATGATATCTCTTTTACCTCGTCCAGGAGATGTTGTACTCTGTCCAAGAATCTCATAGTGGTGCACAACTTTCTAACTTTACAGTGTTCTGTCCTTCTTCTATGTTGTCTGGTCGACGATGATTGGTAAAACTGATGATGACGATGATCTTAGGTTAAAGTCGCGTTCAAACAATCTGCTGTGTGCGACTGTTTAATGAATGCACTTGCGTACTCTTTGTGGCACATCCGACGGACAGACCGAATATGACTTATGCTCACTTGTGCCCATTAAGCTAATTGGGGATTAAAATAAATTAAATTTAGTCGTCTCGTGTGAGGTATGACCAACCACCTGAAGACACCCAGTCCTGCGTGCATTATAGTACGGGTCTTGGGCTTTTCTTTGTCCATATCACACTGCAGGAATAAGAATGTTTCGGCATGGAAAAAAGGAGGCAAGAACTTCTGCTTTATTTGATCTATGGATTCTGAACATAAGATTATGTCTGGCAATATTATATCCTCCTATTGCTCCTATTGCTGGTGATGTTGGATGTTGGATGGGTGGGGCCTCTATAATGTGGTCTTTGTATAGTTCATTAATCATCATTACCAGAAGTGGAATCGGACATGCGTTGATTTTACGATCCAGTGAAGTGGCACAACATTTATCACGGACGCGAAGAATAACTTTCTTAAAGGGAGGCGTCAACTTTAAACTTTTGTATGCATGAAACAATGTTTGCAGTTTGCTATAGCAGGCAGCTGGATTGTAGCAAATGCTAGCTTAAAGTGTATGCGTGTTGTTATTGTTGCTGTTCAAACATTTAAACACATACAAACGCTTTTTATTCGTGTGAAATTATGTTGTCTGACGAACATTATTTAAGCAGGCGTGATCTGTTCTTCTGAAACGTCTTTCTTCATTTTCTTTGTCTTCTCGCCTGCGGGCACGTGATTGGACATCATCTTTTTTTATCCTACTGGTCTGTATGCAGGTGTTGACAACATGGATATTTAACAAATGTAGTTTGAAACCCTTTTAATTCTTCTCCTTTCTCTATATACCCCGTTATCTTGTCTGTGCTTTGGAGCTGACACTTTTTCTCAGAATCTTCTCGTCTAAATCTTTCTGATGCAACAGCTAAAGATGTTGCAATAATTGTCCATACCGTTGTGATCTCACTCATTTCTGACAAAAAAGGAGGAAAGAGCTGTATCTCATGTTTGTAGAAACAAGGAAGTTACATCCACTGTTTGTAAGGAACTAAACCTAATGTTCATGCCTCCAAAAGATCCAAAATTAGGTTTTAAAGCGATTGGATATACTTTCTGCTCATAATTCCGGCTAAATAAGGTCCAGCAATCGATCCTAACAAAGGAACATAACGGTTTAAGAATGGTCCTATCATCGGTATGGGTAGAATTCTTCCTCGATGAACAAGTACTCCTCTTTTAACTAGCTGGCTTTTTATTTCTCACTATTTGTCAAAAACGTGACAATGTCGTCCTAATTGGTGTTTCTGTATCTTGGATAAATAAATCGTTCCATTTAAAACATTCACATAACATTCACAAACATATTGATGAAAGTTTGGAATGATTTGTTGATTGTTTCGCATCTGACTATTGAATTGGTACGTACTACCAAGACATTCCAATGGTTAGCTATAAAAAGAAAGCAGACACACTATTTTGTTTTGAGAGTCAGTTTAGATGTTCCCGATGACAGTGTAAAGTTTGTGGCAACTTCGTTCAGGAGAAAAAGTGAAGAGAACCTTATAAAGCACATATTTTTATACAAGAATTCGTATGAACGGATTACCAGGATTTCGTACCAACTTTAGGTAGCACTGGTATTCTCATTGGGCTAAATATTGCTTATACTTGTTGGGTCAAATCCTGTAAACCTTGTAATACATATGTTCTGTCTTGCACTATTGTTTTACCAAATGCCACCTTTTTGTCTAAAGCAGCTACCACTTGAGGAATATAAGAAGACGTATACAGAGTAGAAGTCATTTTTGTCATAAAATTGGGAATCACTGGTCTTAAATAAAGTTTCACAGGCATCATCATTAACCGAGGAGAAGGAGGCGCATAGCCAGTAACGGACAGTTATATTGATATATCAAGGTATTTTGAAGAAGGTGACACCAATCGTGAAACAATTTTCTACGAATTTTAAAACATTCGAGAGTGGCATGTTTCAAAACGAATCGTAAATTGATATCTGGTAATTGAGTGGCTTCATCCTAATCTAAGATTTTTCTAACTATTTGGCCAACTCTCGACTATGAGATATGAAACACTATATAATGTCCATTGAGACTAATATGAAAATATGCTTTACTTTGTCTAAAAAAAATTAAATAACGGAAATAATTTTTAGTGTTAAGATGGCGTTATTGTCGTGTAATCCAAAGTTTAATTGTCTCTTCGCTTTCTCCTAGCATATCATCAAAGATGGCAAGATGTGTTTAATTAACGTCATACATTTTTGTTGTTGAGTTTAATTATAGTACCGTTCGCACGATTGTGCATGTGCCACTTTTTTCTGACTGCACCGCAGCCTGCTAGTTGTTCCTGGGGAAGGGGATGGTGCCACCTCCCCCAGGCTTTTATGGATTCAAGGAACCCTGATAGTTTGGCCTCAGTCTGTGGGTCCATAAAGGTCCCTACAGTTGAATGGTTGGCTGTCATTAGTGGGAAGGAGAGCTCGGGAACGTCATACATAATCTCATCATCCTCGCAAGGAACTAACTCCTACACACGAAATGGTGTTTACCTGACGTTCTCTGAGTAACGTTTAAGCCGCTTGCGTTTGGTTATCCTGAACCACTAAGGTCATGCAATCAGCATATTACGGAACGGCGAAGATACAGTGTCTCCAAACTTTGACGATACGATCTATCATCAATCACTTTCAAAACGGATGATGCAGAATTAACCATTTAGGTTGTACTTCGATTTCTGAGATCCCCTAAATAACACAAGACATTTTAAACATTTTAATTTTGCATAGTGTTGAACAATTAAATATTTCACATGTCAGACAATAAAGTCAATGTTTGTCTTATCTTTCAACAGTCACAAGACTTTCCTGGTTTTCGCTGGTATCTGTTTTTTTAGATTAAGACCGTAGAGTTGTAGTAAATTTATTTCCTTTAAATTCCTTGGCTGCGTGTAAGCATTAGTCTTCCTCTAAACAGCCTGTCTTGTCAAATCAAAGATTCAATATCCAGAACATCACAATCTTCGATAATGCTGTGAAATTCTGGATATGATTTTAAACATTAGGAAATTCTGGATCTAATTTTAAACATCGATCGGCTTTGGGTTCCCGCATTTATATCATTTGATATCCTTGACTTTCCAGTTTCTTCATCGTTCGTAAATCTTGGCGTATAATTCATTTATTTTGGACTCTGAGAAATAAATAAGCATCCCAAAATTAGAACACGATATACGAATTTTAAATATCCCATCCATTTACAGAAGTGTGATCCAATTTTCATTTCTCCATTAGAGTTTCTTGCATTTTGCATGCAATTCAGCTTTCCACAAGTAATGTAACTAACGTATAGCTTTTGTTGAATATCGACGTCTGATATACAGAGGTGATTTAGTGGCTAGTTTATTCTCGGGCATGATCTAATCCACACACTTTGGCAATGGTAGAATCTTCCTTTAAGAGACCATTTGGGGGGGGGGGAGTGTCCGAGTGGTCTAAAGCGCTCACTGTTACGGATCACTGCCATCTCACCTCTGTCTGCGTGGGTTCGAGTCGCGGGTTCGGCTTATGTGGGTATGTGAGAAAGCTTGCCAGTAGCTTCGCGTGGGTCGGTGGTTCTTGCTGGGGTTTTTCCGGGTTCTTCCTCCACCATTAATACTGGCCGCCATATATAGCCTATCTTGTGCTGAAAATGGCGTTAAACCCCACAACAACAACAACCAATACTTCGGGATCTAGAAATAGTGGTCGAAATGTTCCAAACTAACTTAGTAAAATGTGCACATCTGGCCGACAATATTTCAATATTTATCCTTGGAAATAAAAGTAGGTCTGAGGAGTGAGTTTGGTATAAAACTTCTCGTTCCTCTTTTCCTAGTGTTGCGGTCGTAATATTGAGTTTGAGGCAATGTAGAAGTACAACTTATTGGTTAGATTTGATATTGATAAAGTTTGGGGGAAAAAAGGTTTAGCCGCTTCAGGAATTCCAAACGTTTTGGGCAATCTGCTCAATGACATATAAAAATAACTCAAAGAATCTTTGAAAGATTTGTTTCCTAATTACGTGGTAACTGCTGAAACCACAGTTCCTTGTCCTGGCCAATACTTCAAAAGAAATTGTTAGTCATATCAAGAGAAATAGTGAGTTGTAACTGCAGCACATCGGTGACAATTCCCGAAACGATGGACCAACTCTTTTCTCCAAGTATCGTCGGTGAAATCTGAAACACACTCGGTAAAATCTGAAAGAATACTAGTCACGAAGTATCTTTCACGTCCCCTTTGAATTACGCTACAAATCTGACAGTAATGAACCACGCATAAAAAGGAATGATAATTCATGTTTTTCAACATTCAACGTCAAAACATTTGTAATCCACACAGTTCTTGATCTTTTTGTTCTGATTTTTATTCAATATCTGCTCGGGTTCATTATCTAGTTTGTTTTTACGTAACTTGGATGATCACAATCTACGATTTGGTCATTAAAAAAGACGTCGTGTATTCCTGGACAAATATGTGACCTTGTTTCGAAAAAAGACCAAGATGTCTAAAATTGGAGCACATTGTCAATACATTCTCAAGGACTTTGCAGCTGTAGCAATTATTTCATGCAATATTGAAGCAAAACATCCTCGACATCTTTCTCCACAATTAATATGTAACTCTCTTCTATTTAATCAATAGACACATTTGTCACTATAGTATTTGTATCAAATAAATCATCTAATAGTAATACTAGCATGAAACTAATCTTTGTGATGATAAATGTGAATGGATTTTCCGGCTACAAATCAGGTCATTAAAACACGAGTCCGTGAGCGACGTAAAGATAAACATTCAACTGATAAATGGGAGATAACACATCTTGAAGCTTTTACATCTCGGGAACTGAACACATGGTCTCTTTGGAGGTGTCTGCTTGTTATAAAAGGACCTTTGCTTCACTTCGTTGTTTGGATCTGTTCGATCCACTGGCACTTCTTTTTTCGATTCCAGTCCGCTGCATAGTTTTCTTTATTTCTTCTGCATATGTTTAAAGCACCACGATGACACTGGCTAATTACATTAGATCTTGATGGTTGTTTATCTACAACACTAATACACTGACTAAAGGATACTTCGTTGGAGGTGATATGTTTGTTCCGTGAGAAGTAGCTTTTCTACCGGTCATGACAAACTCATAGTACGATTATTGAAAGTGTGGAATATTTCGACAGTTGTACTAAATTCGATCCACACAGCAGATTGCATGCTGAATGAACGTCGCAACATTCTATCATTGATTGCAGTAAGTGTGTAATGAATACTGCTGCTCGCAGCTGGAACATTATACTGTTTTAATATGGTAATTGCAAGTGTTCGTTCTAAATTGTCTGGAAGTCACTTCAGTACTATCTAACGAACCACTTTCTTTCTTGACTGTCTCTGTCTTCTAGTGGATATTACTGATATTGGTTCAGTATTATTCATCTCTTCTTATAAATCGCTAGCGTGAACTTCTGATAATACTTCACGAGACTGTGAGGCGGCACAGAACCTCGCCCTTCCTTGGCTTCTGATTTCTCATTCGAAAGGTGTGACCGTTTCACATTGATTTAAAATAATTTTATTTGATCAGAGTACACATTCTTTCCCTATATACCGAGACTCTCTCTAAAAAGAGAATATTCTCATTCCGTTTTGAATTACGAGGATGGAAGATACGTAACAGATCATGCTTTTAGTCAGGGATTTACAGGTAGTCATTCAAGAGACAATTGCAATACAGCTTCTGACTAGTCTCGAAACAAAGGTCAACATTCTTGGTATGTCCCTCACGAGAAGGGGCAATGGACTCTAAAATCTCTACAACGTCAAGCCAAATTAACTTTTAAGACAAGAACAAAGCAAGACAAAAGTAAAGATGCGTGTTATTAATGTCAAGAACAGGACATTAGTTTTCAGTGTCACGAGAAAACGAGAACAAGAGGAAGGGACATTCGGAAGACGAAAGAGAAAAACACATTCCTGCAAGGAGAATACAAAAATTAATCTGTGTGCCTTACTTTTCATTTCTTTTATTAAGTGTGGATAAGAGAAAACACACACAATCACGCACACATACACACAAACACACTCAAGTATATATATATATATATATATATATATATATATATATATATATATATATATATATATATATATATATATATGTATGTATGTATGTATATAGATACATACATACATATATACATACATACATACACACACGCAAAAATATATGTATGTTTGTATATATATATATATATATATATATATATATATATATATATATATATATATATATATATATGTGTGTGTGTGTGTGTGTGTGTGTGTGTGTGTAGAGAGAGAGAGATACAGTGGGATTTGACATTTGTTTGATTTGCTAATCACTTGAGCACAATCTCATTTGAATAATATCACTGGACAACAAATTTTTACAAAAGTCATGTTACTGAAATAAAATTAGTCAATTCTTATCAATTTTTATGTGCTGAACACGAATATGACAGTCAAATTACAAAATTGGCTCTAGTTTTTTTGTAATCTGCAAGAAATTAATGTTTACATAACGAAATGCATTCCAATAGTAAAAGGTCAACTGTAATAGCCTACCTATAAAAAATCAAGTCATTGACTACATCTTAGATTTCTTCGCCTGTCTCTTGTACAGCTGTTCGGGAGCATCTCTGAGGAGTGTCCAGCAGTAGTCAGCCAGCATTGTAGTGGACCATTTTCCCTGGTATCTTTGTTCCATTGTTGCGATATCTTGATGAAAACGTTCGCCGTGTTCATCACTAACAATACCACAGTTGCTAGGAAAGAAATCCAAATGGGAATGAAGGAAGTGAATCTTTAGAGACATATTGCAGCCAAGTTTCTTATACTTCATCAACATGTCTTCTACTAGTTCCTTATAGTTTTCTGCCCTAACATTTCCGAGGAAGTTTGTAGAAACTAGGCGAAAAGCATTCCATGCTTGTTTCGCGTCACCTTCCAGCAAGTTGTTGAACCGGTCATCTTTGAAAAGCTCTCGAATCTGAGGACCCACAAAAACTCCCTCTTTAATCTTTGCTTCGCTGAGTCGAGGGAATTTTTCATGCAGGTATCGGAATGCTGGCAAAGTCCGGTCAATGGCTTTCACGAAGTTCTTCATCAAACCTAGTTTGATGTGAAGGGGTGGTAGCAAGATTTTCTGAGCCTCAACCAGAGCTGGGTGTTGGATATTCTTCTCTCCAATGGCTACATTCTGCCTGTGAGTACATTCCTTCCTCATGTAGTGCATTTCCCTTGCTCGGCTATCCCACTCGCATAAGAAACACATGTATTTTGTATATCCTTGCTGCAGTCCCATTAAAAGGGCAACTACCTTCAAATCACCACAGAGGTGCCAGCTGTACTTGTTATACTCAATGGAATTCAGTAGCTGCCTTAAGTTATCGTATGTCTCTTTCATGTGGACAGCATACGCTACTGGAATAGATGGAAGAATGTTTCCATTGTGCAAAAGCACAGCCTTGAGACTCAGTTTCGAAGAGTCCACAAATAGTCTCCATTCTTGTGGGTCATGAGTGATTTTTAAAGCATTCATGAGGCCCTCAATATCGGAACAGAATATCAGATTACTTTCCTTTCTGAAGAAAGGCTCCAATTGCTGGTGGCGCTTTCGATATGCAGTAATTGTGACATCTTCTTCTAGAAGATTCCATTGTTGGAGTCTTGATCCTAGCAATTCTGCCTTGTTCTTTGATAAGTCCAAATCACGAATCAGGTCATTTAGTTCTTCCTGTGTTATTCTGTGTGGGGTTGATGATGCACCACAGTGAAAATCTGGATCACTGCATGCTGATGGACCAGGAGAAGAACAGGTCGACTCACCTTTGTCTTCGTCAGATGAATCAAGAGAATATTCTGCTGGAGGTTCTGGAATAGAAAGTCCCTCACCATGTGGAACTGGTCTCAATGCAGACGGAATGTTTGGGTAGACTATTCTCGACTTCTTTCGCTTCGTTATTCCGCCGGAAAGAGGAGGAACCAAGCAGAAGTAACAGTCATTTAGGTGGTTGCTTGGCTCTCTCCACACCATTGGGACTGCAAACGGCATTGATGACCTTTTGCAATTCAACCACTGTGAAAGCTGTGTTGTACATGTAGCACAGCATATATGCGGAGCCCAAGGCTTGTCTTGGTCACCAACCTTGCATCCGAAGTAAAGATGATATGCCTTCTTCACTTGAGAATTGATACTTTTCTTCTGGTTGGCAAATGTCACTTCCCCACAAATATAGCAAAAATTGTCCGCGGTATTAACACACTTTCGAGGCATTACTGTTCTTTATTGTACGTAAATGGATAAAATAATAAGTTTTATGTAACAGTAGCTTGAACTGTCTCGCACAACGTCTAAAATATTTTAAATGCTGAACCTATCTGATTGGGCTTTATATAGTACACTGCTTACGTCAGCTTCAGCAGCCGCCTGGCATTAGTATAATAGGCCTACACATGTATAGTACACTGCTGACGTCAACTTACTTCAGCAGCCGCATGGCATTAGTATTGCATTGCATCAGAAAATGATGCAATCAACTGTGGATGATGTGAGCATGATGGTATTATGCAATGTTACATCATTATTCCGGATGTTGCTGCAGTCCTACTGGAGAAATTTACACAGTGAAACATAGAAAATGAGGTATATGAATATCTTCAAAACGAGAGCTAATACAAATTTTTCACGGTTATATTCGTGTTCGGCACACCAAAATACTACAGATTAGGGCCTTTTCAAGTCAGTAATGATTTCACTGTTGACCAGTGTATTTGGGTGGACCTGAAAATGGTAATTTGGGTGCTTATAATAATCTGAACGTGACATCAACTGTTGCACTGTCTGATACCTTTTCTAAGTCCAATTCTATTACGTCTTGACTTGGAATGTTTCCGAAAACTAATTATCATTCCTTTTTGTGTGGTTCATTGCGTTTGCAACTATTATAGAACTTTTACAGCATTACCCTCGGATGATGTAATGACCACCAACTATGCTGGCAGATCAGTCGTGAACGTGAATGTAAGGTGTAACGATAATTTAGCAAACAAGATTAGTTGAACGGTTCCAACTGTTTTAACCCTCCTTGATTAACCTACTTCAGCGGCCCCTTCCTGGACCATTTGAGTTATCTTATAAACAGAAATACTATTCAAACACATTTTCAATATATAATATATGTTCATGCTTATGCATGCTCTTGTCTCTATACAACTAATTAAAACTCTGCTTTGGTGTCTGTATACTGCGTTCCCCTTCTTATCCATCCTACTCCAATGTGTGATAGTTTGTTTCTGTGTTTGGAAGTATATCGTTTGTACTTTAAACAATCCGACACTTTTCGTTGGTTAATAAATGTATCCGTCACACGGCGTATCGATGGTTTATACAGATGAGTTCTGGAGTGTATCTAACAAATGGTATGTTCTAAACTAAATCATCCATAGTTAGATTATCACAAATAGGTGTTGGATAGTATATCAAAAATAGGTGATGGATAATATATCAAAATGTGTGTTTGTATATCAAAACTCGGTGTTGGATAATAATATATGTCAAACCTAGAAGTTGGCTAGTATATAAAAATGGTTCTGGCTAGTGTGTCAAAAATAGATGCTGGATTGTATATCAAAAATCGTTATTCAATATGATGCCAAATATAGATTTTGGATAATATATCAAATATGGCATTAGATAGCACACATAAATTGTGCTAAATAGTATATCAAAACCAGGTGTTGAGTAGTTGATATAATGTTAACCTTAGATTTTCTTTTATGCTGCAGAAAGACAAACATTTCTCGCTATATTGCTCCAAATTACTACTCACAATCCTCAGGCACCGTTTAAATGTTAAAAATTAAATTTTGTACGCTTGTTTATTGGCATCTGTACATCTCCTGGTTACATTTTTGTGACATTGAAATGAATCTCGGTGCCTGTTTATTAAAATTATTGGCATTAATTGCAGAGGGAGACATTCGTGCTGTACGAAATACAAACCTAGTTTCTTTGCAGACGTTGAAGCTTCCACCTGTTTACTATCAATTCAAGCAAGCTTAGGTTGAACGATTGACAAACACCTCCCATTTATATTTCCACTCCGTCACCATTACCGCCCTGCTAGTCGAATGCATTGTTATTAAGTCTCTAGTGAGTACACAAAGGATTAATTAACTAATTGATTGATTGACGTTTTAATGCACATCAGAACATGACAAGGTATAAAAGGCTTGCCGTGAAATGCGCCACCTCAGCCAACTCGTGTTGGTTTAGGTGGGCTCTCAGCTCGCAACCCACTGATTGGGGTTCGGCCCTCTGAACGCCGAACACTGAGACAATGCTGCTGACGCAATGGATAGAATCGAACTAGCTAAAATTACGGACATTTGAATACCCCAGCTTTCAGATATTTCCATTTTGAAAAAGTATTATCTTAGACAGTCTGCTATCATCGATAGCCATCCACAAGCACACCACCACGACATGGCCACTCTCCCTGGATGTAGACCCTACAGTTACAACCTAAAATTAATTGATGTATCTATCTGCAATGACTCCATATATTATACCCTCTCCCTGTTTAGACCACCATATGGACACTGGACACTGTCAAAAGAAGCGAATTTCATATTAACTTTAGAATGATATGGAGTAAAGGATATAAAAACTGAGAGAGGGTTTAATTACAATCTTTTGATGAAAAGACCTACGCATATTCCTTGTTCGCTGTGCGATAATTTGTACTGCCAGTTACAAGATGTCTCGGTTGACTTCCACATCTGTATAGATTTTTGTCGTTCATCATTATCGAATCAACGTCATGAATTATGAAGCAGGAAAAACTACCACTTTCCTTAGCAATTAAGACTCCTATATTTGCCAACAGTCCTCTGTTAAACTGCGTTGGAAGTGCCTAAAACAAAGATAAACAAACGAAGAAATGTCATCAGCTAAGATCAAGTGCATAACGCAATGAGGGTGAAGAAAAAATATTATATAAAATATAAAGAGTCCAAGAAACAAGATCGAAGCTGTGCAATGATGTGATGTGATCATTTAATGTTGCCTACTCTTTCCATATGGAGTTTTCAGTTAAATGAAAAAGCAAGTAGATCTATTGCCACGAGCAATTTGTACAGCGCACGTCCGAATTCCTAGAAGGACTATTATATTACAATAACAAGATATATATTTGAATTTAACGTAATGAATGAAAGCGTTTGCTCATCACTCATTGAATAATGTGTTTGATATGCGTAAGCAGATACGCACAGGAAAGCATGGCATTGAACAACTAGTGCTAAACAAACATATCCATGCATTATCACTACTCCATATTGCCGCTGATTGACAAGCATACCATTGCATAGTAAACACGTATCAAACAAATTTACACATTTATTATCATTGTATCATAATTCTGAGGCCTTAAAGGAATCAGGGTACAAATGATAACTAGGAATCGGAGGCATTCTAAAAACGGGTGAATATAAAAGAGATTATATACGGGTTTGCCTGACCAGGAATCTTTTGAGAGTTTATCTTAGTTGTAACTGAAAACAAAAGATGCATTTTATTGATGGAGTTTCAGTCCTTTCACATAATTTAGTTTGGAAAACGCATTACTGAAATCAGCACCTGGATGTTTGGTGGGGAATTGAAAAGACCTGTTTCAAACACGTAAAGATCAGAAAATGGCCCAACGCGTATGATTTTCTACACACAGAAGCTGTCATCAGGGACGTGTTAATACCGATAAAAAAAAGTTTGATCATGAGAAAAATCAAAATTGTTAATTCTTTTATATCAAGGTGGTTGTATATGTGTACTCTGGGAGCTGAATTAGTACCGTAAGTCATGAAGAGTCATGAAGACAAGACATCGAAGAGGTTGTAGTACTGCGGCAAGCAAAGCAAGTACCTGTATTATCCCTACCCTTAGAAATCTGCAGGATATTATTATATACAACATATGTCTGTCCATCCTACCGTCTTTCCGTTAAGTATACTATTATATATATATATATATATATATATATATATATATATATATATATATATATATATATATATATATATATATATCAGTTGCAGTTATTTAGTCTTATCTTAGCTCAGAATGAAAATACGTTTTCACTTACCTCAGTTATAAATAATTACTCATACCTCGGCCCATAATAAAAATGCTATTACACGTCTCATTTACGAATGGAATTTATAACACTAATTAAAAAATATCTACATTTTCCGACTCTTGGTGTACTTTGATAAGCAAAGGACTGAAATCATTCAGCAAGTTTCCTGATACTCATATAACATGAGCACAAGTATTACTATATTTTTTATACAACGAAAACGGATGTACTCCCTATCCTGAACCCCATTTACCTTATATGATGTTATGCCACGTGTATGTGTATAATGGAAATTTATCAATAAGGTTATTAACCCTGATAACCCAAAGGTTATCTAACGTAGACTGCTTTCGTTTTTGTTCTCATTATGGATCTTGGGGATATTGACTCTTACATAGTATCTTATTGCGATTCGCATTGAAAAAAAAGGTTGAAGAAAGATATGATTGAGAGAGAAGTAGTGTCACAACTGAAGCACTCATTTCACTATTATTAACAAGAATTTTGCCACCAAAACAATACTGGTGATGACAATAATGCATGTAGGAAAAATATTTAACTGACCTATTGCATCTATAAGGTTTTCAAAATTAATTTATAAAGTAGAATAAAACTTGGCATAATGTATAGCTATATTGCTAAATACATACATATATAGATTCATATTGTAATAATTACACTTCCGCTTACCATTTCAATGACGAATATTTGATACTCCAGCTGCTGTCTTTGAAGAATATTGTGTAGGTGTCTTGTCAAAATATCCAGGTACTCCTCTCGGTCCCTGTACGGTATGATAATCGCGGTTCTCTCCCTTGCTGCGCAATCACTAGGTCTGTACCTTCCGCCATACACAACACGTCGAAGGCTGTCTTCATTAGTGACACTTTCATTGACATTCTGAAGACTTATGTTAAGTTTTCCGACTGAAATGAACGAATAACTAACAATTAATAACATCTATATCAATAAATCATACTTTCAATCAGTCCATCAACAGCATATCAACAGACTCATCAAGGATGGAAATGCGCCTCACTCATTTGAAATCGAAACTTTTAATTCATGCTAAAATGTGTCAGGAAAATTAGTACCGTAAGAAATGTTATGTCATTTTGAAAGAACATTTTTAGAATTGTCAATAATTCTTTCGTTGTTTTAAGCGGGTTATTGCTGTATAGAAAATTATTTTGGTTGAATCTACGATGTGATTCGTTTTATGTATGTATATCTGTTTGTGTGTGGTTTTGTTTCACAGGAGTGGGTGGGTCACTCAGTGCATTATTCAATCAACCAGATTCTGCTTGCGTGATATAACATGCAAAAAAAATACCCTTGCTTCTTAAAACTCTATGACTTTCAGATTAGCTGATAATATGAACGAGTTAGCAACATATCAAAAATAGTATGCTCAAGTTCCTTCTATTGTTTATTTGTTTTTCTTTGCTTTTAAAATTCTCAAACAAAACGTTTGAAAGTAATTCTTGACCTATCTAAATCAACATATCTAGTCATCATACAAACCATGCAGGTTGACTCATACAACCAGTTCGAAGCATCATTAAATTCAGCCTTCCAAATATAATACGCAAATTATAAAATTATAAAAAAATGAACATGAAACATCTTTTTTCACACAGCTGTTTTTGTGCAAACTTTCTTCTGAACACTCTTTCTTGATGTAAGTTGCAAAATAATATCCATTAGAAAAAAGCAATAACTCCCACGAAGACACTACCACAGCTAAGGCTCTTGATTTGTATATTTGGCTGAGTTTTCATTGCTAAATCCGGCATCTTTATCACATCCGGCGTCTTTATTAACAGTGCTTTAGAGACTCTATAAACTAAGCAACAAATAAAACATTCTTGAGGTATGCAAATACTAGAAAATTAAGTATTGTAGTTAAAGAAAGAAATAGTGAATTTAGTAATTTACATTATGTTATGTATTTTTTACTTTATATTGTTTGTTTGTTTTTCTTTGCTTTTAAAATTCTCAAACAAAATGCGTGAAAGTAATTATTGACCTGTCTAAATCAACACATCGAGTTATCACACAAACCATGCAGGCTGACGCATACAACCAGTTCGAAGCATCATTAAATCCAGCCTTCCAAATTTAATATAAAAAATGAACACGAAACAGCTTCTTTCACATAGTTGTTTTTGTGCAAACTTTCTTTTTAAGATTGTTTTCTGATGTAAATTACAAAATAATATCCATTAGAAAAAAGCAATAACTACCACGAAGACACTAGCAGAGTTAAGGCTCTTGATTTGTATATTTGGCTGAGTTTTCATTGCTAAATCCGGCATCTTTATCACATCCAGCATCTTTATCAACAGTACTTTAGAGACCTTTAAACTAAGAAAGTAATAACACATTCTAGAGGTATGGAAATGCTAGAAAATTAAGTATTGTAGTTAAATGAGGAAATGCTGAATTTAGTCATTTACATTATGTTATACATATTACTTTATATTGTGTACTAAACATTTGTCCTGATTATGGTTGAAATTTAAGGTTGTGGACGGAACTTTGCCTAACTGAATTTCGTCATAATTTTAAGTAGGAAACAAGACGTACATACGAACACTACACATAATATATACGTCATATGATACTTTGTTAGGTATATCAGTTCATAAACATGATCGTCTCAGATAAGGATTCAAATTTCATTTCTTGCCAGTAGCTTCTCGTTGGTCGATGGTTCTTTCCGGGGTTTTCCCGGGTTCTTCATTCACCATTAATACTGGCCGCCATGTATAGCCTATTGTGTGCTGAAAAATGGCGTTAAACCCTACAACAACAACAACGACAACAACAAATTTCGTTTAATTTCTGTTGATATCAGTTTGTCTTGCCTTTACCTAATGTAATGTGTTTGTGTGTACATTCCTATGATTATGATTATAAGGATTATTATAAGAGGCATTTTACTAAACTTAAAAAGAGATATTTTTAATGGAGTTCTAGTTATAATTTCTATAAGGAATTCGAAATAAACAATGATTTCCAGATCAGTTTACTGGAGGCTATACAGTCCAAACCTATTGATTTGTACTTAGCGCATCAACGTTGTTTGTTTATTCAACCACATATATGCAATGTGCACGTGCAGACCGTGCAGACCTTGTATAACACATACTGGCTCAGCCAAAGTTCCATTTATTCAAACTTTGTTTGTGTCACAAGGTAGATCTGGATAACGACGCCCTACTGTGTTTCGTGATCGTTACCGCAGCCTTATAGGCAAAACTTTGACACTTGAGTGACGATGAACTTACCGAGACCGGACGGTGTTTCGGGGCATGGTTTCAGGTTGGTTGTATGTCCAGTGTTCTTCCCTGCAGCCACCAATTGTTTTAGGTCATCGATATTTGAATCCATGAGAAAGATGCCATGTGTGATATTGTAGAACTGGTCCTTCCTAGTCCTCTGTAACGGAGTCAAGCATCCGTTAGGATACAAGTGGTGCCTAATATTTGCTAATCCGGCAAATAAAAAGACAGTTGTGCCAATGATGCCGAAAAAGTTAATGGATCGGCTTTTAATGCTGACTGTGCGCTTGGAACAATTTATGGACTTCATGCTCCTGTAAGCAAAGAAAAATAAAGCAAATTTGTAAATTGACTCTCTTTATTGAGAAAGAGAGACAGTGAGAAAGATGCGACAATAAGTAGATGGACAGAGATCATAACTTGGTAACAATATCAAATTTAGAGGCAAATTGGTATTGGTAATTAACCTAAGTGTCAACGAACCGCGGGAGTTCTGCCGCATATAACTGCAAGATACGAGCTTAAATCATACTTGCACATGTTTTACATTATCTGTTTATTTCCTCCTACAGGTATGTAGTCATGATGCTCAAACAGTTATATTCACATACAAAGAATGAGCTCATAGGAAATCAATATCCAATACATGCAAAAATAATAGAATTGTTTTAACTTGTACTAATTATAAATATATTTCCCGAAATTACAAAGTGTATCCATGCGTGCTGCTTTTGTATCGTTCTGTGCACCGCTTACAAGTACAGAGACATTGGTGTATCGAAGGAAAGAACCCCTTGCAAAATGGCTCACTGAACAAATATATTGAACAGCTCACCTATATACTGTTTTATTCTTCTTCACATCACGTTATTGGTATGTATAAAACAGGTACAAGTATTATGCTATTATGGTAAGAGCTGCCAGATAAAACAAATCAAATTCTTTTCGTAATAAAGTGGTCGTATTTAGTATCCAGGGGCATTTCAAGGATAAAGCGTTGATAATGAAAGGTGAGACATTGTTCACCTGGGCAGGTTCACAATAATGAGAAAAGCATGCTGCGAACTTCCATTAAGATGCAACATACCTATAAGTGAAGTTAGTCCGGTAAACTAACACTATAATTGTGGAATAAACCTATAAACAAAGGTTGGTCACAGTATAGACATACTGTTACAAAGAAAACATTCGTTATCAGCCGTAAGTCTTATAGACATCACAGAAGGTACCATTCATGGGGTAAGAGTACCCCAGATTTGCACCAGAACCGAGCAAGGAAATGTTCAAGAGCCATTGTTTATAAATTCAGCGTCTCTAGATTGCCGTAGCTATCGGGTCAGAGTTTTAGTGTAATTGAATATTAGGTAACAAAAATAGCACTGTTAGATGATAATCGTTCTCTAAACACTGTAAAATGACAATGCTCTATGAACTCCTCGTCATTTTCTTTTCACTCCAAGCTCTCTACAAGAAAGCTCTGGCTATAATATGCGACATGTAGTCTTCTCAAGAGCCTCGCCGTACAACACATATATCTTATCACGATGCAACAATTAAACATTTTAATGGCTTGACTAATTCATACGGATTTTAAACATGCGAACCAAATCCAAAGTTATTATGTTGACACTTCAAAATTTCTGCTATCCCTAACAAATCACAGTTCGCGGTAGATCCCTAAGAAGCATTGAGTTGGTTCTACGAATATATTAATAAATTATTTATTCTCAAAAAGACCCCAGAGATGACCAATAAAACAATAGCCGTCAAGCCTATATCACGATAATAAGCTTCCTCTTAATCTATATAATGCAATATATATATATATATATATATATATATATATATATATATATATATATATATATATATATATATCCATGCCTTGCTTTTACCTATATATCTTCGACTATGTAAAGTATGCAGAGGCCGGAATGGGAACTGCAAAGATGAGAAAGCTACACCCCAGAGATGTCCTATTGATCGCTGTGGATAAGGACCCAGACGTCTGCAGTTGGACGTAACTGTTATGTGTTTTATCGAAGCAGTTGCAAGGAAGAGAGTCATAGGGCTGCGGCTTGAATACAAATTACATTGAATCATTGTACTAATCCAAAGTTCGTTTAGGACGAGGTTGAACATCTAATTTTACGACACTAAGCTACAAGCTGGACATGTCCACTTAAAAGCATTTGAGCACTAGAATATTTTAGTCGTTTAAAACTACATCAAGTTGTTTTTAAAGAGCTATCTAAGTTTGTTACATGATCCTCATAAACCAATCGTTATTGCGAGAACAAACTTACTTCCAAATAAGTCGCAAACATCCATGTAAGGGGCTTGAAAGGATCACGGCTGTCTCATTTGAATTATGTCCCCTTTTGTAAATACCGTTAGTCCAGTAAGAATGGCAATTATTAAGATTGACTATAACAGAACCCGAAAATCAATCACCACTCTCTCCAGGTATACAATGCACATAATCTAGAGCGTGACAACGCTGATGCAGATATCATGCCTAGATGTGGAGCTAAAGGTAGAACAAAGTGCTTCTAAGAATAGAATATGTTAATTTCTTAATAGCAATACTCTAAAAACGTCAATCACGTGACTGTCCGGACATAGTTTTAAAAAAATATCATTTCTACACGGGAAATTTCCAAAGATTATAAAATCTAACGCTTTGCAAACCTGTAAATAACTTTATTTATACATGAAATATGGTTTCCTGTTGTTAAATCTCACCAAATCTTGATAATAGTGAACCAAAATAACATTATGAACATTTTGGATGAAAATACCATGTCCAAAAGTAGAAAGAGTTAAAAATACTCTGATTATCTTCCACGACAAAACCATGCAAGAAAATGAGCTAGTAGCAAGTGAAAAATTGTTTTTATTTTTCTATCCAGACAGCAAAACCTCTCCCTGTCTGCTTTAAGACATGTTATGTAAGTTCACTATTGACAAAGAAGTCTGATATTGAAACAAATACGTTCAGCATAGCCTCTCTCTCTAAGAGAAAGACGAATGGAGGCAGTGAGATAGATGAGATAGATACATACATTAAATGCACACACACACACACACACACACACACACATATATATATATATATATATATATATATATATATATATATATATATATATATATATATATATATATATATGATAGATAGAGATAGATAATCTCACAAATATAATCAATCAGGATAGTTATATTTCATTTAAAGCAGAAATATAACCCGTGCCGCGAATAACGACACCTAACTTCTAACCTTCACGCACCAACAAAATCCAATCAAGTGATTGCATTTGTAAAGCAAAAAGCTCCAACACTTCAAGCATTTCTGATGATGGCATTGTAGAGCGACCCGATTGCATCCCATCGTTGATAAAAGATGTACAGTTATGAAATAAAAATTCATAATAGGTCTGCGTATTATTTACAATTAATGTTGTTATATTTCAGATACTTGTACATAAAGGCTGTTAATGTTATTTCTTCATACCTCAGATCTCCAGGAAAGTGCGCTACTTCAATCACACACTGTTAACAAAGAAGCTAAATGAAATTAATATTCATTGCACAATGCAGTGTTGTCGCCTTTTTGTCACACATTTTGGAATATATGTAAACAAATATATGTAAACAAATTGTGAGCACCCTGAATACATGTCAGATTTATCCAAGTGAAGTGTATTTTTAATTTGAGTCGTTTCCATTGTTCATCCTAACCGGGGACAAAATGTATTCATTGCAAGGAGCATAACTGCGAAATATCTCCTAATTGATCAAAGTCTTCGATGTCATTTAATTACTTCACTAATTCACACTTTTAAGAATTTGCATTAACAATGAGTAAAGGAACATTTTTTTTTTTAAAATTCCAATTTAGATTTTCTTACATGACATGTAAATTTGATGAATGATTTTCGAAATTGTTGTACTCTGACATAATGAACGAACTGAGCAAACAAATCTTATGTAGAGAAAGCCCTTTTTGTGGATGTTAATTGCTTTCAAGGCACAAATAAAGAAGATAAAAAAATTGATGATTGATGGGTGGCTAGGCAAGTAGAGGATAATTGTGAATATAATTTAAAAACAAATATTCATAACTTAATCACACGCTTCTTGCAATGTAGTTGCTATCCTGCTAGTTCAGCAGTTGAAAATGTTGTTTGAATGATTTTGTAATTTTAGTAGTAGGAACGTAAGCTTAGGTACACTGCATTGCAAAGAACCCCTTTTATTCCGTACGCTTTTTATTCCAAGAACCTGTATTGGGATATCATTGTTATGAACAAAAGACAACCAAGTTAATATAACTCCTCTAAATGACCGCTCTGGTGGCCTAGCGGTTAGAGCGTCCGCCTTGGATGCGGGAAGTCGCCGATTCGAACCCCAGCCGAGTCTTACCCAAGACTTATAAAAATGGTACTAACAGCTGCCTCGCTAGGCGCTCAGCCTTAAGAGGTAAGTGTTAGGACTGGTTGGCCAGGTGTCAAAATACTGTGACTGATGCCCCAGTGCTAGATATCGCTATAAACTGTCACACTCCAGATATCGTAGCAGTATGACTGAAAAAAGTGTTAAAGCTACATTAAAAATCCAAATCACACACACACACACACACACACACACACACACACACACACATCCTCTAAATGATGGTATGAAACGCTTGAAATCAGCTGACTCAAGGTTTCATCAAACCAAGCTACAGATCTTGTGAAGGTGTGGCGATAGTCAAGGATCATAACTCGGTGGAAAATTGAGTAGATGAGACACTAACATAAAATCTGATATCTAAGTCTATACAATAATATACACCCTGTCAATGTTCATATAAATTACGTCAGAATTTGTTAAACGATTGTAGAGCTATGCATATTACATGCAACATCTCATCTGATCATGGACTACAATCCTACCCGACTGGAGTTGAGACAGAATCCATACGGTTTTATCTTGACCTATGAAGTAATGTATACAACTACAACAGACTACATATCTTTAAAAAGTTCCTGATATGTGCTGGTTACAGGGTTCTGCTGTAGTGCTACAACAAAAATGAATTGTTCAGCATGGTCAAGGTTGACTGAAAGGCATTGACATCTCCAGTGCCAATAGTCATCAGTGGTTAGAACATATAAGTTGTATGCAGTAATAAATATAGTACAGAGATGTTAAAAAGTTTTCAGTATGCAACCCAGCTGGCGGATCCACATTTTGCAATGTATAAACATCTACTAAAAATGTGCAATCCATTCCGAATGTTACGGCCAATTTAAATTAGGCACACAGTGCGATACTTTTTTTTTTAATTAACCAGATTATCAGCTAATCTTTAAAAAAAGGTGGTGCATAAAATGAAATCATTATTCCAAGAGTAAATCTAAAAATGCTACTCAATATATTTGAAAACATTGCATTTATTGTCAATAAGAAGATACACGACTTTGAGATTACGGAACATAGGAGACATATGTTTCTCGTCTTCTAAGACGACAAAGTTTTAGCTGTGTACGTCCACATACAAGTGTGGAATGGTGAAAATAAGAGTTCAATCTGTAACTAGTATGCTTGTCTTTAGGTTTTTTTTTTTGTTGTAATTTATTTTATTTTATTACATGGGTCTCCAATGCGCTTACTCACTGCCACATAATAGTAACAAACATAGAACTCGAGGAGATAAGCTTTAATACTCTTTCTGCTTGTGTGATTGACAGCCATTTAAAAATAAATATAGAACATTTTAAATTCAACTCTACATTAATCTAATGTCTGATTTCACTTGACCTTTTGCCACCTGATTATCGTTCAGCGGAAGAATATAAAGATTCGGGTACTTAGTCCAGGTCAGCATATAATCAAATGCAGTCAAAAAGAGTGAAAAAATGTAATGGCTTCCATGACATAATAACAATCAAGATAGCAATTAAATAATTTCTGAAAAGTTGTAAGCAACACTTGAGGAAGCTTTTCGTCACATCTCCGCTAAGTTGTCATAATTTAATTGTATACTAATACAGCAAAAATCGCATAAATGTATTTGTTAAACTGTTCTAGATACACGGAATACATGAAATACAAATGGATGGGTAATAATGTTATAATTGACCAAAATGCATGTATTGTCAAAAAGGAGATACACGACTTCGAGATTGTGCAACATAGGGGACAGACTTTTCTCGTCTTGAAAGACGACAAAGTTTTAGCTGACTACGTCTACATACCAGTATGTCTTTTGTTGTATTTATTTTTATTTTTAACGTAACTTTAACAATTTTTAGTTATATCGCTACTATGTCTGCAGCGAGACAGTTTTTAGTGATGACTAGCACTGGGGCATCATACCGCAGACATGTGGCATGATGTTCCACCCAGACACATTATTTTTAGACCAGGCCGAGCAGTCCTGACACAAAATTCATAATACTGAGCGCCTAGCGAGGCGGCTGCCAGTACCATTTTATAAGTCTTTGGTATGAATCGGCCAAGGTTCGAATCCGCAACATCCCGCATCCGAGGCGTCGTCTTTGTTTATTAAGAAACATTAAAAATGTGGGATAGAAAAAAATAAGGACTGAAATCACAAAATGCTGCAGTATCTGTTTTATCCACGTGACACAATTTACATCTTTTTGCTTACGAGTAGTCAAAATATGTGTTAATCTAATTTCATCTGGTTGCAGTTTAAATTAGGTTCGATATGTTTTGTTATTGAAATATGGGTATGCAGGTTCAATATTGTGTTTTTTTGAATAATTGAATGGGACACAGAATGCTACCTACCTTTTCACAGTAATGTTGCTGACATCACTAATCACGGGTGCAGTAACTTGCTACTCAAACACACACGCATGCTAATGATAGTAGCTGTCTTTTATTAACTTACATAGCGTGAACAGTGAGCAAGTAATGTATAATCTGTTATGTGTTTGCTGTCAATACCTGTCAATGTTGGTTACATCATATGGAGTCGGATATATTCTGATAAACTGTCGCGATCGATCCCAAATAGACCATCAACCACTTCCTCAGAAGGTTAGTTACGACATTTGCTCCAGGGGATACAAATATAGAATATAGCAAATAATAGTGGTAATTGCCTATCATGTTAAATAAACCAGGAAGATCGTTAAACCTGGCCTGTCTTTACACAATATGGATGGCATGTCTGGTATATATGCTGTGATCATTTTGAAAAACATTACTGCAAAACGAAAAGCATCCGGAAAGTATTATTGTGTCGAAAATGCAGATTGTTTTGAATTTCAATTCATGCTTTACTTGCTGGAGAAATCCAGACATACAATTTGATCCTTGATCAGGTTGGGACAGATAAGGTAAAGCCAAAACTGTAAACAAAAATCTTTATGAAAGCTTTTACTATGGTTTACGTTTTAACATTCCTCAAAGGAATCGCCACTGGAAATGTTGTGGAAAAATCATTTTGGTTAACAAGTATTGATTGCCTGACTTGCTGTTAGGTAAGGGACCGACACAATCTACCATTATTCACATAAATAGCTCGCCAAACGCATGAATTAGCTGCCTATGAGCCTTATATGTCTTTTAATTGGATTGTATTGCCATTTGACCCGTGTGATATGATCTGCAGTATTTCGAAGCATCATGTTTAAATTCTGGCCAATAATAATCTTCACTATCTTGTGATAAGTCTCATTGACCCCGATATGACCAGCCAATTGTCTTTCATGGGCTAGAATAAGATGTTCCTGTATATACGACTTAGGAGCAACAAGTTGATTGCTCGTTACCAGCGGGTACCTCAGCCATCTGAAACAAACAAGAAAGCTCAGATAAGGTTTCTGATCAGCCTCATCAGAAAGTTGATTACTAAGAGTTGTGACAAATTGAGATTTGAAAGTGATCGTATGAAACTGAGATGGTTTTCCTTTCATAAAATCTGCCGATTTTCTCAGAATGCGGGGAAATTATTGATCTACTTCATTTTCTCTAAAAGGGGGTTGTAACCTAATATTGCTGGTATTATAAAAACCTGAACTTGTTTGTAAACGGGGAGAGCTTTCATATTAACAGTTGTGCTTCTTTTTGTCCAAATTGCATTTCTTATTCTTCTTTATCTTTTTCTTCAGCACCCGTATTCCCCTATCTTCTTTTTCTCTTTCCATTTACATTTTCTCTTCTTCGTTCTGATTTTCACTTCTCTCTGTCTCGTTCCTCTTTCTACAATTTGATCATTTCATTTTTGAAGCTGAAGCTTTCTTAACTCTAATTCCATCTGGTCTTTTAACAACGTTTATGTTTTTCCTCTTGGTCTGCATATCATCATTAAGCAGATTGGCACTATATAATCAGGGATGTGCTGATTTACTGCTATACACTTGCTTTATATTTACCTTTAAACAAAATTTCGACCACATATTTTCAGACCCATCCACTTTCATTTCTACCTGATACATTCCGTGTATTTTGATTTCAAAGACATTGGATTGGCAGCCTGATAATGATGACAGACTAGGATTGTAAGTGTTGCTGATTGACTATATAGAATATCATCATCGTCTAGAAAGCCACACTCTCCATCTGAAACTAAAATGCTGGGAACATCAAATTCTGGAGTTTTGTTCTTGTCTTAAAAATAGTAAAATATTGTATCATCCTCCCCTGGTCCATAATTTACTAAATGTACAGTCTGAGAACCCATCCCTTTTTCCATTGTATCATGAATGTATGGCGAAAGATGGAAAGACAATCCTTGATAGCAATGCAACGCAAGGGACACAGTATGATTGGTTATATTCAAGCTGAAATGACCATCATTGGGAAAATTTTTAAGTTGTTTAATTGTTTAAATGAATGTAATGTCAACAAAGATATATATATATATATATATATATATATATATATATATATATATATATATATATATATCGTCAATCTCCTCTCCAACCAGAAACAAATGGTTTACTTGGTTTCTTAATGTGCAGTTTATTTTTTAATTTTGTTGTACAACATATATGGTATGTCAGCACTCCAATCCATACAAAGCATTTATAAATTGTTCATTGCTATGCAGCTGTCCCTTATAGTTAAGAGAAAGACCAAAGTACTCAGTGGTACACATGCACTGATGAGGATCAAGATCCAATACTTGATGAATTCAAGTCAATACTTTCAGCTCTATTAAAGTTTTTAAAAAATGATCAACCATGTTTAGACTTTACACGAAGTTTTATTCCTCATAAATTACCAACAGGTCATCGCGTTTGTTCAACACAACTAGACGTGACTATTATTGCTAACCTGGCAGCCAATACGTATTCAAAACTGTATTCAGAGATAAACATTTTGGATTATATTACCGTGATAAATCAAAAGACATTTAGCACAGCACTACATTCCAAGCCATAATCTAAGTGTCCTCTGACTTGACAGATCAACACATTCAGTATAGGAATTTATTTGGAATACCACTGGAAGTCAATTGGAACTTTATATATTCGAATTTGCGATAGAACTATTTGGTACTATTCGGGATTTAAATCACAATATTGTAAGTTCGTTTTTAATTTTCACTATATATTTCATGGAAATAATCTATTTGTTGATTTTGATAAAACTTGTTGCTTTTCACCTCGCTAGGCACTCAGCATTAAGAAATTAGTGTTAGCATTGGTCGGCCTGATATCAGGATAACGTGACTTGGTGGGACAGGATGCTACATGCCCGTGGCAATATGCACCAGTGCTAGACATCACTATAAACGGCACAATATAGACATTGCAGCAGTATTACTGAAAAACCGTTAAACTACGTTTGAAAACCAAACCACACACACACACTCACAGACACATGTTGCTTTCACTCTTTTTTATTACTTAGTTTAAGACCATATAATCGTAACAGTAGAAAAATCAGCATACCAGACATAATTAATATTTTACCTCATATGTATGGTTTTATATGCATGTAATATACATGTACCAAAGTTGTACAGTGCAGCGCACTATACATAGAACTCATGTTGTCTACTTGACTACATAAGCACAGGCCTGCCAGTTAACAGTTATATCAGTGTGGTATATGTTAAATTCAACATGACTTTTAACCGTTTTACATTTTTGGTACACATCTGTAATGTACAGAAATATTAGGAGTAACATCTGATCGTTATTGCTTGCTGTATAATTATTTTTTCACAGAAGAAATTGTTATGTGCTTTAAAATCTTGTGATAACTCGTTCATTGTCAAGCCAGTGAATCCATGTGACCAGTCATAGCTACCATTTATTATACTTGAAATTTACCAGTTTTTCGTCTACATATGCATCACTAAATTATCTGAATTTAATAGATTATCAGTCTTAATGTTGCCGGCATCACTATCAGTGCCTTTACATAAGTGTTTGGAGCTTTTATAGTATTGATTCTAATCGTGCATACTCCAGGACACACGGTACTAATGGTATGGAAAGATGGGAACCAGTCTGGAAATGGATAAAAATAAATTAGACTAAATATGGGTTAGGCTGAACAAGATTGGTTAATAATGTAAGTTATGTTGTAGGAAAAATAATCTTTTGAGAGCTTATCCTAGTTGTAAGTATAAAACATAGAGACACTGTTTTCTTGATGGAATTTCATTCCTTTAACATTCTTGAGTTTCGAACACTCATTACTAAAATTAGCACCTGAGTCTTTGGTGCGGAATTGAAAGCATATGTTTCAAACGATACAGGCCCAGAAAATGCCGCGGCTTATATCCTTTCTTCTATACAGAAGCTGACATCCAGGTTTCATCTATACTGATAAATATAGGTCTGATCATGAGCACTCACAAATTTTAAGTTATTGAATTTTTAAAATCATGGTATTTGCATAGGTTTACAATGGGAACTGAATTAGTACCTTGAATCCTCCAAAGTACTGAATTAAATTCGTAGTCTCCATTTTTGAGAGTGGAAAAATCCGACACCGTTACTATAAATAGATTATTACTAGAGCTTAAAAGCCACCCTGTGATCTGACGTAATGGTCATTAACGTCAATAAATGAAGTATCTAATTGGGGAGTTTCCACGAAGGTGGCGCTATGAAAATTAACTCTGAGGGCGGCTCAGTTAAAAATCTTAGTTTGGAGCAGAGATAATGAAGTGACAATACATGTGAGTTGCGGAAAATTGATAAAGAACAGGTTCCTAACTTGTTCAAGCTGGCTTCGTTAGTGATGCATATGCCCCATCAGACAACAGACTGTGAAATGGAGTTCTCATCACAGAGCAATATTCATACACAGCTTTGGACCAGATTAAGCTCAGAAACCATCAAAAGATTCATGCTTGCCCAGAGAGAGGAGAAGTTTTTTGAAGTTATGGATTTAGTGTTAAGTATATCTTGAACTAATGCCATTTGCCACCGCTCCGGTGGCCTAGTGTTTAGAGCGTCCGCCTCGGATGTGGGAGGTCGTGGGTTCGATCCCCGGCCGAGTCATACTAAAGACATACAAAAATGGTACTAACAGCTACCTGGCTTGGCGGTCAGCATTAATAGGTTAGAGTTAGGACTGGTCGGCCTGGTGTCAGGATAATATGACTGGGTGGGACATCATGCTACATGTCCGCGGCATGATGCCCCAGTGCTAGACATCACTATAAATTGCCACACTGCAGACATCGTAGCAATACGACTGAAATTTTTTTAAAACTACGTTAAAAAATCCAAATCACAAACACAAACCACAATGCCATTTGGTCCTTCTCTCTCCTCATATTTCCTACTCACCCCTTTTTCGGTGAGGGGAGAGCTCAAAACATTTGATAAAGTCCTGTCAGCATCTCATCAGGTACATAATTGTCGGACACGGAAAGAAAAAGTCACATGTCATACCCATATTTGCCAGACTTTTTCTCCGTATATCAGGTTTTGGTTTGTAAAAGGTTGAATTCATACATGTGATGAACATTTGCATAAATACTCATTTAAAAAGGGGCTAGACTCTGTGATTAAGACTATGTGAAAGAGCAATAAGTGCTACAGCCACCAACTATGCAATCTATGGAAATGTAGACTACTCTATTAAAATGGTAATTCTGGTTTCTGACCTTTAGAAGCTTTTAGGTCCAGTTTGACTCTTTATTGGACCTTTATTTTGTTTTAGGCTGACAAAAGAAATCTGTCACCCATAGAATGGGCCCGGTGTTGGAGTGAAACGGGGCTGGATCAAGATGGGTTCGAACAAAAATACATATCCAGTTATGATGGTGAGTAAATATAAATGTTATCTTGTATGTGGCTAAAGACACAATGATATAAAACTAAAGGAGTCATTGAAGGCCTTGTGTTCTTTCAGATATAATCACGTGTTTTATTCATGTTCATGGTGATTATGTTTTTGTGCAACTGATTCACTGTGTTCTGGGGATCCCAGTTGTAAGCATGTGCATGCACTATATGCATCTTAGACCCCAACTTAAAAAATGTTTATGGGACCCCATTTTCAACTTTGTGTGTCTGGAATGATCGAACCCTAATTTCCGGAATGATCGAACCCTAATTTCCAGTTTGAACACTCTTTTCTTACATTTGAATTTAAGGTATAACTTTTAGGACTATTCGGGATTTAATTTCCAATATTGTAAGTTTATTGTTTTTAACATTTTCATTTTGTATTCTAGGGAAGTGAACTATTTGTGTTTTATAGTGTTTATGGGACCCCAGTTTCAGCTTTGTGTGCCTAGGATGACGGGACCCCAATTTTTAGTTTGAACACTATTTTCATATAAATTGGATTTTTTTAAATAGAACTTTAGCACTGTTCGTAATTTAATTGACAATATTGTATGTCTTTTATTTTAAATTTTCATTGTATATTCTGGGGAAATAAACTTTTGTGCATACACTATTTTCATGTGGGACCCCAGAGTTAACAGTGTTTATGAGACCCCAGCTTCAGCTTTGTGTGTCTGGGATGACGAGACCACAATTTCCAGTTTGAACACTTTTTCATGCATTTGGATTTGTGATAGAACTTTTAGCACTATTTGGGATTTAATTCACAATATTGCAAGTTTGTTTTAAATTTTCATTCTGTATTCTCGGAAAATAAACTATTTGTACATACACTATATGCATTTTGGGACGCCAATTTTAACAGTGTTTATGAGACCCCAGTTTCAGCTAGGTGTGTCTGGAATGGTGTGACCACATTTTCTAGTTTGAACACTTTTTTCTTCTTTTTTGGTTCTAAAAGTATTGCTTGTGTTAAAGCAGATACCTATAACAAGGCTGCAAAAGAAACAAATTGACGAACCCCCAGGGCTGATAGCTATAAAATAATCGCAAGCCCTGACTAAAATTCCACGAGTCCGGATTACAATCAAATGCCTATCGAGCACGAATAGTAAAACTTTCAAACAACACAAACCAACTGTTCAGAAACCAAGCATGTGCGTATTATTGTCTGTCAATCAATTTATTCCATGGATAAAATCATACTGAAAAGCATTGGTCAATTAACTAATTAGAAGGTTCAGTTCAATGTGTCGAATATCTTAACACACAAAAATGACATCATGAGCCACTATGTTGTTTTCCATACGTACCCAGAATCAAATCCTCCTCCCCGTCCCTTCTTTTTGCTAGCATGCTTCACACGGAAAAGACTGCCAAAAAGAGTTCTGAAATTGAGTTTTGCTTGCTTTGCAACCTAAAACTACTTTAAAAAATTAATGACACTTAGCAACTGTAATAATCATGCTTTTATTTTAAATATATGGGGTAAAATCCGACTTCAAAGAAAAGTTATCGGAATTCACAAGCTAGTAGTAATCTTTTATACAGTCTGATTAAGCACGTGTCTCCCAAACAACAGACACAACATTTGTGTAAACTGGACCAAGATGTGTTCGAAAAAATACATATCCAGTTATGTTGATGAGTAATTTAAATATTTTGTGTGTAGCTGAGACAAGACAAAATACTATAAAACTCCAGGAGTCATTTTAAGGCCTTGAAATCCTTCAGCACTAATCATGTGCTTTATCCATTGTTAAACAGAAACCTATTACTGGTAACTGGTTAATGTGTGTTTCTTGTTCATTCAAGCTTGCTTGTTTTAACTTTTTCCAGACATTAAAAATTCTTTGGCCATATACCTATCAGTTTCTTTTAAATGGCAGAAGGTACTTGTATCATTTTTCAATTGGTTGCTTTCAGGGAGACATTTTGCATTCAGCTGTACATGTCATGTCAATACCTTAATTTTGACCACTGATAAGATGTATATTGCAAATCACATTGGTGACCTTTACTTTCTTTAGCAGCTTAAATAATCAATACAGACAGCCACACAGGCACTAGTATTAGTTAAATGACAAATATGATTAGCCACATACATTAATATGCCCGCGAGCTTAAATGACTAGTACAGAGAGCCACACAGGCACTAGTATTAGTTAAATGACAAATATGATTAGCCACATACATTAATATGCCCGCGAGCTTAAATGACTAGTACAGAGAGCCACACAGACATTAGTATGCCATTGTCGTTAAATGATAAATATGATCAGCCACATACATTAATATGCCCGCGAGCTTAAATGACTAGTACAGAGAGCCACACAGGCATTAGTATGCCATTGTCGTTAAATGACAAATATGATCAGCCACATACATTAATATGCCCGCGAGCTTAAATGACTAGTACAGAGAGCCACACAGGCATTAGTACTCACATGAAATTAGATGACGAAAAAGCTGAAATTTAAAAAAAAATTGTTTTGGCTTGATCTGCATAACTTTTTGAGGATGATAATTTCATCTTGTTCTTGAAGGCTATATACTCAAATTTCATTTTGTTTTTGAAGGAAAGGCTCAGTGTTGAGATTATCATTTCTACATTTACATGTAAATGCTTGTGTAGTAATGGTGTCTTAGCTGTTTTCGCTCTTCGAACAAATGTATCTGAAAAGTTGGTTAAACTCTTAGCAAGACACCCATTTTACATCTGATATGTCTTAGGAGTCACAAGCAGAGTAATTGATATACAAGGTGATGGTGATTACATGATTGGCTTTGTTAGTTCTATTAATGATGGGCACAAAAGAACAGTTCCAAAAAGCAAACATGACAACTGCTTGACATTAAAGTGCACATACTTGGAATGCTGGTGAAATACCAACCAGATGTTGACAGAATTGGTTATAGTTAAATGTTATTATAGGGTCTCGATAAAGTCTGTTGAAACCAGAAAAAAATTCACAAGCACTTAATTGTTAGTAACTTGATGATCCTAAACATTTTTACAGATTCATTATAAACTGCAAATTAATTTCTTTATTTAGTTTACTGTCCAGGTGAAGATTCTTTATCATTTAACTTCAGATATTTAGTATCGATTGGTATTTATTTTAAGGTACACTGTATCACAAGATCAAGATGTATTACCTTCTTGCATGTGAACTTCTTGTTCTCATTTTCTAGCGTTATACAACCATAATGAAACTGCTAGAAGCAGTGCAAACAGCCAACGGGGTAGAAGATAAATTGTCAAAAGATGACAGGCCAGATGACAACTCTGGTACAGACATAAATGGTACGGGATGCCTTTAAGCACCTGAAATGAATTTCACATCGGGAATATAAATGGTAAGGGATGCCTTGTAGCACTTGACTTGAAGTTCACATGGGGGATACAAATGGTAAGGGATGCCTTTTAGCACCTGAATTGAAGTTCACATGGGGGATAGAAATGGTAAGGGAGGGCTTTTAGCACCTGAATTGAAGTTCACATGAGGGATATAAATGGTAAGGGATGCCTTTTAGCACCTGAAATGAAGATCACATAGTGGATACAAATGGTAAGGGATGCCGTTAAGAACCTGAATTGAAGTTCACATGGTGGATATAAATGGTAAGGGATGCCTTTTAGCACCTGAAATGATGTTCACATGAGGAGATATAAATGGTAAGGGATGCCTTTTGGCACCTGAAATGAAGATCACATAGTGGATATAAATGGTAAGGGATGCCGTTAAGAACTTGAATTGAAGTTCACATGGTGGATATAAATGGTAAGGGATGCCTTTTAGCACCTGAAATAATGTTCACATGAGGGGATATAAATGGTGAGGGATGCCTTTTGGCACCTGAAATGAAGTTCACATGGGGGATATAAATGGTAAGGGATGCCTTTTAGCACCTGAAATGAAGTTCACATGGGGGATATAAATGGTAAGGGATGCCTTTTAGCACCTGAAATGAAGATCACATAGTGGATATAAATGGTAAGGGATGCCTTTTAGCACCTGAAATGAAGATCACATAGTGGATACAAATGGTAAGGGATGCCGTTAAGAACCTGAATTGAAGTTCACATGGTGGATATAAATGGTAAGGGATGCCTTTTAGCACCTGAAATAAAGTTCACATGAGGAGATATAAATGGTAAGGGATGCCTTTTGGCACCTGAAATGAAGTTCACATGGGGGATACAAATGGTAAGTGAGGGCTTTTAGCACCTGAATTGAAGTTCACATGAGGGATATAAATGGTAAGGGATGCCTTTTAGCACCTGAAATGAAGATCACATAGTGGATACAAATGGTAAGGGATGCCGTTAAGAACCTGAATTGAAGTTCACATGGTGGATATAAATGGTAAGGGATGCCTTTTAGCACCTGAAATGATGTTCACATGAGGAGATATAAATGGTAAGGGATGCCTTTTAGCACCTGAAATGAAGATCACATAGTGGATATAAATGGTAAGGGATGCCGTTAAGAACTTGAATTGAAGTTCACATGGTGGATATAAATGGTAAGGGATGCCTTTTAGCACCTGAAATAATGTTCACATGAGGGGATATAAATGGTGAGGGATGCCTTTTGGCACCTGAAATGAAGTTCACATGGGGGATATAAATGGTAAGGGATGCCTTTTAGCACCTGAAATGAAGTTCACATGGGGGATATAAATGGTAAGGGATGCCTTTTAGCACCTGAAATGAAGATCACATAGTGGATATAAATGGTAAGGGATGCCTTTTAGCACCTGAAATGAAGATCACATAGTGGATACAAATGGTAAGGGATGCCGTTACGAACCTGAATTGAAGTTCACATGGTGGATATAAATGGTAAGGGATGCCTTTTAGCACCTGAAATAAAGTTCACATGAGGAGATATAAATGGTAAGGGATGCCTTTTGGCACCTGAAATGAAGTTCACATGGGGGATACAAATGGTAAGGGAGGGCTTTTAGCACCTGAATTGAAGTTCACATGGAGGATATAAATGGTAAGGGATGCCTTTTAGCACCTGAAATGAAGTTCCCATGGGGGATATAAATGGTAAGGGATGCCTTTTAGCACCTGAAATGAAGATCACATAGTGGATATAAATGGTAAGGGATGCCGTTAAGAACTTGAATTGAAGTTCACATGGTGGATATAAATGGTAAGGGATGCCTTTTAGCACCTGAAATAATGTTCACATGAGGGGATATAAATGGTGAGGGATGCCTTTTGGCACCTGAAATGAAGTTCACATGGGGGATATAAATGGTAAGGGATGCCTTTTAGCACCTGAAATGAAGATCACATAGTGGATATAAATGGTAAGGGATGCCTTTTAGCACCTGAAATGAAGATCACATAGTGGATACAAATGGTAAGGGATGCCGTTAAGAACCTGAATTGAAGTTCACATGGTGGATATAAATGGTAAGGGATGCCTTTTAGCACCTGAAATAATGTTCACATGAAGGGATATAAATGGTGAGGGATGCCTTTTGGCACCTGAAATGAAGTTCACATGGGGGATATAAATGTTAAGGGATGCCTTTTAGCACCTGAAATAAAGTTCACATGAGGAGATATAAATGGTAAGGGATGCCTTTTGGCACCTGAAATGAAGTTCACATGGGGGATACAAATGGTAAGGGAGGGCTTTTAGCACCTGAATTGAAGTTCACATGAGGGATATAAATGGTAAGGGATGCATTTTAGCACCTGAATTGAAGTTCACATGGGGGATACAAATGGTAAGGGAGGGCTTTTAGCACCTGAATTGAAGTTCACATGGAGGATATAAATGGTAAGGGATGCCTTCTAGCACCTGAAATGAAGTTCACATGGGGGATATAAATGGTAAGGGATGCCTTTTAGCACCTGAAATGAAGATCACATAGTGGATATAAATGGTAAGGGATGCCGTTAAGAACCTGAATTGAAGTTCACATGGTGGATATAAATGGTAAGGGATGCCTTTTAGCACCTGAAATAATGTTCACATGAGGGGATATAAATGGTGAGGGATGCCTTTTAGCACCTGAAATGAAGTTCACATAGTGGATACAAATGGTAAAGGATGCCTTTAAGAACCTGAATTGAAGATCACATGGGGGGATATAAATGGTAAGGGATGCCTTTTAGCACCTGAAATGAAGTTCACATGGGGGATATTAATGGTAAGTGATGCCTTTTAGCACCTTAACTGAAGTTCACATGGGGGCTATAAATGGCATTGGATCCCTTTAGCACCTGAACTGAAGTTCACGTGGGGGATACAAATGGTAAAGGATGCCTTTAAGAACCTGAATTGAAGTTCACATGGGGATATAAATGGTAAGAGATGCCTTTTAGCACCTGAAATGAAGTTTACATGGGGGATACAAACGGTGAGGGATGCCTTTTAGCACCTGAAATGAAATTCACATGGGGGATATAAATGGTAAGGGATGCCTTTTAGCACCTGAAATGAAGTTCACATGGGGGATATAAATGGTAAGGGATGCCTTTTAGCACCCGAAATGAAGATCACATAGTGGATATAAATGGTAAGGGATGCCGTTAAGAACCTGAATTGAAGTTCACATGGTAGATATAAATGGTAAGGGATGCCTTTTAGCACCTGAGATAATGTTCACATGAGGGGATATAAATGGTGAGGGATACCTTTTAGCACCTGAAATGAAGTTCACATAGTGGATACAAATGGTAAAGGATGCCTTTAAGAACCTGAATTGAAGATCACATGGGGGGATATAAATGGTAAGGGATGCCTTTTAGCACCTGAAATGAAGTTCACATGGGGGATATTAATGGTAAGTGATGCCTTTTAGCACCTTAACTGAAGTTCACATGGGGGCTATAAATGGCATTGGATCCCTTTAGCACCTGAACTGAAGTTCACGTGGGGGATACAAATGGTAAAGGATGCCTTTAAGAACCTGAATTGAAGTTCACATGGGGATATAAATGGTAAGAGATGCCTTTTAGTACTTGAAATGAAGTTCACATGGGGGATACAAACGGTGAGGGATGCCTTTTAGCACCTGAAATGAAATTCACATGGGGGATATAAATGGTAAGGGATGCCTTTTAGCACCTGAAATGAAGATCATATGGGGGGATATAAATGGTAAGGGATGCCTTTTAGCACCTGAAATGAAGTTCACATGGGGGATATTAATGGTAAGTGATGCCTTTTAGCACCTTAACTGAAGTTCACATGGGGGCTATAAATGGCATTGGATCCCTTTAGCACCTGAACTGAAGTTCACGTAGGGGATATAAATGGTAAGAGATGCCTTTTAGCACCTGAAATAAAGTTCACATGAGGGGATATAAATGGTAAGGGATGCCTTTTGGCACCTGAAATGAAGTTCACATGGGGGATATAAATGGTAAAAGATGCCTTTTAGCACCTGAAATGAAGTTCACATGGGGGATACAAATGGTAAGGGATCCATTTTAGCACCTGAAATGAAGTTCACATGGGGATACAAATGGTGAGGGATGCCTTTTAGCACCTGAAATGAAATTCACATGAGGGATATAAATGGTATGGGATGCCTTTTGGCACCTGAAATGAAGTTCACATGGAGGATATAAATGGTAAGGGATGCCTTTAGCACCTGAAATGAAGTTCACATGGGGGATATAAATGGTAAGGGATGCCCTTAAGCACCTGAAGTGAAGTTCACATAGGAAGATATAAATGGTAAGGGATGCCTTTTAGCACCTGAATTGAAGTTCACATGGTGGATACCAATGGTAAGGGATGCCTTTTAGCGCCTGAATTGAAGTTCACATGGGGGAGGGGATATGGGCATTTTTTTGTTTACACATGCAAAGTTTGTCTATTCAGGAATATTATACAATGATTGATACAATATTGTGTGTGTTACCGCAGCCTTTCATGTATTGTTGAGGGATCATTTGGTTTTAAACGTGTCCATGTCTATGAATTGAATTCCTTTTCATATTTATACCTTTTGAAAAACAACCAATTTTGTCCACATTTATTTGTAAGTTTTAGAACAATAACTATGCCAATTTCTAACATGAACATTTTTATTCTATATTTATTTATAATTGTGGTTCATGTTTGACTTCAAATACATATAAATAACTCGGTATCCAATGGAACATTTTTGAAAAACTTCAACAAATGTAGTCAGGTTTGATATAGAGTTTTATTAAAGCAATATCAGTCAAGTTCAGTTATCATCGATATATTTATTTGAAAAGGTTGAGCCTGCTTAGTGGAAGTGGAATACGGTGACCTCTTTTGTTTTGTTTTACCATCCTTTTAATCAGACAGTGTTGGTCAACCGATCCAATGAAGATTATAACTTTTTACTTCCATCTGAGGTAACGCCACGCCTAGGCTTTGTCCTTGTGTCTTGAATTTAACGTAGAAGTGTGTAATACCAATTACATACAATAAATTGGCTTCCTGGATCCAGCGAAGATCCTAGCACCTGGTCAGTTAGAAAATTATTCCCCATTTCTAGTTTTGTTGTAAAATGATTTGGATTGAGTGATGTTAAATAGAAGGGGAGGCTATAAACAGACCTTGACAATATAAAGTTAGTTAATGATATCAGCCCTTGCAGGTTATATTCCTATTCAGATATATTTGTATGTGAGTGGTTTACCACAAGGTATAGAGTATTTGGTTTGTCCTTGTGTCAGTGATCTTAGTGGGCGGGTCATTAAAAGTAGCTTAATTTTGTTTTCACACAATTATGTCTTGTTGAGGAATGTAATAAAATGATTCTTGTGAGACAACACTGCGTGCTTTTATTCCGCGTAAGGGGCGCATTTTGTTGTAAGCAAAGACATCCCTCAAATTTGCTTAGAACAGTGTAACAAAAACCTTAAAATCCAGTAGCATAAGTGGGGTTGGATTCTTGGATCCTGAGACAGATGGAACTGGTTAGTAAACAGAGCTTTCTAGTTTAAAATTTCTAAACAATGAAATCAATTTTAATGTTATTTTTTTTTACTCAAGCAGTTGCATCAACTTCATCATTTTCTGCCTTCTGTGTTAGTAAATCCATAATGATTACAGAAGGTAATTATTGGTCTCTTTTAAGTCTCCAATCTCAAATATTCTACATATTTAACTTGAATTGTTTTTATAGACACGAGGCAGGTGATCCTACATTTTCCTTTTCAGATGATGGTCAAGGCAGTGACATTGTTGACAGTTGGGAAGAGTTTGAAGGTCTGGAAGGTGACTAACACTTTTAAAAATACAACGTGATAAGTAATAATATACAGCTACCATCATTTCCTCCAGATAACTTGCCAGGATCTTGTTAAAAAGCTATTTTATGGTTTCTCAGAGTTTACTCAAATAAAAAACACATGGTTAGGTTTTCGGGTTAAATTTATTGCAATTGTTACAGCTTCCAAACCCTTCTGGCGATTCGTTCAGTTACGGACTTAAGCGTCAGTAGGCATTTATATGGTGACCCACCTACGGGTTATTTTGCTGGGGACAAGAGTAAGATCACTTGAAAGCTTGCTAATTTTTCAGTTACATTTGTTTTTAGCTTTCATGATTCACTAACCTTTTGAGGGTTTGCTTTTCTTTGTGACTCTAGCATCATTAGATTGTAACCACTCAGATGGCCACACAACCTAAGCCTAACGATGCATCAGGGGTAGTGTATCTGCTCTTGGATCAAAACTTAAAAGCTTTTAATAACCTCACCCCAGCAACCATATGTACATTGATGGATATGAGTTGACTTCACACTTAGACCTGAGTTATAGCTTGCAATTATTATTGACTCCCACTGTTGAACTATATACATGTATACATTTGACAGGTATGTGGTGAGTTTGTACATGCATTCTTAGGACAAGGTGAATGCCATTTAGAATCTTTGTTAAGTTTGTGGGTTAAAGTTTTACGAATGAAACGTCTCATGGTTCATGATGGCATGTGAACAGACACAACACATCCATTTTATCACAATTCTTGTTGTACAAATATATCTGGCACAAGTTAGTTTCAAATAATATTCATACTAAGTTATATTTCAGAATTGCAATATGGCACACTGAAATATCAATAATACAGCACAATATTCCAAAAGCTGGCTATGTCAGAAATTTTAACCACGAATTTCTTCAGTGTTATAACAACATTAAAATACATGCTGATACTGATGTTAGTTTATCTGTTTACAGGAATGTATACATGAAAGGAGCGGGAGGTTCCGAGAAGCAGTGAAGAATCATCTCATTTGAAATATTAAGTTGATGTTAAGAGCAAAGAGATGGTTAATAATGACTAAGATGATGACTGTAGTACCATAACAAATGTTATGGGATTCTCTAAACAACCTGGAATCGTAATTCAGACCAGAAATACCGATGGTAATGCAACTGTAAGATATTTGTACTGGTGAACTTGAACGGGGAAAAAAAGAGCGACTGACCCAGTCTGTAGTGCAACCACACATAAAAATTCAATCATGGTAAGATCCACGGGTAGACCTGCAATCTACAGACTAGATTCAACTGCTCCTCTTGGTGGAGTTGTAGGCGAAGAATTACAAGTAATTCCTGAAGATACACAATTACGACCGCTTTCACGGCTGTGAAAACAGGACAACAGCACCCCTACGTCGATTACACTCATGACAGGTCAGCATCACATTTTAGCGTGTATGGCCGAGACTACTATTAATTTTATCCACGGTAAACTGACGAGGGTCATTAGAAGAATACTGCCATAACACTACTGTGTTTCAGCAAGCACGATGACTATTTAGTTGTTTTTTTAGAGTCATGATAAATTCAATATCAAGATCAAAGTTACACTTACTTTTTTGTCAGATCGTTGACAACCAACTAATTTTGTTCTTACTATATCATCGCCATTGCTAGCAATGGTTGCCTGAGTCATTGTGCAGACTATGATAACCTTCCGTAGCTGAGATTTCTTCGAACGCTCGACACCGCCAGATAAACTAAATCTGACCATTCGATTCGATCATCGACACTCCAGATATATGAATCTGAAATAGTTAATCCTTGTGAGGAATGAATCATTATAGCTTATCCTAGAGTCCCCTGAGATTTATCCATCATTAATGCCTTCTCTTCAGCACTCGCAGGAACAACAACAATATCATTAAGAACGCGTTTTTTGGTTCTCATTAATTACAGGAATCTCAAATTCAATATTTTGTTTGCGTATATCTGCTGGTCGATAAGAACAATGGCACAGGTAAATCTGAAAGCGTTTCTTTATGTAATATAAATAATTGGTGTTGAAGTGTATCACGAACTATCTTCCGACTAGCAACATCAGATCAGCAGGCCTACACTAATTCAAAAATCACTAATCACAGTCGCTGAAATTCCTTCACGCATTATCTCACATTGAATCTTATCTCGCTGCAGTCTGATTAACTGTTTAAGGTCTTTCGTCGCTTCATCAATAGCTCAACTATCTGCTCACAATAATCGACAAACGTTTTCAGCCATTCATGCGGGAATGATCCAACAAAGGGTGCTGTTTGACCATGATCGCCGCACATGATAACAGCAGTATTTCTCGTCAACAGGTAATCAAGAAATATTTTTAATACCTCCACGAATACCGTGCATATCTCATCCCCGATAATTGTTATGAGTTTAGGCTCGAAAAATCAGTAACACAAGAAAGAGTGAAAACAACAAGCTTTGAAAAATACAATAAATAATTTATTTTCCTGGAAAAAATATTGTAAAAATGAAATAATATGAGAACTTACAGTTTCAAGAATCAAATCCAAAATAATCCAAGAATAATCCATGAATAATAGTTTAGAAGTCCTAAGAATAACATATTCTAATGAATTCAAGTTCGAGTCCCGACGAAGAATCCAAGATGGAAGGTGATGACGTATGCTGTAACCTGTACTGTGTTGAAGTCTACAGTTCCTTGTAGAAACACAATAATTAATCCTCCGGGTTTTTGGAAATCCCAGATAAAATGTTTAAGAAATGTGTTTGTTCAAGAATTTGTGAAAGCACAAAATATTTACAGAAAAGCAAATTAATCTTTTAGAATCCGAAAAATTAAAATAAAACTCAAAAACTCAAAACTAGTCACTGCAGAAGAAAACAACATGACATCAAGTGTTTAAAATCCCCATAACTCTTAGATCTCTCTCTCTAAACATCACTATTAATACTAAGTATTTTGCAATTTTGGAAATGCCTAGAGGATCACGTGATCATGTTTACATATAAAAATCACATAGCCCCTGTATGTCCTTAATACAAACCAATAATTTTACTCCGAGAATAAACGTTGTTTAATTGACCCTCAATCAAGGCCAGGAACTAAGTCAAAAATAGAAACAAGTGTTTCTATTATTAAGTATTTATGGAAAGATTCAGGTCAAACTGAATTTTCTGGAAAATATCAAATTCATATTAAACCAAATTACATTACATTCACATGTAAAGAATATAAAAAGATTCCAAAACCCACAAACAATCAAATCAAATACAACACAAATTAAATAAAATATAAATTAAATCAAATATACGTAACAAGATGATATTAGGAACATATTTCGCACCAAAAATATCAGGAGTCCATGCATCTCTCTTCCTTCTAAAGAAGCTGTAATAAGTAGGAGATTAACTCCATGCTCGCTCATTTCTCAAGCGAGTCTATTTGTGGGTGTCAAAACAACCATATCAAAATTCCGAAATAATTCAATCATGTGTGTTCTTTTACCAGAAGCTCCAGCTCCATTGAGATGAATTGCTTATGTTTGGCCACATGATGATATACCGATGATGCTGATGAAAATTTTGACATCTGTTTATTTTTTAATATGTTTCCTTAGATTTTACGTCGGCGGAATCAGAATAACTAAGAATATTTTTTCGTTTTATTCTCCATTCGTCCCAAGATGGAGCGATGTCACTCTTCAACATCTTGTGTAAATTAACCAATTATGTGTCTGCCAAGATCTTTTGCAAATTTATTTTCGAGATCGGTATCCGGATTTTCATCAGGAGAATATTTCTTCTGTAGTGATAACCGATCTTGTTTCCGCGGACGATATGATATAATTGCTTCACTTACAACCAACGATATCACTATTTCTATATCAAGCATATATCGTAATAAAACTATTGGAGCCCAACCGCGGTCGATAAAATGTCTTCAAAACGAAAGTAAAAATCTGGTATGGGTCCAATTATTGCAGTTCTAGTCATCTCGTGTGTTGGATGTCCAAATGGCCTAAAATACTCAGAACACTCTCCCATTCCAAGAAATCTTCCAAGATAACATGCGACCTTATCAACTGAGATAACATCCTTATAATCGCGCATATGGAAAACTGTTATCCCTCTTTACCTAGTGGAGAAACTTTGGACATGGAATGTGAGGAGACCATGAAAGGAGAACCCCAAGACAAAGACGAAGAAGTCATAATGATGAAGTCCCGATGACCAGAACAAGAAGCACATTTAGTCGGCTGTTTTGCTACAGTCCTGGGAGATACAATTAAGGAATTGATCAAGAAAGATTGCTATGGATGTCACAACGATCATCCCAGTCAAATTCAACACGATAAATGTCTCATGCTCAATCAAGAAGAAAAATTGGACGAATATCTGGACGAAGCTTGGAGTCTCATCTCGGAAGAAGACGTGTTGCAATAGTGGTATAAAGACTTGCGTGAACATTCTTGTCCTCCATTAACAACTCAAGAGATCCATCGCATAGAAGCTCCCTTGGATCAGAGTTGGGAGACGAGGCGAAGAAACGGCTACTTGTCAGACATTTTCAAGCAAAAAGTCAGGATCGAATGGATCACTTATCATTACCTGTGAAGACAAAAACACACCAAAAATGGATACCTGGAAACTTTATTACCTTTATTGAATCACAGTTCGTACACTGCTTCTTGGAATCCTGTCGTATGTGCTAAAGATGAACTCTCTCATCGCAAACCTCAAGACCATCAAGCTTATGTAATCAACACGGACGACAGTCATCTCCCAGGAACCCAATGGGTAGCTGTCTACGTTCCTCAAGAAGGATGTGTGGAATATTTTGATTCGTATGGATTTCCCCCTTTGGAAGACGATATCATTGACTTTATGGGAAGAAATACTCAGACCAGACGATTCAAAAATGTGAAATTACAAGGCACAGATTCATTGTTGTATGTATGTTCTGCATCATCGCAGTCTGGGATATTCTTTAGAACATTTAGTGACTTATTTTGATCGTCATTCTTCTAGAAACGATGAGAAAGTAGATCGATGGTTTTGTGACCATTATACTTAACTTTTGTCTTTAGCTAGGAAACGTAGTGTACATCAGTGACCCAGTGACTTCCAATCACAATGTTGTCAGCCATGTCCAAAATAGATAGTTAGTTGGAAAAAAATGTTTATAGTTGATTGAATGGTTAATGTTAAAAAATGTTTGGGAATTGTTAGTGGTAAGTTATTGGAATAAAAATGTTGTGTTTTGAAGAAAAAAAAAATGTGTTTGTCGTTTGTTTTGCTATGGGTATCATGATTCATGCTCTTTGACTTCTCTCTATTCCTCACATGACACTAGCGTTCAGACTCGAAACTGTGTAGGGATGTTTTCCTTTGCGTCCGCGCTTTCACAATAAAAACGGGGTAGTCTCCAGTCTGACCATCCACTGTCGACTCATCCTCCTACGAAGATGTGCTCAAGATTAGCCAAGGTGAACGAAGCCTACTGAATTTTCATAGGGTCATAACAAGTCTCATACCGAGACCTGAAGAGAGAGACAATGTTAGAATGTTGAAAGTCACTGAAGACCTGATAGAAGAGCTCTTCAGCGAGGAAATCAAGAAGGTGAAAGAAGAATGGACGGAGAAGTACAGACTTCAGAATCAGCAGAGAGAGTAGCAACAGCAGCAGCAGCAGCATGAACCTGACAGAGGTTTTGTCGACTGTCGTGTCGACACCAAAGAGTTCTCCTTCTCTTTCCGAAGAAGCAGACTTTATCCTGTGAGAAAGCCTGTCGCCAGAGGAGGTCGCACTCTTAGATCCTAAAAGATTGCCATAGCTCCTCGTTCACACAAAAACAGCCCTTTTCAGAGCTACCCCATACTTTCGAAATGAAATAACATTCCATTGCCAATGATATGTTAGTCAGTTAGAAAAAACAACAGAAGTGAGTCTATAAGCACATGATTTCTTTATGTTGGTTAGAACGTGTGACTCTAAGCCGTTCGTTTCCGTCGCTAATCAAAAATTTTAAAATAGTGATGGTCAGTAAAACGTGAGTGAGTGTTTCTTGTAGGTCCGCGCGTTTTTAGGTGATAATATGGATAATGTAAGTTCAGATACAACGAAATAAAAAAGAATTAGGCCCAGAACTCGGCGTGAAGGGAAGAAATATACGCAACAGCAGCGGGAGCAAGAAATGCAAACCCAGCCAGTTAGTACCCCACCCACCTCGCGACCACAAATAGCATCTAGCCAACAGCCGACTATACCTAACAAACAATACACTCCGAAAAGAGTGGTGGCAGAACAAAGGGCCAATTATGTTAGATAAGCGGTATGGCAAACTCAAACTCAGTTATTGGAGGCGCTACGTTCTTTTCTCACTCCGATACTACAGCAATCCCAGCTGAAAGAACAACCACAACAACAATAACAGCGACTGACACCATAGCAGCGGATTTGGAACTATCTACCTCAACTGAAGAATTAGTATCAGAACGAGAAGAGGAAATAGAGGCGGCTGAGGAGGAGAGGGACACTGACCCCCTCGTTGAGAAGTACACCGAAATGGGGCTAGATCAAGCATTGTATGAAGTCAACAAAGCAGGGCAATTTATAAGAGCCATACAATACATTGCCTACAGATCTCTACAGACCTTTAAACCAAGACCTTCTCAATGGGGATTTGGAGTCAGAGTTTTCCCCCAATTCTACAGACTAGCCTAGACTGGATAGCCCCTCAGTCAATTGGTAGAAGCCGCTGCTTACATTGCCGCCCATCATGGCTAAGCATTTCCTGTTATCAAGAATCATGAGACTAGGAGTGCGGAAAAGATCGTGAGGGCGGAAGAGAGACGTGATACCTTCTAGCAGAAAAAGACAGCCCTTTTTAGGGCTCAAAAAGATTGCCTTTTATTAAATAGGCAACCATATTTGGCTTGGTATCCCTCCTTGACTAAACTATTCTCGAAACAAACTTGACCCATTGGAACACCGCAACAAACTTAACTTGTTAAACCTAACAGTGACAAAATTTTATATGTCGCTTAGACATATTAATTTAAATAGGACCAGTATTGCTATTTTTATGTACACTAAGTACTAATATTAGATAGATACGTTAGGAAGTAAGAAATTTAACAGACTCGTAAGATTTGAACTAATTGCAGAGGTGGCTAACACATTATTGGTACTTTTTATTGTCCATTAGCAAAAACTGGACTTGATTTGAAATAAGTACGGGCTGGTGTTTTGGGGAGTACTTAACATCCATGGCTGGCTTGCTGAGCACCTTTTTCCTCTTTTATCACGTTCGGGCATCGTACACGTGGCAGAATGTGGAACGAGTTCTACCTGCCACACGCCCAGGTGTCCTAATGTGACGTCATCGCTGCCGACCAATCGTAGCGGCCGTAATATACTGCTTGGGTTGACACCTGGGGCATTTCAATCCAACTAAGAAAAATGAGTGTGTGGTGAGACTATTCCCACTCATGTTTAAAGCCTTTCAGTCAGGTTGTTAAGGGCTAGTTAGTCCTACACCTGAGTGGCTAAGTTTAAAAGTACTCTGTGAGTACATAAAAGCCTGGGGGATGAGGCTCTCTTTCCTTCCCCCAGGAGTAAGTAAAAAATCACGCGGTGCGTGATTAAACCAGTGATACATGTTCCATTGGAGCGAAAATCACTTTAATTCAAGTAAGCAAGCAAGCAAGTTCGGGTACTGTCTCTAGCACTCTTGATGACACCAACTGTCTGGGTTTTTCTTAGCCCCTATGTTCCGCTTCTGTTTGTGATAATAACTTGTGATACTTCACATTTTCTAAAGTGGAAATCTTTACAAGCCGTACAAAATACAAAAATTATATGACTTTGGCTTTTGACACTTGCACTAACTCTTTCACTTTATAAGTGTCATGATAAAATTGTATATCCAATTTTTACCATTTTCCAAAACACAAGTTCAAGCATATATAGGTGGTTAATAACGTTAGGGTATTTCCCCTCATTTTTTCAAGGAATATCAAAGCTTTTATGTGTATTTTCCCTTTTCCACTCTATATTAGTGCTTAGATCTGTTCCAAAATAGAAAAAAGAAACGAAACAATTTTGAAAAAACTTAATTTTGAATTCAGGTTTTTCTCTGTTTATAATTTTTTTCAAGTTGATGGTGCATGGTTAGATTACATTCGCCTACCTTTCCAAAGTGAGAGTCATTTCTTCACATGTCATTGCCTTTGTTAAATTCAGTTTTGTTGGTTAGTGATCGTTAATCTTTAATTGTATTTTTTTATGTATTTCTTTTTGCTAGAATATTTAAAGCTTTCTATTGTTGTAACAGTATTTATGCTGTATAGTCTGTTGCTGCAAAAGGAAATATCTTGAGCAAAGTGCTTAAGTTTGTTCAGTTTTTTATTTCAAACCCTAAAAAGGATACAAGTTTTTCTTGAAAGAGGATTGAAACTCGAAGTTACACCGACGTGAAGGAAAACACCCCCTTTGTTACTTCAGTTAGCTGTCGTTGTGTTCATTCTAATCATGCTTGCCGTGTATCTTTGTGTTTCAGAGGTCATATTTCTTCTTAAGTAAATACACGCATCAATAGACAGTCAGCTTGGGTCATCATCCTTGAGGTTCACTGTACTTTATTTTTTTTTACTTCATAAAAATCCCCGAGTCACAATTTTTCAAAACAAAAACAAACAAAAAACCATGCCACTCAATACTGTAACACTTCTGACTCTACCCATGTGAGTGTGTATGTCAAAATGTGTAAGTGAAGTAAAAATAAGTTGACAGTTTCAGAACGTGAACCAGTACTGTGACCTTTCAGTAGTTGATGTGGTAAGAAGAAATGGTACATTACACAACACAGGCTTGCAAGTTCACACTCCAGTCAGTCTGCACTGCAATGGTAACGACGCAAGAGCGTAGGCATTATTTTGCCACACTAACTTGGAACAAAACAATGCATCACTCATCATAAACGATTTCATTGGCTAGACTTATTTTCTGACCGCGTTCACTACGAATTGACTTCAGTAGCTCTTCATTCTAATCATGGTTGCCGTATATCTTTCAAGAAAAACTTGTATCCTCTCACTGCTAGGCGATTTATAAAATAATTAAAAAAAAGTAAACCTAACGCAAGAACAATCGTACCCTGGGTGATCCCACAGAAATTGTGCCAGTTTTATAGTCAAATACATCAGAGCATATTTGGATGAACTATTCTATGAGAACTTTACATCCACGTTATCAAACAAGGAGGAATTTTTAGTTTCCATAATCTTCAGTTCACTCTGATGATATTTAATAATGGTGTATTTTTTCTATGGCTGTGATTATCTAAGTGGAATATGTGTTTCTTTGAATCTTTCTTAAGGAAAATATACCGTAAAAACAAACGTAGGTGTCGTGATATGTTCTACAGTGGAAATAACACTCTCTCTCTCTCCGTCATAGTAGTTTTGATTGAAATCCTAATGGTATCTGTGCCTGTTTGAAGATAGCTCTCCAAAATTGTGATCAGCAGTCACCCTATTTCTGTGAACTGTTCGTTTGTCATGTAATTTTTTTCAAACACTTACATCCTTACAAACTGTAAATCAGTAAATCGTTGGATGAAATAAAATCTTGAGTTGACGAGCTTGTACAATTCAGATATCGTAGCTTTCTCTTTATTTTGGCACGGAAAAAAACTCTAACATTAGATCTACTGTTTTTCAAGAAAGGAAACAAACAGAAGGCTTTTTCAAGAATGACGCTAGTGACATTGCTCTGTATAACCCTGCCTATGGTTACCACTGAATTCTAAAACCAAAACACATGTTCGGAAAAAATGTAACAATGTTCAAGAATGACGCGAGTGGCATTGCACTGTACAACCCTGTCCACGGTTAACTCTGAATTGTAAAACCAAAACACACGTTCAGAAAATATGTAACAATATTCGGCCTATTTTCTCCCAGTTTAGACTGTGGATAGAACAAGGAGCGTTATGGTGCTGCTTTTTTTCTCTGCCCTTAGATTTGTGAAAACTTTGCAACATTGTTTGTAGCGTGTGCTGCTAAACACAGGACCAATCTTAAATGTGAGATATGTTAAGCAAATGTTAAGCAGTTAGTCGACAAAAATATCACATTACCTTTTTGTGAAATTGATGAATGAATGAAAACAAGGAACATATTTTACATGGAATGTATGGTTGTCTCAATAATTATTAGTCCTACACTACCTCAAGAATAACGGAACAAAAAATGGTGTCCTACGTTTGTTTTTTCTTTACCATTCTTTGTTTCTTTCTCTCTCCACTGTAATGTTAAGTCTATCTGTCCATCTCTCAAAACACTCCAAACTAAATTACTGTCCTGTTCTACTGTCACCCAATGCAGTAACACTTGTATGAGTGTGCGTGCGTGTGTATTAGCTTTTGCTTACACACATATCGTTTGTACGAACATTTAATGACAAAGAAATAGCAACTATTGACGTAAACCATTTAATGTGACCGTGTAGGTGTATGTCATCGTTCTAAATTTTTCTATAAGTCACTTTTGGGTCTACTAGATTGTACAAAGTAATCTTCATGAAATATCAAACAAATTTATTTCTTCACTGGACGTGTTGGTTCTGTAATCCTACTGGATTTACCACCGTTGTTCTCTCAATCTCTCGGTCTCAATGAGTGATGCATTGTTTTTTCTAAGATAGTGTAGCAAAATAATGCCAACGCAAGAGTGTTGTTACCATTGCAGTGCAGACAGATTGGAGTGTAAACTTACAATCCCTTTGTTGCGTATTGTACCATTTCTTCTTGCCACATCAAATATTAAACGGACACAGTACTGGTTCGCGTTTTGAAACTGACAAACATTTTTAATCTTACTCAAACATTTTGACAAGCACACTCACATCAATAGAGACAGAAGTGTAAAATATCGGTTAGCCAATGAAGTCACTTACAATGTGTAACACATTGTTTGGTTGTAAATTCAGGGCAAGTAGTGTAGCGGCCAGTCGCAGAATAAAAAACACGTCCGATCTTGTCCCTCTGCGAAAAGGAACTGAAGTTAATTCGAAGCGAACGCGGTCAGAAAATAAGTCTAGCCAATGAAATCATTCATGATGAGTGATGCATTGTTTTGTTCGAAGGTAGTGTGGCAAAATAATGCCAACGCAAGAGCGTTATTACCATTGCAGTGCAGACAGATTAGAATGTAATCTTACAATCTCTTTGTTGCCTATTGTACCATTTTTTCTTGCCACATCAAATATTAAACGGATAGTAAATGTGTGTTTAGCTGTATGCTTCTCCGCGTGTGTGGATAGTAGAATCTGGGTTTAATTTGGCTTCTTCCCGTGTGTAGATAGTAGATTATGGTTATAATTTTGCTTCTTCGCGTGTGTGGATAGTAGATTATTGGGTTTTGTAACCGCTCACGTACGTTTGTATGGATAGTAGAGTGTGTGGTTATTTAACCTTCCCTTCTGTGTGGATGGTATATTTTGGGTTTGATTTGGCTTCCCCGCGTGTGTGGATAGTAGATGAGTGTTTAGTTTTGGCTCCTTCGCGTGTGTGGATAGAATATAATGGGGTTTGTGGATAGTAAAGTAAGAGTTTGTTTTGCTTCTTCGCGTGTGTGGATAGTAGATTATGGTTATGTTTCTGCTTCTCCAGTGTGTGGATAACATACTTTGGGTTCGATTTGGCTTCTCCGCGTGTGTGGATAGCATATTTCGGTTTGATTTTGCTCCTTCGCGTGTGTGGATAGTAGATTATGGTTATGTTTTTGCTGCTTCCCGTGTGTGGATAATATATTTGGGTTTGATTTTGCTCCTTCGCGTGTGTAGATAGTAGATTGTGGTTATGTTTTTGCTGCTACCCGTGTGTGGATAGTAGATTACTGGGTTTGATTTTTGCTGCTTCCCGTGTGTGGATAGTATATTTGGGTTTGTTTTTGCTGCTTCCCGTGTGTGGATCGTAGATTTGGGTTTGTTTTTTGCTGCTTCCCGTGTGTGGATAGTATATTTGGGTTTGTTTTTTGCTGCTTCCCGTGTGTGGATAGTATATTTGGGTTTGATTTTGCTGCTTCACGTGTGTAGATAGTAGATTATGGTTATGTTTTTGCTGCTTCCCGTGTGTGGATAGTATATTTGGGTTTGTTTTAAGCTGCTTCCCGTGTGTGGATAGTATATATGGGTTTGATTTTGCTGCTTCCCGTGTGTGAATAGTATTTACTGTGGTTAGTTATTTGTCTCCTCATCACTGTGTGGATAGTAGATAATATGTGAAGAGAAAAGTAGGGGATGTTTTCCTTCACGTCCGTGCTTTACATATAAAAACTCACAGCGTTCGTCGTTCGCGCCATTCTATGGAATTAGCGCAAAGAAGATACCTTCAAACCAACTTGACAAAATGAAAATATTGCAAGACGTCCTTGACAATTTGGGTATGATTGAGCAAATGTTAGTTAACCTAAACGAGGATCACTATTCTTATAGTCCCCATCGAGTGAAGATGGAGATCAACAACTTAAGAAAATCAAAGGAAATGATAAGTGATCTACTTAAGGAAGAAAAGGAGGATGAAGAGGAAAGAATAAGAATGAGGGTCTGGAACGAAAAAATTGAAAAAAGAAGAAGAAAATAAGAAGATAAAGAAAGAGGAGGAGAAGGAGAAGAAGGATAAAAAAGAGAAAGAAAAATGGAGAAGAAGAAAATAGTGTTGGAGAGAAAATAAGAAGTTGGTTGGAAAAAAGAAATTAGAAGAAGAAGAAGAAGCCAAAGGTCCTTTTCACGGCCACTCCTATATCTCGAAAAGAAATTGACTTTCTTGCCTAACTCCCAAAAAATGTTTTTTTTAAATGTTGTATCAGTGTTTTGTCTGTTATCTATTGCCTGTGTTATATCAATCTCCCATGTTAAATTTCCCTTGACGCTATACAGTCCCACGATATATTCCCATGTTAAATTTCCCTTGACGCTATACATCGATGTTAAAATTCCTCATGTTAAATTCCCCTTGACGCCAGAGTGCCTGTTCAGTCTTCCCCATGTTAAATTCCCCTTGACGCCAGAGTGCCGGTCTAGTCTTCCCCATGTTAAATTCCCCTTGACGCCAGAGTGCCGGGAAACTGTTTGTAATGGTAAGTCCCATTGACGCTAGGGTGCCCCATATTACTACTCATAATGCCCCAACTGCTACCACATGAAGAATACCAATTAGAAAACACGAGTCAAAAAGCAGCTACTTCAGCAGAGAATAATCTCACTCATATACCTAATTGTAATTGCAGCCTGGCTGGGCAAAGCATTATTAATGCCATTAAACAAACAAACATTAAACAAACATCAGGTCTGATGATACAGCAGATGATGTCAACAACAACAAGGCCATTGAACTCATCAAGACCTCTCTGCAAAAACAAACAGAAAGTATAAGAGACCTCACAAAAACCGTACAGGAAGTAAATGCGAGAATTACTATGAGTGACCAGACACGAAGACGGTCACGGTCTAGATCACCATGGGACGCACCACGCGCCATCACCAGGGAGAATATGAGTCACAAAACTGAAAGAGAGGGCAATAAAACGATATAGTGTGAACGTGTAAAAGAAGAAATTTAGTTTATGTTCGGAGTGCTATAGTGTCGCCAATAAATAAAGAAAGAAAATTTACAATGAAAGGTAAAAATTTCCTTTTGTTTATTTTTATTATTAGAGCACAGTTTATGCGAGGACGCTTCACATCAAGCAGAGGGTAATGTAACAGTTTTATAGTCTTTACAGTAATCGATGAAAGTTCGCGAAATACTATAATCAATGACACATAAAACCACCAGAATTACTACACAACTGATGTTTGTTATTCAGCAAAAGCATTTTTCAATTAGGAAGAAAAATAATTATCAATACAAATATCATGGTTGCTGCAAGTATCAGCTGATCACGGTGCATACTATGTGAACATATACGTTGACCTACTGACGATTTCATAGGATGCATTTGCATAGTTAGCAGGATAAAGAGAAGTTTCATAGACCTGGGGTATTTGAGGAGATCATATTCGATTACAGGAGATGATATTTAATAGATGTCATCCATCCTTATATAAATACAACTACTGGACTTCTTTTGATCCATCAAATTTAGCTTTCGTAGGTCGCAGCCATTGCTGTTTATAATTCACTGAGCATGCGCAAGGTAGGTCCAGTATAGTACACCCGTACGGAGAGGGATATGAGTTACCAAATTACGGTTCAGCGATGGATTTTGGATAAATTTTCAATAAAGTATTTTTTTGACGATAATTTCAACAAATATATCATTTTTTTTTAGGAAATGATCATTATTTTTGCGTAGATTTAAGGCCTCAAAACTAGTTGGGATTTTCCAATAATTTTCAACTTCTCCAACTTTCAACGCATTTCCAGCAAATTTCGAACTATATGGCATTTAAAGCCCGGGAAATTTCGAATCAAGGGCCAGAACGCCAGAACGCCGGTGTGCAAGCAAGGAGACAAGACACCATCCAAAGTCCAAATTCGTTGGGTTTGTACAGCAGTATGTAATAGACAGATTTAAGAGTCAATATAGCAAGACATGGATGTCTCCTTTACTTTATTTTAGCTACTTATAAAAGTTATTTAATATTTATTTTGCAATTATATTTAATTTCGTATGTTGAAGAATTTTAAGATACACATAGTTAATGTTGTAATTTCAGTATTTAAAGTAGAACTTAAATCTCTTAGTATTCTAAAATAACAATTTCTTCACTTCTAATGTTTCATCTAGGATCCATTTTCATGAGTTTGAAATATTTATATATGTGGCAGTTAGTTCCTGTTCTTTGAGAAGATTTGTTTGCAAATCCCAGCTGTGTAAATGTAAAAGAGTTCGCCTTGACGTCAGGATACATTGCAGTAAGAAAACTTCGTTTAGGTGATCATTGGTGACGTTTTCTCACCACATATCGCCCCGTTCTAATTAATCGTGTGTGGTTATTGAATGAGTCCAATTTCTCTTCACATATCACACTTTTGCTAATATTAATTATGCGTGGTCATTGAAAGAGCTTCTTTTCTCTTCACATACTTCGCTTTTACAAGTATACATTGTGTCATTATTGGATGAAAATAATTCTCTCCTCATATCACACTTATTCAATTCTATAAATGTATGTGTTTTCATTGAATGTATATATATCTATCTTCAAATATCACACTTTCTTAGACTAAAACTCTTGATCTGATGAACATACATACGTTCGTCGGGCAAACATAATCCCCCCCCCCCACCACCACCACCACATCCAACTTCAAGTAGTCGTCAGATGGACATAGAACACAATTAATTTTACTATATGTTCTCTACATTTGTTTCTCAGTACTGACCTTTCCACTGTGTGACAATCAATACAAATCATATGTTAATCTAAAATACATTCAAAGACGACTTCACGGTGAAGTTCTTGTCAAAGGTTGATGTGCTCCTTTTTGAGATGCTGGACTGTCAACATAGCAGCATGTAAACAGAACACAGATTTCACTTCTGGATCATCACCAAGGCCTTATTACTCACTGTGCACTGTCGCCGAAATACACACAGACAACAACACCCTGAGCTCATATTCTCAAGAATAAACAATTACCTTTAAATCCCTACCAAAAAAGCATAAATAAAACTCTTCTATCATCACCAAAATGAGAGAGGGAAAAATGTTCTAAAAATAGACTAGAACTACATTCGTGGGTACTGAACTGGAAGTATTAATTGTGACCCGATTCCAAATCGGACGCTGTCTAAGGGAAACAACTCTTTTCTGTCAGTAACATGACAAGTTGTCTCCCTTGATCTACTGCAGTCCCGTTATCAATATTATCTATTAGAATCACAAGTCGTTTTCTTCCCAAGATTGTGTATTATATGAATAAAGACAATCTTCTCAATAGTACCCCCCCCCCCCTTTCAAAGCCAGTAAGTAATAATAAGCTGAGAAGGAGTCAAGTCACACAGATAAAGAAAGTTGGTGATATTTTCCCCTGTATACCAGTGACTGCAAGCAAGGATAAAGGTCAACGGTGTGGGAAGGATACCCGAATGCTAGACCTGATGCCAAAGTTTTCATCTTCAACATTGCGACGCGATTCCGGGAATCTACGTGATTGCTGGATATCCATTATATTGCTATATAATGTGTTTAAATCTTACATCTTGAATACATATGTTGGATAAATATGTTTAGTATGCATACAAAAGTCTGACTCTGCCATGCTTTTAATCAAGTTTATTTCATAAGGCGTCTTTACCAAATAAAGTGTCAGTGGTGCCTAGGGTTGTCATATGAAAAAAAGGGATAGAGAACTAAAGTACTTAACGGTCATAAACCGTTACACTTCGCATCCCATCGGAAGACTCCGAAATAGCATATGATTGTATTTGCATGTTTACGGAAGGCTGCACTCCACTGACCGCATTGTAGAGAACATTATCTATGTGATATAAGACAGCCTCCTCATCTCATCGAACAAAATTAAATCATTTATATTTTGGATAATTTAACTGCATGCAAGTTAATTAATGTTTTCATGAATTAATTTATATTACATGGATAATATCTTGGAGGAATAAAATACCACACCTTGTGTATATCATTCAATTGTCTCTCTTACGCTATACATAACATTTCAAAAAATAAAAACTCACATTTTCAGAAATTGTTTACGAAAATAAAGAAAAGATGCGAATTTAAGTACAAGCGATTTAATAATTTCTCACAGTATTTTTGAAAGTTTTAAAATTTATAAACTGTGTGCTTGTTTGATTTGGTTATTTTTGCACCCTACTTAAGCCCATTATTGTTAATTTTATGGGTAGGAGACATATAAATTATTCACCCTTTTATTTCAGATGGAAATGCAGACTGCTTCACCTGAAATTTTGGTGCTCGCAAGGTATGTTATAGTGCACTATAGTAAAATACCTAGAAAATGAAATGAAAGCAATGTGTATTTATATTGACCCAGTATTGAGTGAAGCATGTATATGAAAAGCAATGAAATTTCGTTCAGTTTATTTGCTCATTTGTCATTCTACTGCATGTACCTGGACATACAATGTACATACTCGTTGTGCTGTAGAATCCATGATATGTTGCTATATATATATATATATATATATATATATATATATATATATATATATATATATATATATATGATAGGCTTCCTCTAATTGCATACAGAAAAACATTATAATTACCGATCTCGGTCTCTTCACTTTGAAGGCTGTCAATCTGGCTTTCTAAATCATTGCCGAAATTGCACTGTGCAATGTACGAGGACAACAAACTGCGACTTCATTGATGAAACGGTACAACACCTTATGGTTGCCCCATTACACTCAATGCCACAATCTCAACTTTTTGAAATAGGAAGTATCGCATTAATTTTTACCGTATGAATAACCACTTGTCAAGAACAAATTATAGTGGCTGTCGGTACCTCGTTTAGATCTTGGTTATGCTAAGAAAATGTCATGGGTGTTAACAAAATGCTATTAAAAGTATGCCACTAACAGCTACATTTCATCAGTAGAAGGAGCAAGGAACGCTTTCATTAAGTTATCCGAAGATACCACGCATAAACATGGGCTAGAGCAAGAAAACAACTGGGTTTTTTCTGTAGGTAACAGAGTTGCTCCTCGTTCGCTACGTAACATGCACAATAGCCGTTTTTTATTATGCTTGGTATACACTACATCTATGAATAACACACACATAGTACCTATCTCTGTGTGTGTGTGTGTGTGTGTGTGTGTGTGTGTTGCAACTGTTCCTTCTGTCTTTTCTCAGCGATGGAACTCTTGTTCGGAGATTGTCCCTTTCATTCAAACATGTAAGATTCCATATTTTCTCTTTTGTGCGTATTGTTTGTACTCTTTATGTAAATTGTTGCTTCCCATGAGACTGAATAATTAAAAACGTTTTAAAACTGTTTACTAATTGAACCGTTCCCAATTTTTGTGCCAATATGTGTATCCACATATATAATGTAACCAAATATTCTTCTTGCCGAATTGGAATACTTGATGTATGCAATGCAAGTAGTTCAATGTGTACAGTTCTCTTAGACTTTCTGTTTCGTATATTAGTACTAAATTGTATTATTTTAGTTTTTACCCTAACAAAACAGGATGTAAATACGGTTTGTTTACGTTTTAGTCTTTTTAATTGTTCTTCGTTGCGCTCACTGCCTTAAAAGCAGTATCAGTGGCTTTCGAAATCCTTTGTGTTAAATTTTTCTTACCTAATGCACATTGCTCTTCAATTTTGATATCTGTCTATAAATACAAGCAAATATATGCATTATAAAATCGTGCTTACTCTTAAACATAATAACCCAATGCTTTAGCAAATGTAGCAAATGTTGACTTCATTATGTAGCCTAACCGCATAATGTATGTATCCCATTCCTTCTTTTTTTTGGCATACAGAGTTTCAGATATTCATTCCCATCTGGGTTGTTTGGTATTTTCTGTATAGTTTACAAAAAAAATGCTTAGAAAAGCAGCATGTATGTGAAAAGTAGTTATTTTCTGTACAGCTTACAACAATCGCTCATAGTGATATCCATCTGCAACAATCCGGTGTAATGCAAAGGTTTTTGTGTGTCGTACATTGTTCTCATATTTCTAGGGATACCTATGTGAAAATGACTTCGCTTAGATTCCAGTTCATTTGCCCATTTCATCCTTTAAGTTCGTTTGTTTGTGTTTGTTTTTGACAAATTTGTTTTCCATCAGCAAGCCAGCTCCAGTGGTCCTTTTATTGGATCCTGTATGTATATGACCAAAGTTGATAACCAGGCTTTGTGGCAGGTGGGGTGAGTAGATAAAATCTTCGCTGTTGTAACCTTTATCATAGTTAACAAATATGCGCTTGAGAAATTTGATCATTTTTTTCTGGGCAGCTGTTATTGTTGGTATACCTCTTCTTCAAAATTTCTCATAGCAACGTAATCTACAAAGATACAATATATTACTAAGGTTACTGTGATATATATATATATACATAAGGCTGTTTTAAGGAATATTGACTATTTGACTATTCCTATATCAAACACTACTAGTTTTGATTTATTCCTGAGCTTCCGCATGATAACAGGTACCATATTCACACACACACACACACACATATATATATATATATATATATATATATATATATATATATATATATATATATATATATATATATATATATATATTAAATCAATGATAGCTACGGAACATGTATTTAATGATTCAAACTCTGGTGGAGGAGCATGATGCAGATTTTTACTATGCAATTTTTGCTGGTTAACCAGCAACACCCCAGGCCTCATCACGACGGTCCGTTTTAATCTGATATTACCGCTTCATCAAATCATTCAAATGATTTGAGACAGATCTGTCATGCAGCAGATTTTACACACGCGATTTAATCAACGTTTCATATAAAACACAATTTATAGAAATTATAAAAATTTCATCACGCAAATTTGAAACAACTTATGATCAGGAACACGCTAGATATGGACAATATACCTTGAAGTTGAAGATCCTACTTCTCAGAATTCCAATTTCATATATTAGAGTTACTTATTTAGTTTGGTCTTATGATCGGTAATTTTCTTACATTTCAGAATTTGCATCAAACCTTGGTTGAATCGTAAATAGTTACTAGTATTGAGCAATAAACTTTCCCTTGGCTGGGGTCTTCTTCCTCCTCGTGTGTTCTTGCGTGTGTTTGCTTGTTTGTCCGTGTGTGTGTGTTTCAAATAATTCTAAGACCGAGCCATTGCAGTTACACTGGATAGCACAAGTTTTCTATTACTAACACACAAGCACGCGCAAATCATGAACGGAATATGCTTCATTTGCGATTTATTTTACTTTTCTAATTTAACCACAAAAAAACGTTGTGTTTTTCTCTACATCTTCACAGAAACGTTTGCATCTATTAAAAACATTTCAACGATTTTCTTCTTGTTTTTGTTGGTTTTTAATATTTGAATTTGGTATAAATTTGTTCCCTTTTGGTTCTAAATTTAAGATTTTGATTTTAAAAAATCTTCCTTTATGTCTACTTTAGTATATAACTGAAAATTATTCGCGTTTTCTGTCCTTCTTATTTTACCCTTTATTGAATAGCCTGTCGAAAAAGGATGTAATATTGTATCTTTGTACAGTGTGTCATAGCTAACAAAGGCGAGGCTAAACATTATACATGGTATTATTCAGTTACCTGTTTGTTCATGTTTATGGTCATGCGCATACATCCAGGAAGATAATTAGTCTAAGGGTTTCTTTTTGTGGAGAAGTTGCGAATCATGCTGAAAAACTGAAGATTGGACCCTAAAGTACTGAAGGTTGAAATAAGATCAGGTACGCCTTATATAACTCAATTTTCATCGATTCTATCGAAACGCTATAGTTCTTTACATGCTTAACATGTGTCGAACCTTGGTAGATCAGCTGTGATAAGAGCATGAACTAGGTATCGATGAAAAGGAAGACAAGAGCAATTGTGCAATACCTTATTCAATCTGGCCGAACCCTTTTATATGCAGAAATCGTGAAAATGTATTGTTCCTCAGATCTATTTTGTTCATATCAGTTCAAATGTATATTAAGATACATTAGTGGCACATCGGTTAGTACATGTGCTAGAGAACTTGCTAGTTTAGTGGGGCCTATCATTCAGTTACTTTTACTTGCCGTAGCTAATTATGATGCGTGGGACAACTCTGTTCAAGCATGAAGGCACCACAAAAAGAAAGTGCAAATCTTGAACAATAATTATGACTTCTCAATATTAAAAGTATATGTGAGAGAGACAATTTCTCGATTTCCTCATTATTGTCCCTAAAGCACGTTTTATACGAAAGGCATTATAAATATTGTCTCTCAGTATCTGTGTATGTATGCATGAATGGATAGATGCATGCTTGCATGGATGAATGGATGGAAACATACATGCATGCATTCATGTATACATGCATGCATGTGTGTAGGTAGGCTGGTGTGCGTGTGTGTGTGTGTAAATGAATGGACGTGTCCTAGGTCCCAAAATCAAATAATATTTTGTAGTAGCCAATTGTTACGCCTTGGAGTTTAAAATTATGTAACAGGACATGACAACCCAAGAAACATTAAAGTTTCTAAAATATAAATGTACTTAAATTAGATAAATAATCAAACAAAGTGAAATAATACACAATAACATGCAGCATATGAATTCCTAGTATGTACACGATAATCTTACTAATCCTGAAATGTTCTATCAAGTTCTTAATAATCCGGAACCTTTTTAATGGATATCCGAACGTAGCTTGTACAGTGATTGTGTGTAACCCTGGTAACACTACTGATATTCAACAAAAATATCAAGCTTGTATAGTGCTTGTGTGTAGCCGTGTTAACAATACTGGATTCAACAAAATAATCAATCCAAATAATTTTGCTTCTGTGTAATATCATGAACGTAAACTATCACTGAAGTCCGTGAAAGTTAAATAGTAATCCAATAGGAATTAGATATTCAAATCCTTGTATAATTTTCACAGAATTCCAAATTTATGTCTGTTTAAACCAATGTTTATTCATTCTGCTTCGTCCAACACATATATTATCAATGAACCACAAGTTCGTCTCTTAACGACTCTTAATAAAGCACTCGTATAACTGCATAAGAATCCATATGGTGCGTGTATCTTCATTATAGTTTTGTTTTGCACTTCAAATAACCAATCGGATTCACTTTACTTATCTTAAATATAACAGGTCGGAAACAAAACAGTCATGTTCTGACTTTTAAATCTCATTCAACCAATCAAATGCTAGAACTGTACTTTCAATTCTCACGCTTGTTTATGCGACCTACAATCAATACTCGCGTATAATCTTTACATCATTCGGTTATTTATTTCACATTAGAGCCACCTTGTGAAAGAATTCTACTACATAGTATAGATATACTTTTGCGATAGTACTAACCATTGGATTAACATCAAATATAACTTCATAGTCTCAAGAGACTTACATAAAAATTATATTATAAACTCAAAAGGTGATTCCGTAGCACCTTTTCCTTAAAAGAGCAGAAATAGTTATATCATAAATCTTTCTCCTATGAAATATCCAATATGTAATTGATATTGCATAATAAAAAAATAAATGAAACAATATTGTGTAAAAACAATGAAATACTGAACTTCTATGAGCGTGAAAGTGCCTTTTCTATCAAATTTTCGTTTTCCCTGATGTGCCTAACTTTGATGTTATATGATTGTAACACCAGACTCCATCGCAATAATCTTTGACTCTTATTCTTCATTTTATTAATGAAATTGAGGGGGATGTGCTCGCTGAAGACAACGACTGAAGATGGAGCAGCACTAACATGCACTTCAAAAAGTTGCGAGGCCATCATCATGGTCAAACACTCCTCGTTCGTGGAATAATTTATCTGGTGCTTATTCAATTTCCTTGAAAGTATCCCACAGGATGATCCGCACCATCACCACTTCTAGTGACAGTACTTCACTAGCCCCTACGTCTCTTGTATCTACTGGCATTTTGAATGATTTAATTTAGCGAAATCTGGAGCTACTATAAATGCCTCTCGTTTGAGTATGGCTTTTAACTTATCAAAGCCTTCCTAATATTTGTCTGACCAGTAAAACTCGGTTTTCTTACTCAGCAAATTGGTCAGGGATGCAGCAATCATGGAAAACTTAGAGCAAAATTTCTGAAGCAATATTTCCGATAATATCCAGCAACACCCAAACATCGCACCAGTTGCATGTTACTGATAAGCACAGGGAACCCAGAGATAGCTTTAACCTTAAACTTAACTTCTACAAATTTTATTTGACCATGTCCCAACATGTCCAAAAATGTGAAGCAAGCATAGCAAAAGTCACTTTTACTCAAGCTCTTTTATCTAAAACCTTTCGAAGTCTTTCCAGTTGTCGTTGGATATGAGACGTCATCGATGGAAAGAACGTGTGGAACCTTGCGTCACAAATGGCATGCCATCTGGAATCACAAATGCTGAAATTTCTTTTGCTCTCTCGAAAGTGAAACTTGCCAGAATCCCTATAAGGGGTCAAACTTTGTGACGTACTTGGCATTTTCATTCTTAGCAATACAGTCATCCGTCCTATGAATTGGAGATAAATATGTCTTAGTGAAACTGTTATTCTTCTGTAATCAGTACAAATACAGAAGGTCTGGTCTGGTCTCAGCACTAGAATACAAGGTAGACTCAAGACACCTTTACTTGGTTCGATAAAGTTGTTTCTAGCAAATGGTGAACTTCTTTCTTCAGAGTCTTGTTTTGATGGATTCATCCTGTAATAATGTTGCCTTACAGATCTTGAAGTGGCTATTTCAAATACTACAACTCCATGGTCTTAAAATAATTTATAGAAAAGAGAATCAACCAGCTTTTTAAATCCTTATTTAGAATTTCACTATACATTCAAGTCTCTAATTTCAAGAACGTTATTTTCATGAACACTTTGTATTTCCAGTGAAAAAATAATCTGAATAAATAAAAGTCCAGCCCAAATGCCTGCTGACACAATATAACTGATTCCGCTAAAATCATTAAAGCACGAATAATTAATTTCTCCAGTAACAACATTATATAGCCCTCTACTTTACCTCAGGTCGCAATTATCATTTTCTACAAACAAATATTGCCTAACGGAAATGTTACTTCTATAAGGTTCGTAATGTTTACAAAATAAAATCTTAATCATAATTAGAAGTCAATTACTAAAATTATAATATAAAATATAGTAAACAACAGGTAGACCCGACATTCCATAAGGAATTTTCAACGTGTGTGGCTTCAGACTCAGTTATAGCCATCTGAAGAAATCTTCTTCCTATAAGACAACTATTGATTGTCTTTTATCACCTAGAATAGATTTAAGAGAATATGTGGCCCAAACATTCTACATTCTGTATTAGAGCACTTTCGCTAGGAAAAGACTTCGTAGAAACGAGTAAAGTACTCCACAAGAACAAAATATGAGAACCTGCTGAATCTTCTGATATCTTACTAAGGGTAGCCTCACCTGAATCACTAACAAGCATGTATATTTGGACGGGTCATATCAACTGATTTTCTTGACTTTTAGCCCTAGTAAAAATACAAACTTTTTCTTCCAGACGAATCCTATATCGCGTATCAAATGCAATGATACATAAAACCCTATCTCGTCTCAGGTCCACTTGTTGCTAGAGGAAAGAGCACGGTATTTCCGATAGATATAGGGTACAATATAGGCAACACAATTCTAACGGAATAGTTGCAGTTGCTCTTGTTTTTAAGAGGGTAAGGTCACTGTCATGTATTCAAAGGGATACTTGTGTGGGGTTAGCTTACCCCAGTCTGATTTTCTTATGGAGATTTACGAATCATTCGAAGTGACTTAGAAACACAATTTGGTCATTCACATTATTTGATAAATTGTTTGCAGAGGGCCAAATGCATGCAAGCAGGATATGCATATAAACATGCATCGCTAAAAGGATGAAAATAATCCATTCCTGAAAAATTAAACCTTTTGTTGGAGTCTTGTCGCGTTACAGTAACATGTAATGTATGTGATGGATAGCCACTGTATTGGAACATAAACATTACGACATGTATTACTACTTACTCATTAGTACAATCACATTAATACATCCGTTAATGCATACAGATTAGAACTTCAGTAATTGAAAGCTTTAAATGAATCCTGATTTTGACAAAGCTGAGCAGTATAGGGACTGTTGTCTGTATTACAACAGGAATATGTGAAAGCAAACCAATATACTGAATATGCAGAGATCAGATGTAATAATACACAAATGAAGAACTCATTTATGCACATACATTATATACATCTAACGGAGTTGTACAAATATTTAGTATGAAAATGTATAATATGCGTTTATATCTGTTTAGTTAAGTCTGGCTCGGTTTAAAAAAAAAATCCCGAGATACATTCTTCATAAGCTCAAGGTGACAGACGGTTATCATGTCGTGTCGCATTGTCACCTTAAAAATTCAATCATCTTTATGGGAATTTTTAAAGGCATTTGCGTTTCAAATTAAGTCAAATTTGGTCTCGTAATATTGACGTTAACTTGCTTTCAGGCAGAAAGGCTGTGTTGAGCACGAGATATTGCCTTTTGACCATCAAGCCTCAGTTCAAGTTACTAGAATCTGTTTGTGTGATTTTGAGGCGTCGCATTCGTGTAGCAATATTATATATTGTTATGTACAAATGGTGTCATGTATAGCAGTTCAACTCAACAACAAAGTGACAACGACTGCGAAACCGGTAATCAAGGAAGAAATTCAATAATGTCAGTCGGAAAACGGGATCATTTAAATGAATATACTATGTCAAAGGAAGCAGATGTTTATACTCATGGCGACACAGATACATTGTCATCAGTCAAATCATTATGTGGTAACCTTAATCTTATATGAAGTGAGATATAAACGTTGAAACAACTTAGGGAATTATTATTATTATTATTATTATTATTATTATTATTAGAACTGGTAGCGTATTTCAACGACAAAGCTTACATAGAACAATGGTCAATGAAACATTGTCATCTGAAAGTGGTTGCAGAATGTAAAGAGTAAAGACACTCCCTAACAGTCAGAATTTAACAGTGAGAGTAGTGAAGGGGGGCACTTTACGGTCAATGGGAATTAGCATTACAAGACCCCTTGGGCAAGATTACCGTCAAGGGAAAATTAACATGGAGAAAAATCGTGGGTAAGATTACCGTCAAGGGAAATTAACATGGAGAAAGAAAAAATCGTGGGGCACTTTAGCGTCAAAGGAAATTAAACAGGGTGGGCCTTTATAGCGTCAAGGGCTTTTACTAAAGTGGGCCTTTATAGCGTCAAGGGAAATTGAACATGGGATTTTTATATATTTTTTTAAAAAAAGGGGGTAGGCAATTCAAAGACTATCTCTTTTCGAGAAATATGGCTGGCCCTGAAAAGGGCCTTTGGGTTTTCTTCTTCTTCTTCTTCTAATTTCTTCTTTTCCTCCACCAAGTTCTTATTTTATCTCCTACACTCTTCTTCTCTTTCTTTTTTTTCTTCTCCTCCTCTTCTTTCTTCTTCTCTTCCTCCTCTTCTTTCTTCCTCTTTTCATTTTCTTCTTCTTTTTCAATTTTTTCATTCCATTCTCTCATCCTTATCCTTTCCTCTTCATCCTCCTTTTCCTCCTTTATTTCTTTCAACAGATCACTGATGATTACCTTCATTTTTCGTAAATTGTTTATCTCCATCTTCACTCTATGGGGACTATATGAGTAGTGATCCTCGTTTAGGTTAACCAACATTTGCTCAAACATTCCTAAATTGTCCATGACGTTTTGCAATTTTTCCATTTTGTTAAGGTGGTTTGAAGCCATCTTCTTTTTTTATTCTTTGCAGAATGGTTTGAACCACGAATACTGTGGGTTCTTATACAAAAAGCGCGGACGTGATGGAAAACATCCCCCTAAAAAACATAAAATGGATCTTACCTAGATCATGACCCAATAACGCGCGGACGTGAAGGAAAACATCCCCACTTTTCTCATTTCATATAATCAAGCCCAAACTATACTCTCCACATACTCTAAGAAACAATAAAGAAACCCATAATCTACTATTCACACAAACTTACTTCATCATTTACAAACACAAACACACAAACACTTACACTTCCACTATTAATAAAGAGTTAGTGTTTATATTCACACTTCTCTACCTACACACATTGGCAAATTGATGGTTATTTCTTTTCTAGAGTATTGGGTAGCCCTGAAAAGGGCTGTTTTGTTTGGAACTTCATGGGCACCTGGTTAATGGTGGCACCTTCCAGGCCTGGCGCCACATACGCATCTTATCCCCCAGTTACTTTTTACCTTTTGGGGGGAGAGAGCAGAGGCAGGATATGTCGCTTCAGAATCCCAATTTTCGCTCTCTGGGATTTTGAAATTTTTTCTTCTCTCCTTTTCCTCCTCCTCTTCTTTGTTTCTTCTTTCCTCTTTATATCTTCTTTCTTCTTCTTCTTTATATCTTCTCTCCTCCTCTTCTTTGTTTCTTCTTTCCTCCTCTCTTATCCTTCCCTCCTCGACAATGGCTTCCGCGGCCAGTTCATTTAATATGCGCCTGGCATATTCCAGATGCACATGAAGCTCCAACAGTTTCTCAAGTCTCGTGTTCATTTTTTTTGGTGTTGATCAATCAACAAGGGTAGCTGGACTGCCGAACGAGTTTCAATTTATACTGAAAGCGCGGACGTGAAGGAAAACATCCCCTAAAACATAAAATTCATCTTACCTAGATCATGACCAAAAGAACAACAACGCGCGGACCTAAAAGAAACACTCACTCACTTTTTTATGCTACCCATCACTATTTTAAAATTTTTTATAAATCACTTCAATAGACTATCCACATAAGCAAAGCAATCCAATCTAACCCCAAATATACACCTCAAACACCAAAAAAGACATAATTTTAATCTACTATCCACACCATTCTACTTTATCACTTACAAACACACAAACACACAATCCTATACACAAACACATACCCTCAAATTTTTTGAAAATGAGTTAGTGTTTATTTTCACACTACTCTACCTACACACATTGGCAAATTGATGGTTATTTCTTTTCTAGAGTATTGGGTAGCCCTGAAAAGGGCTGTTTTTTTTTTTTTTTTTGCTATGGCATTCATTTTTAGTTTCTAAGAATGCGATGTCCTCTGAGGATAGACTTTCTGGCGATAGGTCTGCTTCTTCGGAAAGAGAAGAAGAATTCTTTGGTTTCGATACGACAATCGACAAAGCCTCTGTCAGCTTCAGGTTGCTGCTGCTGCTGTTGCTGTTGTTGCTGCTGTTGTTGCTGTCTCTGAAGTCTGTACTTCTCTGTCCATTCTTCTTTCTCCCTGTTCATTTCTTCTCTGAAGAGCTCTTCTATCAGGTCTTCAGTGATTTTTAACATTCTCACATTCTCTATTTCTTCTGGTTTCGGTATCAGACTGTGTCTGACCCTATGCAGATTCACGTAGGCTTCGTTGAGCTTAGCTAGTTTGGAGCACATCTTCTTAGGAGGATGAGTCGACAACGGATGGCTAGACTGGGAACAACCCGGTTCTTAAAGTTAAAGCGCGGACGTGAAGGAAAACATCCCCCACACGGTTTTCGAGCCGCAACGTTCATGAGAGGGATAGTAAGAAATGAAAGAGCATCAATCCAACAGTCTTATAGCTAAACAAACCACAAAGGCATTTTTTTCAAAACACAACATTTTTTATTCAAAAATCACTTAACACTAAACAACAACTCTAACATTTTTTAACAATAATCCAACATTATAACATCAAACAATTTTTTTCAAAACACAACATTTTTTCTCAATGGACAATCTACTTTAAACAGGGCTGACAACGTTGTGAATGAAATTGTGATTTCCACTGTTGGAAATCATTAGGCCATTGATGGACACTACGTTTCCTAGCTTGAGACAAAAGATAAGCATAATGGTCACTAAACCATCGATCTACTTTCACATGGTTTCTAGCAGAAGAACGAGGATCGAAATGAGTCACTAAATGTTCTAAGGAATAGCCCAGGCTGCGATGATGAAGAAAATACACACAGTACTGTCCACACACCAAGGAATCTGTGCCTTGTAATTTCACATTATTGAATCGGGTGGTTTGAGCATTTCTTCTCATAAAGTCGATGATATCGTCTTCCAAAGGGGGCAATCCGTACGAATCGAAATATTCCACACATCCTTCTTGAGGAAAGTAGACGGCTACCCAGTGGGTTCCTGGGAGATGACTGTCGTCCGTGTTGATCACGTAAGCTTGATGGTCTTTAGGTTTGCGATGAGGGAGTTCATCTTTAGCACAGACGACAGGATTCCAAGAAGACGTATACGAACTGTGGTTCAAAAGGTAATAAAGTTCCCAGGTATCCATTGTTTTGTGGTTTTCTTCTTCACAGGTAATAATAAGTCGTCAATTCGATCCTGACTTTTTGCTTGAAAATGTCTGACGAATAAACGGTTATTCGTTCTGTTTCCTCACTCTGATTCAGGAGAGCTTCGATACGATGGATCTCTTGAGTGGTTAATGGTGGACAAGAATGTTCACGCAAGTCTTTATACCACTGGTGCAACACGTCTTTGTTCGAGATGAGACTCCAAGCTTCGTCCAGATACTCGTCCAATTTTTCTTCTTGACTTAACATCAGGCATTTATCGTGTTGAATTTGACTGGGATGATCGTTTTGACATCCATAACAATTTTTCTTGATCAATTCCGTCATTTTGTCGATCAAGTGTTTGGCAAAACAGGAGACTAAATGGGCTTCTTGTTCTGGCCATCTCGATTTCATTATGACAACTTCTTCGTCTTTGTCTTGAGATTCTCCTTCCATGGTCTCCTCACATTTCATGTCCAAAGTTTCTCCACTAGGTAAAGAGGGATAACAGTCTTCCATAGCTTCTAATAATCTAGAATGACTTCTCTCAAACTGTTGATTTCTATCGTATTATCAAATTCTGCATACAGGAGGACGTTCACCGTTACATCAGGGTCTCGGTTTGCAAACTGAATTTCCACACGAATCTGGCCTGATTTTATAGGGTGGAAATGTCCCTCGTCGCTGCCTTGGTCAGGAGTGAAATCGAAAGCCCACAAAGCATAGCCTCCTACATAATCGTCGTACGTAATACCGTGACTGGTGTTGGTTCCTAACTGGCCGGTGGCTTCGTACAGGGACAAGTACGATCTCAAGTAATTCTTCTTCTGAAAGTCAGGCTCAAAGGGTCGGGTACACAAGGTCTTGCCATCGCGACTGACTTCGATCTTGGACACGCCAAAGTGTTGAAAGTAGAAAGGATTTTTAGCCAAAGCTCCGTTGAAGGCTTCATTTTCGACGATACCAACGATCAAACGTTTGGGTAGCTGTCCTTGGAACAGATGATCTTCGATCATGGATCGCTGTCCCTTGGGAATGGTGAAGGTTTTCACTTCCACGCGTCGGATCGGATACTTAGCGGTCGTTCTGCTCAACGTCTGAATGACGTCGTTAGCAACTTTAGGTAACACTTCTACGCGTCGTACGTAGAGCCTGGCTTCCTCGATGACAGTTTTGCAAGTGGTATTACCTATCAAATGGAAAGCGGCACTGCTACGATTCAGTCTCAGGCGGACATTCACCCCGTTCAGCAAATATTTCTCTTGCAACCACATGTCCAAATGCAAACGATCCATCAGTTCTAAACTTTGTCCGTTTTTGATTTTGTCTCTTCGTTCTATAAATCCGTCATTGTTTGGTGTTTTGGTTGCATCAGTTTCGAATGTTTCAAACTGGCCTGCTTCGTCAGCTTCCCATAGCACACAGGCATTGAGATGAGTGTTCTTGGCGTCTATTCCGTACGTCAAGAGATTTTCCAGGTACGCTCGATAAGGGTAAGTATCCATGCTGCTGCTGACCAGTTTGTTATTCAAGTACAAGTCCACTCCGCTAAACAAGGAATGCATGAAATTGTTGACGGGAGCTATTACCTCATCACCTTCTAGGGGCGTATTGTCCTCATCGATAACTTTGACTTTCAAGTACAAGTAACTGCTATTCAGATCGATGTAATCTTCGGGCTGTCCTTTGATTTCAAACTCGATGGGAGCTGAGGCTGTCAATGAGGAGACGGGGTGAAATTCCACCCACTGGGATTCTTGCATCGTCATCATGGTGGGAGGCATGGCAAACAGATCCAGTTCCGTCTTGGAACAGGCGCATGACTCTCGGTGCATCATTTTTTTGTTGCTGTGTCTCAATAATCGAAAACGTCTAAGTCTCGAACGGTTCTTCTTTTCTTGGCCTTTCTCGCTTGAAGTCTGGTGAAAGGGTGTTTTCTTCGTCGTCGTCTCTTTCTGCCTTGTCCTTGCTGAATGCTTGACTCGGTAGCATGCAGGGCATTTATAGGTGTGTCTCGTCGGCCTAAAATGTCTTTGCCCGTTTGCAGCAAGACATTTTTACCTGCCCTCATGAAGGCTTCTTTAGGGTTTTGTTTGTCGATGATGACATTTTGGAGAAATTCTTTGCCTTGCGTCAGTGCCGCATCTTTCAAGGCGTGCAATCCGCGTGTCACCATCGGTTTCAACACCGGGGCCACCGAACGAAAAGCCGATTTTAACATGTCTCCTAAACCGTGTCCTCGCTGTCGTGCAACCCCTTGGTACACTGGATACATGACTTACTTACGAGTCGTGAGAGAACCGTTTTCGAAAATGGAGTTTCACCGTGACTTTTCCTTTGGTGAATGGAATATTTTGTCCCAGATCTCCTTTTATAGCAATGTTGACTGTGTCCAAATACGACTTGCTGACGGGTAAATAATGAGGATGTACAAATTCGCGGTGGACGTGGTAAGTGTTTCCACCTTCCTGGTCACTGGACGTGGTATTATCCACTTTGAAAGGAATGACACGCAGTAATGGCACGGAGGTGTGTCCCACCACGTTGTATTCCACCACATCGGAGTACACGAATATCAAATTCAGTCCTTGGTTCAGTTCTACAGGGAATTGAAAAAACTTGTAAAATTCCGTATTGCTGTTGATCTTCGGTTTAAAATTTGGAGCCATTTTTGTGTCTCCACCTAAAATATCAAACAAGTCACGATTAAAACTGATGGACAACGTTTGGGTATCCTGAAATTTCATCAGTAAGCGACGAGCCACTTTATGGTACTCCAGGGTGACACTTTTTTGACTCTGTTCAGGGCTTTGCCAAAGGCGAACTCGAACCTGTCCGCAAAGGTGTCCACCAAATGTTGGCCACTAAAATAAAACCCTGCCGGAAATTTCACGGTGTAGATTTTGAAGGCTGGATTGCTGGTGGATGTTGTTGTGATCCCTGAAAACCCGATGTCATTCATGGCTTCTTGTAATTGTTGGTTCAGGATTTCGACCTCAAAAGTGTTTTGATTTTCGGTGATGTTTTGGATTTGTGTAGGGTGAATCATTTCCACTAAAGCCACTTCCCAATGGGCTTCGTGATCTAAGGGGATGGCCTGAGGTAATTTGGCCGTGTAACAGCACAACGTGTTGTTGGGAAACACCTCCATGGAACTGTCACTGGGTAAGGTTAAGTAAAATTGGTTTTCGTGACTCATAATTCCAGAGTTCTGTGGCTGTCCGAGGGAATATTAGTGGATGTCAGAGGTGTGTCTCCGCCCAAAATGGGGTTCTGGTTGTGGTTGTGGTTGAAGTGGTGACTGGCACTGGCACTGGACACAACGTTCCCGTTCGAGGAGAATTTCAGGGAGGGATTGGGAAGCAGGTAACCGATGCAACTGCTCAATAAAATGGTCCACAATTGTTTGTCTCCTTGTTGCAAACTCAGATTGGCGATGGCTGCCCCGATGACGCAATACACCACGAAGATTTGGCAGAAAAAGACGATTTGCGTTTTAGGCACACGTTCTCCGCACCACACCCACAAGGGTTGTTTTTGTAAATCTTGCACAGAAGAACTAGGGGAAGAAGGAGTGGTCGACGTAGCTGCGTCTGCTGTGTGAAAGGGCATGATGGTCACTTCTTCTTTTTATAGTCGATGACTTGCGAAGCGTCGATCCAAGAATCGAAACTGGGTGGATATCCTTTCCAACGTACTTTGACTTCTTTGACACGTCGTTTGCCCACTTTACGGGTTCTGCGTTCGAGAATGCTTTCGATGTCGTACACGTCGTCTTCTTTTTTGGTGACACGTTGTAGCTCGGGCAAATAAAACGTTCCTTTGAGTACTTCTCCGTTCATGTCTTCCAATTTATAGACGGCAGGGTGACGGCCATGCACTCGTCCAGTGACGCGAAACAGTTCGGTCGTCCAGTTAGGTAAGTAACCTTTGTCGAAAGTGCGTTTGGTTTTGCCAATGCGCACCCAATCTCCTACGGTCAACTCTCCACTTTTCTTGGGGACAGCCCTCGTCGGGGACGTACCAAACAGACGCTCAAACACCAACACTTCGTTGTCGGGAGTCACGTCTTGCGGGGCACGTCCGATGCTTCGATGGTAAGATTGGTTGTACGCTTGCACCAGGTGCGGTAAGATGTCGATGTACTTCAGAGTGTGGTGATGCGTAAAATATTTCCACATGCGTTCTTTCAAAGTACGTTGAAAACGTTCCACGATGCTGGCTTTGGTTTCGGGATTCTCGGTGGTAAAAAAATGAATGTCACGTTTCTTTAATTCTTTTTGGAAAGCTTGGTTCAGAAATTCGGTGCCTTTGTCCGTTTGCCATCGAAGAGGGTGACGACCGCTTTGTTTCAACACCCGTTGCAGGGCTCGCACTAACTCGCTGCTCGATTTGGAAGACAAGGGCACGACCCAGGAAAATTTGGAAAAGACGTCGATGACACAAAACAAATATTTGTAGCCACGATTGTAGCTGGCCAAATGAGAGACATCGGCTAAATCGGCTTGCCATTGATGATCGATGCCTTCCACTCGGGTGCTACTTCTGGCAAACTTGCGTCGAATGGGTTTGTGTAAAGTGTAGGTAGCTTGTTCTTGTAACCATTGTTGCACTTGAGGTAAACGGAGACTTTTCAGTCGAGTTTTGGCAGCACGATACAATTTTTGAACTCCTGCGTAACCTGCAGGATGCGAGGGATCGTAGTAAATGCTGGCTAAGACTTTTTCCATTTTTTTGTGTTGATTGGTGTGTTAATAAGGCACCCACTCTTGGAAGAGGCTACTCTTTTTCTCTTGGGGTATTTTCTTGGATTGCAAGGCTTTGCGTGTGCGACCGGCAATAGGTGTCGAAGAGGAGGAGGATGTCTAAGCGGGGGATATCGGTTCTTGTTTCACTTCTGTCTTCACTTTCTTTTTCTCTTGTGAGGAAGAAGGGGTGGCCATCATCTTTTTAATCCATCCAATTCTGGAGGTAGGTGGTGTTGTTAACTTGCGTACTTTTTCTGGTGGAGTTTGAAACCCTTCTTCTTCTTCTCCTTTTTCTGTCTTGGTCACGGGTACTGGTGGTACTGGTACTGGTACTGGTACTGGTGATGGTGTTGGACTTTTCATCAAGGTCTTAAAATCTTTCAGAGTGGGTAGAGCTGTTTCGTCTAAAGCTTTCTGGTGAAAGAGTTGCAGTTGTTGCAAGAGTTGACCGTACTTTTGCGATTTTTCTGTTTCGGACAAATCTTGGCGATCCATCAAGGATTGCAATTCGTGTTGTAACTGGGACATCTCGCTCAAATTGGGATTGGGAGGTAAATGCGGGGTGCGTTGTTCTTGCCACCGATGGTATTCCATCCATCGTTTGTAAGGCACTAAAGCTAGTTTTCGTCCTTCCATGGGGTTGTCAGGGGTCGATTCTGAGATCTTGGGACTTCCGAGGGCCTTTTTATCTTGCTCCCACCAGTCCTCCCAACATGGTTCCCAAGACTCCTTTTAGTATGGGGCCTAACAAGAGAGGTAAAATACCTCCACGTTGAACCAACATCTTTTTTTGACGAATGGGAATTTTCTTTTGAACCATTTGGCGAAGAACGTGACGATGTTTGCCTAAGCATTGTTTCTGGTGTTTGGACAAAGGGATCGTGCCTTTCAAAACGTTCAAACAACATTCGAACACGGTATCGATGACCTCTTTGGAGGCCGTTTGAATGAGTTTTTTTCGTAGGGGTGGAGAAGCTTTGGACAGGACAGATAACAGGTCCCCATGTTTGGCTAAACGTGGTGGCAGTCCTTTCCTTTTCTTTCCTTGGGGTTTTCTGGAGGGTGACATCTTTGAGTCTTCAGGAGCACCAAAAGAACACTGATACCCTACTTGGTCACAGGCCTTTTTTATACTGGAACGCGTCGCCACTGATTGTCTTTACGGCGTATCAACTTCATGACAGGCATGACACGTCGTGCAGGGGTACGCAACGGACTAAATCGAGCCAGTTCTTGCTTGGACAAATCCAGTAAACTTTGTAACATGCCCGATCTTTCTTGGACTTTGATTTTGGGAGAAGGTACTTTGTGAGCAGCAGCCACTGCCACTAAATTGGAAGGTCCTGCCACTGGGGAAGTTCTTTTGGGGGTCATCAACGGAGATGTTCTTGGTGTAATCAACGTCTCCAAGTACTCTTCAGTTCTGGGTGTCATCAACGGAGAAGTGGATGAACGTGAGGATGCTGGAGACGCAGTCACTGCCGTGGCAGGTCGTGGTTTGCGAGTGTAAGGCTGCGTCCTGGCCGCAGTGCCTCTCTTGCGACTAGTTTTCTTCTGTGGACTTTTCTTTTTCTGAGGACTTTTTCTCTGTTTCTTTTTCTGGGGGCTTCTTTTCTTTTTCCGGGGTGGTGTCTGGTAAGAGGAGGGTCCCGCCACTGGAGAAGTTCTTCTCTTTGGGGACTTGGTCTTTTTCTTCTTGGGGCTTCGTTGGACTTTCGTCTTAGGGATAACTTTGGGGGCATTAGGATCCCATCTTAAGAGTGAGCGAATGATGACCCCTCCTAGAGTACCGCTCCCTCCAGGTTTCAAAATGATTTGTTTTTTGGTTTGAGTGTCGATGCGGGGATCGGCCAGTTGGACCAAAGCGACTTTGTTTCGATCGAAAAAGCGTTGGGTTTGATGAGGAATCTGAATGATTCCTTGGAGTAATTGACGTGCCGTCACCGTGAACCATCGTAAGACTTCTTTGAGACTAGCTTCTAAGACACGGGCTCGTGTTTGTGGATCTTTTTCTCGACTGATGCCATGCAAGGCACGAATCAATTTGACGGGAAGATGCGACTGAAGGGACGTCATGTTCACACTGTGTGAGACAGACGAAAAAGGGTCTGAGGTTTTTATAGATTTTTTCATGGGGAGTGAAATGAAGTCGAGGACGGAGACGTGTACAGGACAGGCCCTCCGTCTTGGCACCAGTGGTGAAACAAGTGGGTACGAAATCGCAAATCCTCGGGAGTCGTAGGTTTCAAATCGACGAGTAAATAGGCGTGTGGCGTTTGAGTGGCATCGTCGTACGCCTGAGTCAGCCAAGGCGTTCCTAACTGTTTGGCTAAGACTTGCACTTGCGATTTATCTCGAGGGCTTTTAAACAAGACCACGTAATGCGCATTGAGACTGATGGTGCGATGGGCTTTACTTTGTTGAAACAAATTTTGGGTGATGTAAATGACACTGGCATTACGGTGATGCCCTTTGCGCGTGAACCACAATTTAATTTCTTCTTCGTCTTCTCCTAACATGTCGTCGAAAATGACCAAATGGGTTTGACGGGAGTCAGAGACGATGCCGTCGTCTTCTTTAGGAATGCCTTCCACAAACACGATGGAATCGCCTTGACTTTCTCGCAAGAGGCTGTACGCCGATTGCCACTCTTTGTAACACCACACGATCCGTTGAGGGGGCCGATCGATCAAATGATGTTTATGTTCGATCAAACGTTTGACGAATTCGGTTTTGCCAGAACCGCTAGGTCCAGCAATGAGCATGTTAAAGGGATGGCGAAGATACAAAGCCTCCCAACTGGCACGATCTAAGTGTTCGTCGATGACTTTGACAGTAGAGGAAGAGGGAGCAGAGACAGCAGAGGTAGCCATGGTGTGAGAAATGTCACTTGTGACACGAAAAACAAACAAGACAAGAGTTTATATACTTTTTTCAGAACACGTTTATTGAATGTTTCAAATATGAACACGAAAGACAAAAATACATACAACCCAAATAGTGATGTACAGGAATATAAAACACAGCAAAGCGATCAAAGTGGAATATAAACAAGTGTCTGTACAACATGTTTTGGGTAACCAAGATGTCCTAGGGACAGTGTGTAATGTTCTTACAGTCTCTACATGAGGTATTGTCACACAAGTGTCCTCCCGGAATGACCTTTCAGGAATGTCCATGACAGTCCTGTCCTGAAGCGAGTGGTTGTTCTCGGTGACGGGTTCTTCTGGCACCGTCACTAACACAGGTTGAAAAGTAACTTTTTTCCTTGAACAACTCTTGTGCATACTGGGCCACTTCTTGGGTCCAAGCCTCAAAACCCCCCTTTTTCCAGTCACGAACATCTGTCCAATGAGGGTGTAAGTCACAAGCTACACACACATCGTCATACACGTCTTGGGTAGCTAAAAGTTGACGAATCTTTTTTTCCCGTAGAGGTCGAGAAGTATCCAGATGAAAACGCAAGGCTTTGAGCAAAAGGAGTTTTTCGTGACCATTTAAGGCCATGGAGGTGGTAAGTACTGATCGTAAAGAGTCCACAAAGAATCGGCTGGTAAACGAAATCCCAAAAAACAAGTCACTAAGACACACACCACTTGTCGTCCCAAATTGAATGGATACAGTTCTTGTAATAATCGATGGTAATGATCCACGGTTTGAATATGGTCATTGAGTTCCTTCCACGGAATCTGTTGGATGACATGTGACATAAGTCGTGGCATGGCAGCCTGTTTTTATAGTCTCTTTGTTTCGGAAACAATACACGTACTTTCTAGCCAGAGATCTTTGTTCTCCAGTAGGGAATCTAAATCTTGCATACTGTAACCGAAACTTCAGAGTTCGTTTAGAAGTTTCCTCTTCCTCTAAGTAGATTCCACGTAAAATATGTTGATAATCCTTTAACTTGTCTTCCTCAATGTATTGCTGTAGGTGAATCTCGAAGTAACCAAAATAATGAACATTTCGATCATTCACTAACTCAAAGTGTTGAACAAGGTCTGACCACTGAAACAATTTCTGACGAATCAGTTCTCTTATACCATTCAGGTACCAGTGGTTAAAGATCTGGTGACGTAACGGATGCAATTGTTCTTTACGTTTGACTTGTATTTTCACCAGCTCTCGGTAAATGCGTTCTCTCAACTCCACAGGCAAAGCACGAATGTTCTCTAGCAAAGTATCCATGAATAGGTCATACTAAATCCTCTTTGGTCTGACACAAGAAATGTACTCTTTGCACAAACATTGTTTCACTTCAGTGTCAAATTTAAATCGTTGAATCACTAATCTACACATTACAATTCGTTCAGAAGTTTCCTCTTTCACTAAGTTGACATTGTGTTCAAGATGTTGGTAATTCGTTAACTCTTCCTCTGGAATTCGATGCAGTACGTTTACAATGATGTAACTACAATCGTCCATACCAAACCAATCCTTTTTAAAACTAGAGGATCGTTGATCAATGTCTGTCCGATGGAACACTTTCAATTGAATCAATCCTTGTATAGCCTTCAGGTACCAGTGGTTCAAACACCGGTGACGTAACGGATGCAATTGTTCTTTACGTTTCACTTGTATTTTGACCAGCTCTCGGTAAATGCGTTCTCTCAACTCCACAGGCAAAGCACGAATGTTCTCTTGTAAAGTATTCATGAACAGATTATTATGGTAAGAAGTTACTTCAATGTCTCGGTCCCACTAAGGGTAAGTAATGACAATTCGGTGACCATCTAGCATGTTCTACGTAGGCCGAATCTTGCGGTTCCCAGTGGTGAAGTGTCACATCGCAACTGAAGCACCTGACTTTATCTCCTTCACCCAAGTAGAAAAATCCGGCTCTGGCTAATTCTTCGGGGGTCGGTCCTCCCAGATACTTAGGCCATTTTCCTTTGAACGATTGAAGACGATTTTCAAAGTCGCAGTATTCCGACAAACGCACAGGAAACGAATATTCGTCTTTCACAGGTTCGTTTCGATGAGGGTTGAGTGACATGGGTAGGAGTTTGCTCAGGGCTGGATGACATCCGTAGGGAGGTAAACGTGAAGGTCGACATTCCCCTTTAAACCCGGTAAAATGTCTAAGAGGACGAGCGGCATCGCTTTCGCATCCCTCAGGTTTGACACGCACAGCATCACTTTCCATGATAGGGGCAGTGAGAACAAAGTTCCCATGATGCTTTACGGCATCGCTCAGGTCACAAGGTACAGCATCGTATCCATCGCAAGGCTCACAATCGCACTCGTCTGCAAACTCCGTTACGCAATTACAATGGTAACCACATGGACAATCGCAGTTTCCTTCCGGACATTTTCCGTCGCAATGCATGGGTCTTATCCATCCAATATTAGTCACACTAGAGGAAGATACAACTTTTTTACAATCCCCAAACTGGAACGATGTCTTTTTCAAAGTATTCATCTTGTTCGCTCGGTCTTGGTAGTCACAATGAACTATCGATCTTGACCATAGCCCCCTTTTTATACTAGTCGCAATGCAGTCTCCAGCTTGTACATCTTTCCTTTTTTACGTTTTTTATGTCTTGTTTCGGAAGGTACCGTCTCTAAGGTACCGTCAACATTGTACCGTAGTGTAATGGGTGGAAAGGCCATATAAAGGTAAGGGCAGTGCGGAGACCATCGAGTATGTTCCAGAATAGCTGAATCTTTATAGATACATAGATCCATTCGTAACTTCAGTCCACAAGCGAAACACTGTACCTCGTATCCCAATCCTGACTCAGGTCCCAAGTAGACAAATCCTGTTCTAGCTAAAACATGCGAAGAAGGTAATCCTTCCCTATCCGCAGGCCATTTCTGAAACGTGTCCAATCGACGGGCACAATCACAATAGTCAGGTAAGAAGACTGAAAAATGGTAGGGTTTGAACTTGGAGTTCTCATCGGGTTTCTCACTCGATTCTTGCTGTGGCGAAGTCATCTTTCTGGTGAGTGGCTATCCTCTTACAACCAATGTTTTATACCAACGTGTCCATACGGTAAGGTGAAATGATTGGGAAGTCGAACTCGCTTCTGGTACACGATTTGATAAACTTTTTCCAAAGGTCGACTGACGATGTGGTGAGTGGATAAACGTACAATCTTGTTCGGTTGGTGAGTGGTCACTTTAAAGTTTCCATCCTCTCCCGATTGCAAGGCTTCTTTCAATACCCCAAAGTTGACCACTCGACTGGTACGATAATTCAGAGTCAGTCCTTTCACTTTGCACGTCGTGTGCACTTCTCCTTGTTTGTCACGGTATTCGTAGCCGTAATTTTTGGGACCGCCACTGACGAAACTTAGAATCTTGTCGTCGGGATGCTCGTCTGTCCAGGCTCCTAAACGGTCTCCTTCGATGTTAGGGTGATGTTGAATCGGGTGATGGATGTAAATGCAACTGTCCGTGTCAAAGTACAGGACACGTTCTTCTAACAGTTCTAAAGCTTCGTACAATTTTAAGCGAGCATGGGCTGTCACGTAAGCCGCAATGATGACATTTCCAAAAGGGTCGTCTTGTACAAAGTCCAGATCTTCTTCGTAATTGACCAAGATCAAATTCTCTCGAACGACGTCCACGTGTTTCATGTATTTGGTTTTGTCGTGAATCATCTGGAAGTAGCGGGAAGGTTCTGTCAAATATTCCGTCTTGGGTAAACACGGTCGTTGTGCCATTTTACCCCACAAGCAATTTAACATCACTTTGGCAAACGATCGCCTGCCTTCGTTTTTCTCGATGTGGTCTAAAGTGATGCCTTCTTGTTCGTAGTATTTCTCTTTGAATTGTATTTGGTCTTCGGGAGTGTGACACCAGGAAGGATAGCCACTGGCTTCTTGCTTCAGTTTCAAAAAGGCATCCACGTAGTCTGCGAAAATGCCTTTCTGCGTGGGGTCACCCTTGCGGTATTGTTGTGTCTTGGGAAAGTGGCAAATTTCGTACACTTCTAACAGTTGGTATCCCATGTCCAGAGCTTTGAACAATTCCACGCTGACCCAGGTTCCCGTCAAGGCCCGTTCTTCTTGGGTGTGCTGACAAGGTTGGTCTTGGTTGCACGTTTCGGCACAAGTACGGCACAAGGGAAACATCAGTTTGCCTTGACAATGGTGAGGTAAGACGGGATGGTATAGGTTCGTGGGAGGCAAAACTTTACACTTGATCAAGCCTTCGTATTGTCGAATGTTGACCAGGTCGATGTGTTCCGTCAGCAATTGCGGGTGGCCTACAGGAAAGCGACAATATTTGCACACGTAGGGATACAGCGAACACACGTCCAAGTATTTGATTTCTTCTCCTTTCTCTTCGTCGGCTTGGTACAGCAAACAGGTGGCATTGGTCCTTCCTCCGTACAAACTATCCCTCGGGTTCAGCGGGTCCATGAACTGGTAACTTTCCACGAGGCGTTTAAACTCGGGATCGGTTTTCATACGGTGATCGTACTCGTGTTCCCACATTTCCACCACTTGGTATCCTTGCTGTTCTAACTTTAGGCGTCGCTGACAAGTGTCCTGGTACAAGTCTTCCATGGTTCGTTGTAAAAACTGATTTTTAGTGCCACGGTCAGGGTAACAGACGGGACATCCGTGAAATAAGCAACCGTTAAACTCGTACACGATCTTGGGGTTTTCTAAGTCCCAGCCATCGACCGAATACGTTCCGATGGTCTTTTCGCCCCCTCCGTTGCGGGCATGCTGAATCCACTTGTCTTCCTTGTCGCACAAGTAATGTAACCAGCGTAGGGCTTTCACCGAGTATTGACGTTTGACATAGTGGGTCGTTTGAGGGCTGATGACAGCCACGGTGTTTTCAGGCATGAATCGTTGTCGATACACTAAGGAACACGCTTTGGCAATGGTGCAAGCTTCTTTCAAAGGATCGACCCCTCCGTGTTCCATGAACAGTTCTCGAAATTTTCCACAGCAACGCCGTAAAATGTCCACGTCGGAACGACAATACTTTAGCATTTCTTCCTGAAAGTCGAAAGGGTCCGAGGCGTGAGCCTGGTACCAAGCGTAGAAAGCTTCTCGTTGTTCGGTACGCATGTTGTCGGGGTCGTAATAGTGAGCCTCAGGCAAATGGGGTAGAACGGCGTGTTGATTGGCTTCCGTATTGAAAAAGTGTGGAAAGTACCCTTTAGCCATTTCTGTCATTCCAAACGTTTTAGGCATTCGACTCAAAGGCATGGCCAAATAGCTCATCGAATCTTTAAACTGCACTTGTCCCACTTGCATGAAAATGATTTTGGCTCCGTTCAAAGTCACTTTAGGACGCTCGGTGCCTTGTTCCGTATAGTACCTCAAAAGAAACTGTCCATCGTATCCGGAGAAATTGTGAGCCATCACCGTGGCATGACGATGACAATCTCCGTAACGTTCGATGTCCTCTTGGCTCCACGTCTTGTCGATGGGGTCTAAGACCCATTGGGCAAAATCGGCTAACGTGTTCGGTCCCCGAAAGATTTTTTCACGCCCTCCAGGAATCTTGCTGCAGTGAGGGCAATGACTGAAGATAGGTTCTTGAATGCACTTCTCGCACGCTCGATGAGCCACGCAGAAATTAGGGATGTGAATGCCGGTCTCTTGCATGCATTCGAAATCGAAAAAGATGAAATTGCCTTTCTTCTTGTGACCGTCCTCTTTCTCTGGTGGGGGTTGGTATTTTTGCACGTAACATTGGTGTTCCAAGTCCACGATGTGGTGACAAATGTGACATTTTTTCTTTCCTGAACATACGTGTGCCTTGGTATTATTGGTACGTATGACTTGTTCACACGTAGAGCACAATCTCAGCAGTTGACAAGCACATTTCTTCTGTGAACCTTGCGTCTTCAGATGTTGTTGGTAACAGGTAGGGCTGACAAACGTGCGCAGACAAGTTGAACAAGGCACTGGTTCTTCGCTCAGACAGGGTGAAGAGGCCAAACATCCTGTGCATTTCGATCCACAATGCTTGTGTTGCTCTCGATTGTTATAACCATGGTCACATTTCTCACAGTAATAACTGTATCCCAGGAATCCAGTGATAGTGGTAATCGTATCGAAATGGTCATCGTGATAATAGACGTGAATGTATTTTCCGTCCTTAAAGTCTTGCCCTCGAAACAATAGAGGTCCGCGCACTTCTTGAGGGTGCACTTTCAAGGTGTATCGTGGAGCTAGGACATCTTGCAATTTTTGCATCTCAGGAATGCCACAGGGTGTGTCTTTGGACAGGCCAGCTTGTTGCAACAGGAGTTCTGCTTCGTTTCGTTGTTTGGCTCGGTCGGATTGTTGAATAGTGTTCCAGGTTCTTTTCCATTCTACCGTGTCGTTCTTGTTGGCATAGGTTCGTCCCACCACGATGGCACGGGCTAAACACATCTGGTCATGAGGGTTGCGAATTCGGACGAGACTCTTTTTGGTGTTGCGAAGGTCGTCCACCAATAACATCTTTTTGCGTCCAGTCCCTTGAGGAGGAGAGACGTGGGTCATATCCAGTGTGGCTTTACCATCGGTGATGTCAAACTGGTCATTAGATTGTTGCACGTGTTGAATCTTGTCCATGACTTTGGAAGCAGTCAATTCTGCCGGGGTGCTAAACTCGATCCAAACAGGGGATTTCAAACCGTCGTGTTGTATGGAAAGTCTCAAGCGATCGTCTTCTTTGGGTTGACATTGTTGCTTGAGTGAAGTGAGCAAAGAATCCCACACCCCAGTGATGAACACTTCTGCTTTCTCTAACGGCACTTCAGCCTTGAAATCTTTAAACTTCACCGTGTATTTGTAGGCCGTGGTTCTAAATTTTCTAGAGGAGCGCTTTTCCGTCTCTCGAATGGAATAGTACTTTTCAGGGTTGACTAAGGGTGGTGAACTTGGTTTAGAGGGTTCGGATTCTGGTTCACTCATGTCCTCTTCAAAATCACTGGCATGAATTTGTGCCAAGATTTCAGCCCTGGTACGAGGCGATAGATCACGTTTCTGCCTCTTACTTCTTTCTTCTTCTTCTTTCTTCTCGAATGAATGGGATCGTTTCATCTTGAAAGCAAAAAGTCAAATGACTCAAGTTCAAACACCATAAACTACTTTATAGTCATGGCAGACCAGCGTATATAAAAGGGTGTGTGTCTTGTCCTTTCACTATTCATTTCACTCTCAAGCCGAGCACAACGATGGAAGAGACTAACCAGATGGAACGTTTCGTCAGAGCTTTGCGAGGGGTCATTAGAAAATTCTCTTCAGACCAGCCTACGGACTACTCTCCTTCCTTTAGAGATAAAAGTCAAGATACTTGCTATATCTGTCAGAAGAAAGGGCATTGGTCTTCAGAGTGTCCAGACCGTGAAAAAAGAACAAAAACAGGGACTAAAAAAGACAAAAGTCAAGATACCTGTTATTATTGTAAAGAAAAAGGACATTGGTCTCCAGATTGCCCAAAAAAGAAACAAGAGGAGTCAGAAGAAAAGAAGGATTCTTCAGAAGAAGAGAGGGATTCTTCGAAAGAAGAGAGGGATTCTTCAGAGGAAGAAGAGGAAGAAAAAAGACAATTCTATTTACAAGAGGCAAAGAAACAGGAGAAGAAGAAAAGAAGAAGGGAAGAAAATGAGGAAAAGACGGTGAAGAAATTCAAAAAACAGAGAGACTAAACAAGGAGAAAGAAGAAGTCAATGAACTTTTAATTAAAGTGTTGTGTTGTGAATTGTGAATTGAATTGTAAAAAATGGAGAAAAGAATAAATGAATGATATAAGGTAAGTGTCTTTGAGTTATGATTTTAAAATAAGAAGCTACACTCACGCACTCATACACAGACACGTACTATAAGGGTAAAATGGGTGGGGTTTTTTGAGTTATTGGCAAATTGAAATTGTATTTCTTTTCGAGAAATGTGGGTGGCCCTGAAAAGGGCCTTTTTTTCTTCATGGTGAAGGGGTGAGTTTAAGCAATCAACTTTAACTGCCTTATGCCTTTGCCACGGCCAAGGCCTACTTCTGGACTGCGTAATGTTGATGATGATAATGATTGGGTTGAAATCACTAAGGGTGGTACGGTAGGCTTAGTCACAGGGTTGACGTGTTTAGCTCGGGAAGGTCGTATTCTCTTCGGTCGTGATAAAGAAGTCTGATACATTTGTTTCAGACTTCTTAACTCCGCTAAAATGTCCAACAGTACCGTGGCCGTTTGATTTTCACCCTCTTGTTTCTTTGCTGCTACTTCTTCTTGCTGTTGCTGCTGTTGTTTTTTTCTTACCTCTTCTTCTTGTTGCTGTTGCTGTAGGAGAAAAGCTTGTTCCGCTTCCTTTTGTCGTTGCATAAATTTCTCCAATTCTTCTTTCTGTCTCTGTCTAAAATTCTCCACTTGCGATAATGAAGAAGGTAACGAAGGTTCCGGAACAAATTCTTGCGAGGAGAGAAAATCCACAAAATCCCAATTCACTTCTTCTGAAAGTAAGTCCGAGTTCCCTTGGGCAGTCTCCCCTGCTGGTGCACCCCAATGGATCGTTTTCTGAGTTTCCGTCATGTTGAATCACTGTCGCATAGATTGACTGCACACAAGCGCTAGCGAATCTATATTGACTACGTGACGTCACAGACTGCTCTCTTCGGATTGGATGCGGGCTGACTGAATTCTGTAACGCGTGTTCGGATTGGTGAATGAACTCAATCCGTTTCAATCCTTCCTGTCCCTATAAATAAGCGCCGTTCAATGCATTGATTCACCTGTTCTCGTCGCTTCAAGATGTGGACTACAGTTGAGTCATCCACCCTTGTGTCTTCCATGATGTTTCGGACAGACTTGCTCATGTATGTCCGATCGAAGTGGACCGTTGTCCACAGGACAAACACCAGCCTGTGGATACGTAGGATCTACGTCGAAAGACAAGGATGCCTGAAAAGAGTGCTGATGTACGGACCAACAGTAAGACGCAGCCTAAGGAGAAGAAGAAGACCAATGCGGTGCCATTTATGTTTATGAATACATTAACATAAACCCAAAGGCCCTTTTCAGGGCCAGCCATATTTCTCGAAAAGAGATAGTCTTTGAATTGCCTACCCCTTTTTTTAAAAAAAATATATAAAAATCCCATGTTCAATTTCCCTTGACGCTATAAAGGCCCACTTTAGTAAAAGCCCTTGACGCTATAAAGGCCCACCCTGTTTAATTTCCTTTGACGCTAAAGTGCCCCACGATTTTTTCTTTCTCCATGTTAATTTCCCTTGACGGTAATCTTACCCACGATTTTTCTCCATGTTAATTTTCCCTTGACGGTAATCTTGCCCAAGGGGTCTTGTAATGCTAATTCCCATTGACCGTAAAGTGCCCCCCTTCACTACTAGTGAGTATATCATACTATGTTTCGTGATTTAGGATGTCGGTAGTAACTAGTCTACTATGCTACTAAATTCAACGAACGTTTGACTGTTGGAAAATTTGGATGGAGAGGGTTTGTTTGCTTGTTCATGTGATCTTTTTTGGACCCTGATGAGTCAGAATTGCGGCAACAATGGAATTCACTCCTATTGGTAAACACATTCAGGAAACTAAAAAGACATTTTTCACGAATATCACCAAATATGGAAGAAGTCGGAAAAATATGAATATGAGAGCCCTTGAGTGGAAAACCAAAGCCCAAATACACACAGAAGTTTAAATATGTGCCCAAATTTGAATTGCGTGTAAAACACAGGTTTCACGATAAGCTGCAAGCAGAATAAAAACTTAAATATGAATAATTGGATCGCACTGGTGAAAAATAATATGAAATTACACGAGTATTACATTAACACTAACGAAAACTGGATCAAAGTGTTTATTTCTCCATTCGGAGTGGAAGGTAGTTGTTTTTGTGTGTTTGACACCATTTTTTAGCACATGTTAGACCATACATGGTGACCAATATATCTTGTGGTGGAAGAACGAGAAAAAAAAAAACTCAGAAAGAACCACCGACCCACGGGAAGCTACTGGCAATCTTTCTCACATACCAACGTTGGCCGAGCCTAAGACTCGAAGCCACAATGACAGAGGTGAGATGCAGCTGATCTGTAAAAGCGAGCGACGAAGACCACTTCGGCCACCCGAGGACCTGGAGTAGAAGATAGATGAAAACAGTTTACAATATGATCATGTGCAAAGTGGATATCAGAAATATTTCCATAGATGATGAATATTTGAACAAATCATTTTCATATGTGATATGCTTATGCAAACGTTACATTCCTTATGCAGAAAAGTCATATTTCAAAACCTTTTACGTGCTAATAGTTAATATTCTTTGCATTTTAAATACGGGTAAAAACATTCCAGCATACGAGGAGTGTAAACAGAAGAAAATTTTATCTGTTATTTTTAACCATTGTAATAATAATGATATATGCACATGCATTTGATGAGTTAAAAAATATGAAAAGGAGATCAGGTTTGCTTCAGTTTTCCCCATGATTGTTTCACACTGAAAAATAAAAAAATACACATATTAAAGTGAGAAGTATACTATTATACTGATGAGGACCACGCGGTTGACTGACAAAAGTGTATGCTCACAGAGAAACAAAAAATACTGGATACTTACTATTTGGTATTAATGATTTGATTTAATCTCCTTTTGTAGCACAACCAAAGGAAAACCATGCAATATTTGGAATTCTTGTGTTAGCTGTATCATGGAATTAGATGATTACCCTTCTATATAGTGGAATAAAATACTTGCACTTCTAAACTCAGACATGTTCTGTTATGAATATAAGAACCGATGATGAAGAAAAGTGAATATGTGGACGCAAATATCGAATTAAACCCTTTGATTTATAAGCGCTTGACTGCGCCAAAGTTGTAGGCACCCTATTGTCACTCATAAGACACTGTACACTATCTTATACACATATCGTTCAAACTTATATATTCTTATGCATTTACTTAAAACATAGCCATAGGAGCATCTACTTTAGTGTCAACTGTTGTAATAATAAATTCCACAACTTTACGCAACTGTGTTTCATAATTTATTGCGGTATGAAAAGTTTCAACGCGCTTCCGTTGCTTCCTACATCATCAAATTTATTTTCTACTACTCCCTCCACATCTACTAGATATTTCGAACTACAGGCAATCGGATACTCGGACACAGTTCCCTCCACTTTCTGCATCGCTGTTTGCATTATTTGATAAAATAAAAATATCAGTTAGTTTTCTTCACGTCTGTCATATGATTAATATGAAACGTTCTCCTTCACGATGAATATGTATGTCCCCATCTTCATTTTGTAGCATCTTTATTTATGTGTGTCTACAACATCTTACATAAATACTCTTTCCGTTATATGTGTTATATACTGTCTACACCATCTAACATTTTCAAAGGAATGTTAACCATCATTATCCTAACTTTGATCTTGCGCCATATATTGACATTTCATCGAATCGAAAAAATTGCTTTATCTTCCATTTATTTATTTTTTATTTTATATTTGTGGATATATCAAATACTGGATTACTCGCATTATTCAGCTGTCAGAATTTCAATATTTTGCATTTAGAGGCATGGGTTTGGAATACAAGTACCTTGGTACCAATTTTTTATACCCATTGTATGATTGCCCTATAGAATAGTATATTCTTTTAATGTAAATCCTACATAATTTAATAGTATTAGCAACTACATTTGGTGATAAGAGGTTGCAATTGAAATAACATTTATCAAAATTAAAATTAACAAACGATATGTATTCATTAAATTCAGTTCATTTCTTGAGTACAAAATACAGCATATAGTATTATCAAGATCGCGCTATTTCAACGTTTGTTCTTCAAGCAATATTGTTTGATGCTTGTTTTTTTTATTTTGTTGTTGTTTTGGTGCGTGCGAGTGACTATCTCTCTCTCTCTCTCTCTCGTGAAATTAAACATTATACCTGGTAGTAAATTTTGTAGTCATACGATATGCGACCAGCAAGAGAAAGAGGAAGAGCAGCCAGAAGCACCCCGAGATTTGAACGAGAGACAACGTCCTCCATTCCCAGAAAACTTGTTGTGGCAGCCATTGACTATGGAACCACATACTCAGGATGCGCATACTCGTTCCTTCTCGACTTCATGAAAGACCCTCGTAATATATATACCACGACATGGAACTCGGACAGAGGGAAGGGACTGGTGACCGACAAAACGCCGACAACCATCCTTTTCAAGCCGAATAGAGACTTTCATTCCTTTCGTTATAAAGCGGAAGATTAATACGCAGAATTAGCTTTGGAAGATGCTCATGTTGATTGGTTCTATTTTTCGAGATTCAAGACAAAACTTCAGGGACAAACGGTATGATCTCTCTCTCTCTCTCTCTCTTTTCTCTTCGTCAGAAGGAGACTTGATTAAACTGAATTTATGTTGAAATGATACTCCCAATGAGGTAATGCAGAATAACAGCATCAGTAGGATGAGTTAGAAAACCACTTAGTCAAGATAATTTCGAGTCTTTTCCGGTTCATTTGCTCGGTTATTCTTTATTACTAGGACGAGTTTTAGAATTACGGCTTGAAATGTGCAATGAGATTTCGAGATGATGCTACGTAGTCACTTTTTCCACCGACTCCTTTAGACATGAGCATTGCTAAAAATAATAAAATTAGATTGTGGTCTTTGACGAGAGTAAAGACCGATAATAACCATGCATTTGAAAATAATAATTATCTTTTGAAGTCATACAGAAAGTTTTTGTGTGTTGGACCTATTCGATTTGATTCATTTATTATTTAATAAATTAAAGTGGGTGACGGGAACCTTTCCAAGACACAGTTGCGTAAGGCACTCATTTTGTTCAAGACATTTAGCAGATTGGAACGAGTGCGTGAATCATATTTTATCGAGTCAATGTCATATTCTCATAAATCCGTTTGTTGTATTCAAAGATAGTCATGTAATACCATGAGTTACTAAATTGATATGTTTTTTTTCTGTTTTGATGATGCAATCAGAAAATCGGACAAGAAATGAAGTTAAAAGATAATCAAGGACATGAAATGCAAGCGATGAAAGTGTTCGCTGAGGCGATCAAGTATATGAAAACACATCTGTTAAACAGTTTGCGAGTGACTGTTCCTGATATAAATACAACTGACATTCACTGGATCATTACAACTCCAGCTATCTGGGATGATGGCGCGAAACAGTTCATGAGGCAGGCTGGTAATGAGGTACTGTTTAGCGATGATATGTAATGATTTCATTTTTACGTGCAAAATTCATCAGCACAACATTTTTCTTTCTATCTGGGTTTTCTTCCGTCAATAATTGCGATGGACGATATAACATCCTGGGGGACTGTAATCTAATAGTCCCAAACAAACAATGCCTGTTGTGTTGGAAATGTGTCGCAAAAAATTGAAGTCTTTTTCTATCAGATCTACGTGATATATTTTATGACTGGAGATGCTATTGGAACTTGACTTTGCAACAATGTACAAAGAAACCGTGGATCATTTTACTCAGCAGTTGTATGGGCTATCTTCTTCCCAAACAATCATTGAAATATACGAACAGGAGCAGCAACGTAAACTTTAGGCACAACAAAAAAAGAAGCAAAGTTTCAGCAATCTCATGGAACATTTCGAAAGTAGTCTTTAAAACTCAAGTGATCAACAAGAAGGATCGAACTATGATTACTCTATTGTATCTGATTGTTGCCAACGACAGTTTCATGAATGTGTTTCTTACCAACAAGTTATGATGTTTCTGGACGAAATTATCTCTGTTTATACAAATAGAAAGCAAAACTCAGTGAGTAAATGAGTAACAGGTTTGGTAAAAATCATTCATCTAGCACCGAAGAATAAAACGCTTTTGTCCTCGAAATACTGGAAGAAAATATTGAAGTATAGATGAACAGAAACCTCTCTCTCTCTCTCTCTCACTCTCTCTCTCTCACACACACACACACACACGCACACACGCACAAAGAAAACACAGCCACAATTGCAGCCAATGCCAGATCGTATGTGCACAAAGTTCATATGGATATAAATTTAATGCTCGACATCTCGCCGACATGCTTTTCACTCTCTTCAATGGCCAGTTTAAAGAATCACTCAATACAATCAACAAGCGTATGACTATCATCTACCATGAAAACTCTCATCGTCTGAATTTTTCGACGCCAAACCACTTTCTATCAAATTGTATACATTTTTATTTGCTAGTTTGGGTAGAAACACTGCCTTTGCTGCTTACTCCAAAGATTTAAACAGCGACACCAGAGTCTTCAAGTAAGTTTGTTTCCCCTTGGAAATGAACGAAGGACTCAGGTATGTGTGTATGTACTCTGATAGCACCGAATACTACACCGTGGGAAACACATTCACACCGTTGCTGAGAGTGATTTACTCCAAACTGGATATAATCAAGAAGAAAACAAGTCACGTAGACAAGTATTTGTTCATCTTCACTCTCTTCTTGACAGCAAATCTTATTTTGACATTTTGAACATAAACATAAAAGGAGAACTCAAAATATTGTAATCACCAGAGGTAACTTATCCGTAACTTTTACAAGAGCTTCGCCTTGAGTGACTTGCAACATATGCATCCCGTGTAACTAGAAGTAGCCCCTGCAGTTTAGGGGATGGCCCGAGGAGTCGTCTTACGTGATATACCGAGCGACGGAGTGGATGCATATTGTTTGTTATGACTTGGGTCTTGTATCGTTCAAGGAGTATATTCGAATCGGTGTTTTGCACTGTCTTCCCAGTCTTGAAACTATATAGCTCCAAAGGAATGAATGAAAACATCACACTCTGTCATGAGGAAAATTATTCATCCAAAATGTGCAAAATGATAAACAGAATTCCAAACAAGCATCACTGAATGTGTGTGTGTGTGGGGGGGGGGGAGGGATATGGGAATGTACTGATCCAGACACAAACAATCCATCTGAACTCCAAGAAACGCGTCAGATCACACCTCTGTTGAGTCCGTTGATTGAACATGAGACCACACATGGCACGGCAAAATAATGGGAGGCTTACAGATTTCGAAAATTATATGTAAATGTGGTATATTATTACAACTTCATTCAAAAGTAAAAGAGGTGCACCTATCTGTTTGCCATGTCATTCACGATGATGAGGATGACATAAGCGCAGTAGAATTATGTCAAGTTATGATATCAGCTCCCATCAAGTTTAAAATGAACGGGTAAACCAAAGACCACACCGATCCGAATAACAGCTACCTGTATGTCAAAGTCACTAGTGAGTGGCTCATAGATTGGTACTTGAACAACAATGTAATCACCAACAGCATGGATACTTGCTATTGCCAAGCATAACTTAAGAATGTATTCACTTGCTGAAAAGAAGCGTTGAACACACACCATCTAGATTAATGTGATGTGGAAATTCGACACGCTAAGGAATTTCAACGACACAACCTTGATCAACCTTGATTGTGGATGATGACCTAGATCACAATGACGGATTATAAGGAAAATCAAAGAAGGTTATACATTACGAATGATGGATTGTTTGAACTTGGATATGTTGCTTTCAATACAACATTTTGCTGAGGGTAGCAGGTGTCCCTCTCATACGGAATCAAATTAGCACCGTCTTCTATTAGATGACCAACGCTAACAACATAATAAATATCATCGAAGGGTAAATATTGTACATGACACGTGCTTAAGATTTATCTCTGGAAGGAATCGAGGTTAGCCTCTGAGCAGAATCTCCTCAAAGTGTCCCTTATAACGAGTGAAAATCAAAACTTTTGGTATTACTCAAGATCGATGATCATGCGTTCCAGAGTCAGTTACCTAAATGAATGTTTATTAGCTTTGAGAGTAATTTAGCCCTCAACGGAACTACTGATCAAAAACCTTGTCCAGTTTTATCACTACATCATCCCCAAGATGAACCTTACCGCTGATGGACACACTTTGTGTATTAGACCATTTGAACCCATCTTTATTCAGAAGAATATATTGACTCTTTTTAAATCCACATGATAATTGAGTAGCAACAATACACATGACACTTCCTGCGACAAAATACGTAGCAGGGGACCCCGTTTTACATCAAACGAAAGGCATAATATTGGCAACTGCCACTGCAGTTGTGCTGTCTAATGGCACCATTATCACAAGAAAACGCCAGTTGATAGAGACTTTAGAGAGCACATTGCGGAATTGATCCACACATCTACATCATATAACAAAGGATCCGTCAGAGTTGCCAGCCTCTGTTAAAACCAAGGCATTGAGGTGGGACATTTCCACCCCATTAAATTGTACAATTGTGTACATTCATTTATTTGAATCCGTTAAGAACAGGGTCAGCGTGATCTATTTTGAAAGAGTTTGATAGTGCGACTGAAATTAAAAATTCGAGCGAACTAATCTTAGGCTTCTACGATGGAAATAGACGATCAACAACGGTAACAGTTACAACAACCACCACAAAGCAAACATGTAGATAAAAAGAATAAAGAGGCGAAGAAACATTATTGGTATGATGGTCGGAACAGTATAAAGCCTATGTTAAATATTTTGCTCCAAATATGATAAAATGTATTACACCACTGACCACAAACAATTGTAACAGATGTGAAGTCGATCATTCCAGTCAAGTACAATGAAATATACATTTGATGATGTCTACTGAAGGAAAGTGGAAGTTTTATCAGGGCTCTCTTTTAAAACATTTGCGAATTTGTTCATGAGTATATTACAAATAAAACGTAATATCCACACCTTGCATTCATCAGGCGTGATTGTGTGGTATGATCATACTCTGCTAATCATTTCGCCCTTAGTATGTGTGATTCTATGTGTGTATGTGCTAGTGATTATATAAGAATCTCCATTTTTCTCTTCATATAAGTGATTGTATATTGGACATTGTTAATTACTTACACTTAACCAATTCTTTCTCTCATCTGTTTATTTGTCTCTGTGGATGTATGTCACTTTTTCAGTAACCAGTGTATGGGTCTGTATAAGTTTAGTTTTAATGATCTTAGCCCTAACTCAATTATTCGTTCCCACCCTTAAATACGAGTTCGTATTTGTGTATTGGTCAGCAAGGACTTATGTTGGTCAGAAAAACTTGGTTTTGGTCTGAAAGAAAGTGCATTAGTATGTGATGTTTTGCTGCCACTTACCCAACGTTGTTTGGTCACTAAAATTTAGTACTTGTCGGTAAGACAGTTAGTGCTTATAAAGATCACATACCCTGTATATTTTACTCATGAGTTTGTACATGTATGGGTATCAGATAGTAAATCATGTATGCTAGACTGTTCAGATGAATCGTCCGAAATTAGATTCATCATCTTCTATTTCCATAGAGTGCTATACCGTTTCCAATACCAATAAGGTATCATAAACCGCTCATGTTCCTAACGGGTACTTTAAACCACTCAAGCTAAATTCCTTTTGGGTGATTGACCGTCCCATAAAGATTTTATTCCCGCAAGGTGCAATACCATTCCTGAAAGTTAAAATTCTACAGGGCATCATACTACCCCATCCATATTAAACTAGGTGTGTAAATATTATCTAATGTTAAATTCTATAATGGATATGATCATGCCATATGCTTATGCAAATTTCCATCGAGTGTCATTGCCTTAAGTGTTGTATTGTCCATCTTAATGTCTTACGTATATTTCAATACCAGTCCGCAACACAGTCTTTACAATGCCTGTCAATATCTAGCTAGGCATGTCCTGTGTTATATCAGGCACTATTCATACTATTCATCACTCAGTCAAGAGTATAAACCATTAAGTGTGATATTTAGTTATAGTGCCATTAGGTCTCACGGGGTCGATTCGGTGGAATTTTCATCTGCTGATGACAGAAAACAGAAAAATTATAATAATGCTACAATAAAGACATAATAAACCAAAGCCAATACATGTTTTTTTGGATGGACGTGTGTAAGATATTTATTAAAATATTTAGATTAAATTCAAATACAAGCGACAGCTCTTGTGCACAAATTTCAGTACCCAAACCAAGATTGGTTTCAACAGCAAATAATTATTTTGAATTTAGTTTTATTCTACCCAACTGGCTCGAACAAACAATATCAACCCAAAAAATCACCGAAGTTCATAGTTATCAGAAAAATCTGATGTTATTTTAATCAAAACATACTAATTGTGAGGTATTTGAAACGTTTGCAGATCGACATTGACATATAAACCAAGTTGGCCGTTCATTTGAAACCCAAGTTACACCTCTCTTCTCTACTGTGAAAAACACTCACATAACAATCCAATCCATTCTCAAGACTGACTCAAAAGAAATGTAAACCAAACAACAGATAAGAGTTTCTCTGATTCTTTGACTCTTGCCCTCTGCATTATTAGAAGATACATCTAGATGTATACTGGATGAAGTTGATGAAGAACTCGTGGACAAAAAGTCAATGAGATTTCTCAATTGCGGAATTATACAGAGTTTTAGTGTGAATCCTGGAACCTAGTGTGAAGAATCTATTTTTGCTACAACAATAATATTTGTCTAGAAAAATCGTATAAAAATATCTTGACTATAACAATATAAACTAAACATTGTTTTGATTGCTATATTTAGGGTCAAGTGATTGGATTTAGCAAATCATATGTGATTCTACCTTTTGAGATCCTATGTCATTGTTAGATATTTCACAGTCTAATATATGGAAATGTATATGTATGTGTGCCGGTCTGTACATTAATTCTTAAAAGCAAATATGTCCATTTTAAGGCTGGAATTCCAAACAACCAGCTGGATTTAGTTTCAGAGCCTGAAGCTGCCGCCATCTATTGTAAGACCTTCTCTGTGAAAAGCGGTGAATCTTCTTTTGAGCCGGGAGCTCAATTCATCCTAATTGATTTAAGAGGTAAACCATATCTACATTCTTATTTCAAAATTAAGATCGACTTTACAAGCTGTTTGAAAAAGAGAATCCAAAAGGAATTAGAGCTCCAGCTGACGACATTCTATACAATATTTTATACTTACACAGATTTAAAATTATATCATTTGTGGGAAACTAACATGATGTTTCATTACGCTTCCTTTTTCCAGGCACACAATACCAGTTAAGATATAAGCAATTTCAGTATTTATTTCAAACATACATATTTGGTTTTGGCCATGCGCATTGGTATAATTATGTACTATGTAGTAACGTTTTCGAAGAAATTGCCTAATTGCACATTATTAGAAAGGGTCACGTTATTCGTCCTGATTTGTCAACATCAAATACAACACGTTAACAGCTTTAATTTTCTTTTTTGTTTTGGTTATTTTGCTTTGTTCTTTTTCTTGTTTTGAAATTTACCAGAGCACAACAACAGTTCTACACCAGTTGTTTCAATTGGAGACACACATACCCTAAAATATAATATCATTTTTTCTATTGTACACTGATTTTCATTTTATGATAGAGCTATTGCCTTTCCAAAAATGTTTTGCTAACCTCTGACTAAATTCTGGAACTTAAAAGTTCTGTTAACAACCACTTATATGTTGTTATATTTTCGTCATGCTCTCGCAACAATAAATCATTTAATTTTTTATATAAAATCAAAATAGAGCGGCGAATCTTCATATGTATTCTCCTTATCCCAAAAGAAATGTTTGTTTACAATAATAGATGAAAACAATGTTAAGAAAATATAACATTCATTATTCATATGGCTTTAAGGGACTCTCTCATTTTGATTGAAACCGTAATGTTCAATGTCATGTTAACATTTCCGCTGATAGCTTATTGAAAAAAGTGATTTTATTTATAACGCTTGTGATAAGATTGTATTAAGCATCTTCCATTCTATGAAGGTACCTTTTCATTTTATATAGTTACACGTTCCAGTGTGTTTCGTCATTTTACTGACCTTAACTAAATCAGTTAAATATTCATTCACTCAGTTTCTTTCCATCAAAACATGTATTATCCGTATTTCATATTCCAAGGTGAAACAGCAGATATTAGCATCTGTGAAGTCGGAGAGTCTGGAAATTTGACAGATTTAAGCCCCCCTAGTATGTGTCCATGGGGTGAAAAAACTGTAGATGCTGCATTCGATACCCTGCTTGAAAATGTGTTTGGTACACGTCTTATTTCTTCTTTTAAGCAGAACAGAGAAACTGATTACTATGACATAAAACGGGAATTCGATTTGAAAAAGATGAAATGTGCTGGTGAAGACACAATTCTATTTAGATCTTTCTATGAACTTACTGAAACTTTGAAAGAAAATGGTCGAACATTAGAGCAAACATTATCAGGTACAATCTATGAAGGGCAGTTGACGAAAAAAAGAGACAAAGTGCGTATTTGAGGTTCTTTAATGTCTGAACTATTTGAGGATTCAAAAAACATTATTCAACAAATGAGGGAAGTGCTAATGCAGCATCCTAAAGTCAGCATGGTCCTTTTGATCGGGGGAATATCAGATGTTATTAAGAAGGCCGTTCAGGAAGCTTTTCCTAGCAAAACGGTAATCATTCCCCAAGATGCAACGCGAGCTTTAGTCATAGGGGCCGTAATATATGGTCACGACACCTCAAGTATCATATCCAGAATAATGCCTTTCACATACGGCATCAAATGTGAAGATAATTTCAAGATTTGTATTCGAGCTGGGGACACCTTTACTCTCGGAAAGACCACCATCCAATATGTTTGCAATGCCTCTACGCGGTCATCTGCTAACTTTGAAATATACCGCACAAAATCGAAAGATCCTAAATACATGGATGAACCAGACTGTTCAAACATTGGTTCAATGCAATTACAGTTGAATGATATAAGAGGTTTTGAGCTCAGGCCGATTCTAATAACAATATCTTTTGGAAGTAGTGAACAATGTGTTCAAGCGAAGGATGAAGAAACAAATAATGCTCTCATGGTAAAATTCAATTTTCTACATGACAATGAAAGACGGATCTTAAATTCAAATGAAACTGTTATTTAAGCAAAATTGTCCCTCACAAAAATGTGTGGACAACCTGATCCATGTAGCATTCCCTTAAAAATATAAACAAAACATAACAGAACAAACAACAAACAACCCAAACAAACAAAACGATTTGTTCCTCAAAATGAGCCGGCCTTGTTGAATCAAGAGATAGCTTCTAATCAATAATGCAGCTTCACACATTTCAATTCCGTCAGGAGAAAACAAATTTTTATTAAACCAGTGACATGACAGGCAGCATGTAATCAAAGATGTTGCAAAAACTGTTTTTTTTTTTAAGTTCTTCCATAGTGTGTCAACTCAAATTGCACAACATATACTCAAAATTTCACCCAGAATTCCACAAAAATGCATACTAATAACACGTGAGTTCCGATGAATTTCATGACTCACCTGCTGAATTGTGCCTTACAAAAATACATGCAAAGTTTAATACATCAAGAAAGGTAGGTCACAGTGACCTTAATAGTACGGCATTGAGGTTATTAATATTCTTAATATAAATATACTTGTCAAAGTTCATGAATCAGCGCAATCTGTCTCCCGATTAATCTGCTAAATCAGAAAAAAAATGTAATCACTCAAGAACGGCAAGAGTTACTATGACCTACACTTGCCCAATTATATACACCAATCAAATTTCTTGTCTGTACAACAGTATCTGCGAAACTGAGCTAATTACAAAAATGTAACATAATTGGTGAAATCCATACCAGTAACTGTAAGATACTTGTCTTCACTGCCAGTAGTATCTTCCAAGAGAATACATCCATCATATTTCGTGACTCTAAACATAACAGTGTCAGAGGAACTGAACTAAAAGAAAAGACGTAACTTATCAATGGAGTATGAAAATGATATTACTGTAATCTACTGTTGCCTGTGACGAATAGCAACATCCAAGATGAATGTACCCATCGAATATGCACACACAGTGATATCAGAGAAACTGAGATCAATTTACCTATGACGTTAACATTATCAGAATTGATGGAAAAGTCATTCTTATATCTCACCTATGCCTCACAGGTAGGACAACGGCTTCAAACCTTGGCTTTGTGCAGTAACCGTTGTGTAAGAACATGGGTGGAAAAAAGTTCATATTCTCTCGGAGTATCGCATTTCATTGTATAGTGAAGTGTGAAATATAGAAACTTGTTGTCGAAGTAATTTTCACATTTTCATTCCTATATTTTCACACGTGAAAAATATGTCCTTATATTTTCACATGTGAAAATATAAGATTTCTCATCATGTCACGTGACTCTTGATTTGTGCGTACAAAATATTGTTCCCGCAGCAACAGAAACGAGTATTTTGTGAGCTAGAACTAATAAATAGAAACTGTCATACATTAAAGGCAAATAAATAACACTTTGAAAAAGAAATTGGACCAGACGCTGATCGCGTCTCTCTGAAGATTTTGCTCCTTACTTCCTTGACAACGATAAATCCGCTCTGATGCATTGCTGAATACGACTGGCTATGTTTCAGGATAGGGTCAAATAGTTTACAAAATGACAAGAATATAATTTACTGCGACAGATAAAAAAAATCCCAATAATACCTCTAAGTCACGTATACGATTATTAAAGTGAGGTCAACTTACAAATAGAGGGTGGGGATTAGGGTGTTGTGCCAAAGAGTGAGCTTAATTCTCTAAACGTCGATTTTGGAGCACATTTGTTATATAATAAAAATAAAATTTTCTTTTCCTAAAAAATATTGGATATAATTCATCTTCTGGTACCATACACGATTTATTGGAACTCGTGGCTACACCGTTCGTTAAAATATCACGTTTTTGTACCACACGATAAAATAGATCCGGTATTAACCTAGGAAATGAAAATATCCTTTTGTATGCAGGCTAGCATTATCTAGCTGTATCTTTATTTCATTTATATTGATCGAAAGCATTAAGAACATTCCGTAAAGTCTAAAGAAATTTTACTAATTTCAAAATGAACAGAATAAAATCCACACAGCTGATAAACATGTCATAATTCTGAATACTCCATGACAAAATATGCAGCTGAAGTCATCCTGCTTCTAAGTTTGGTCATTTATGAATATCTCAGAATATAAAGATTTGTTTTTATAAAGTAGGTATTTCCCACTAGTGCTAACACAAGGTAATTGGGAAAACTAAAATGTGAAAACATATAATTCCTAGAAGAACATGAAAATCGAATCGGGTCGTCTATATCTTTATATAATCATCAATGCCGAATTTCACATGACAACTTAAAGTTTTTTGCTAAAATCATGCTAGCCAGTATTCTGTGAATAAAATGAAGGCTCACAAAATTTAAAAATGTGTAAAACATTAACTAATAGATTTAATTGCTGAAAAACCTCTCGCCAATGAAATTGTACACTTTGTAACAACAAGGTATAAGTGATTAAGGTGTAAAATATGTTAACCACTCCCTGCTTTCTCCTGTGGAGCGGGATCAGTTTTGTCAAATATTGTAAGTAATAGCTGGACAACATTTGTGAATTCTGACCCATTACTAAGTATTCAGTCCATCCTTTCCTGTCTCCCCCCGATTTCCATTATAGTGTCAAAACAATGGGGTGGTTGCCGTCATTACACTTATCACCTTAAGGTCATCCCCGGGGTTTCCATTATAATGTCATCATGTTTTCTGTACAAGTCTTCAAAACAATGAGGATGGTGGCTGCCATTACACTTATCACTTTAAGATGTATTGCTTGTAAATGAAAAAATACATCTTTGTATATACGTTTGTTTAAAGATTTGGACCAAATAACAGCATATTATAGCATAATACTATACCAGCTATTTCACATTTATTCTAATATATCGTCAAAAATAAAACACTGCGACACTGTATTTCATATTTTCCGTTTGTCCTAATTTATGGCCGAACTTTCAATATTCAATAATGGAATAGCTACCTGCGCTCGCAGATGTCAGTTCTGAGACTTTATCATAATTGTCATGTAAAACGTTAGCATGCATGCCTAAAACTTGTAACTATTAACTGTAGCTATTGACTTCTAATTTCTCCGTTCAAATTAACAGAGTTCAAGAACCCGAGCATTAGGAAAATTCATGATATGTTTTCAAATGAACTATAATGTGCAGAGCGAGATAAATGTATACATACACATCACTAACACCACAACCTCTTGCTATGCAATGATGTCTGATGCCTCTCCCTTCATTTCGTAAGAAGCGACAAAATGAGGGAACATAGTTGAAGTGGGATGCAACCCATGATGATGCTAAAGATGAGGTCTTGGACGTTTTAATAGAATACCTTTTATTAGCACACCTGACATTAAGGTCGTATGATCCTACTTCAGCCAAACGTGGTACATAGCATTCTGACGTAAAGCCTTCAGGGACAATGTGGGTGGCTAGGAAACAGTCTAACAGATGGGCTGATCCGGTGATGCATTACTGTGTAGAGATACGTATTCTGAACCTATTAATGCATCCACGATTATCGACACATATCTTATTATGGATATAATGGTAAAAAGCAGCAATATAATAAATATTCAGTTCTGAAGAAAACTTTTTCCAACGTTGTCATTTTGTATCGAAATTTCTCCGTGTAACGTTTGTGCATTCATAATACTTTTTATACAGAAAATGTAATTTCACTTACTTAAAATGAGACATATTTGACGATTCATGCTTAAATCTACAATTACAAATACATGATTGCAACTGGAATATAATTACGTTAGTCACATTATCAGATTGTGTTTACATCTATTATGCCAACATAAATTGTTTTTATTTAAAAGTTGTATTGATGATTACAGTCGCACGTTATCTACTCCATGAACATAGTAGTCAATATTGGACACTCTCATAGAAGATGTGAGGGGTTTTGCATAAACTTTTATATGGCATTAAATTTCGTGCCATAATTCTGTGTAAAACTTTGCTTGAAACCGTTTAAGTCTAGGATGCAGTTGATAGTTGAATACATGGGTATTGTATATTAGAAATGACACTTGCAACTTGATCTACGAATCATCGTTTTCACAAAGTCATTTCAACAGAAGATTCCCTATTTAATCCAGGGTTTGTGCGTTACAGTACATTTAACGTCTTAATGTGTGCTCACGGTAGTCATCAGAATCATTTGTTGTTAGTCCTTCAAATTCGAAGATTAACATGACGTCACTAACTGGATTAGTTTTGTTGAGTACTGATCAGGTCAATTTGTGCTCTGGTACGCTAGTCAGGAGCTGCCGCCTGGGGTTCCTTGATCAATAGTGGTTGTGCTGCAATTTTGGTATTCAAGCTGCTCGCGCTTCTGGACTGTCACTGCAATCCTCCTCAGTTGATAGTCTGTTGCTCCAGAATGGATTAGACTACACCAGGTGGAGGTCCTATTATATGCACTCTTGCAGTTACCTGTTCTTTGCTTTTAATGAAAGAGGATAATGACAATTGTACTTGAAAAGCAAACAACAGTCACAGTAAAAGTGTATGAAGATAGCATCACACTCTGGCAGACATAATGAGGAGAAACGTAAACTGAAAACTTCACAGGGCATCTGGATCTATTTGCAAAGTAGACCTTATAAAGCAAAGTTGTTGCGTTAACAAAATAATGCATAGAGGATATTTCTATTTTCTATGTTAATACCTGATATAATTCATTATGTTCCATAAACAACAAGATCTTTCAACGAGTGGAGAAGTGACAAACAATTACTTTATCCCACAGTTTCTTTATAAAGAAAGCATATAAGCAAGCACAGTCATGTGAAACCACTCAATATTTGAATGACATCTAACAAGATGGGGTAAGTTTTGTGTCTTTCACCGATCATTAACATCTCGCCTTTGTCAGCGTGGGTTTGAGTCTCGACTACGCAAACCTAGTTATCTGAGAAATAGTGTCTGTAGCTTCCACTGTGGCTATGGTTCTTCCCTGGATCTTGCTCCACCAAACCTAATGAACGCCCTGTGCACCCTGTCCTATGCAGAAAAATGACGTTAATTAAACCAACAAACCTACAAACCATAATACATATTCAGACGATCTGAAACAAAGTGCAAAGAGATCGATAAGGTCAGCGGTGAGATAAATGCCTCCTAAGGGTTGTCACCCCCCCCACCCCACCCCCGGACATGGAACGATAGCGAGTCAGTAAAATACATACCTGCTCTTAGTACAAAATCCTTAACAGGTAAGTTTCCAACTGATTTATAACCACTCCATACCGAGCCACTAACAAACCATGTACAAAAATAAATCTATATCCATGCTTAGTCGGGGTTTGGTTAACGAAGCTCTTGTCACTTATTTGCTATCACGTCATCATTTTCATATATTCTCCTTTCGTTATTGCAAAATCAAACGCATTAAAGTATAGTTGTTTTACGAAACATAAACTCTAAAATACAAATACAAAACAAAAGGTGAATCAAACTAGATCCACGGAACAGTTACAGTGGAAAAATAAAACAGCCAGAGATTGCAGCATATTTGTATTTCGTCAAAAAGCAGTTATGCATTTAATTTTGTTTACCATCGGCACATTGCAGTGCCAAAGTTGGGACCTTGGACTCACCGCTAACAATTTAAGATGAAATGGATATATGCCATATTTATGATATTGGATTAAAGGTTAAACTAGAAATAGTATATCTGTCTCAGGGGTTATCGAGCCAGAGAATGAGAAAGAAGGATGCAGAGTGAGAGAGAGGGATATATATAGAGAGAGAAAAAGAATTACAGAAAGAAAAGTTGGATACTCAGTGTATGACATATTATTTCCATATTCTTACACTTTATATATATATATATATATATATATATATATATATATATATATATATATATATATATATGGTTAGTTAGTTAGTTAGTTTACGCTGTGTTCTTCACTTTTGTCCTTAACTAAGGGTTATGAATGGAGATTTTGCATACCTGACTTTTTCTTATTACTGTAAGTTGTAAACAAGATATTTGCAAGAGTTTACCTTTTGTTCAAGGCGTAACCTTGTTTACCAGTTAGATTCATATTTCATCGGATCAGTTAGTTTTCCAGAACATTCTAGTGGGCATGTATATAAACAGATTGCTCGCGTTCCAGGTTATAACAAAACAACCATACCAAAATCTCGACAGCTTCTATTCGAATGATGTAAAGAAAAATCAATAGTAATTAAATGTATCATTTTGAGACGCATGCAATGATAAGGTAATATGCCCCTTTGGCTGGAATGTAGAGCATGTCAGCGGGATGATGCAAGAAATCAGATGATTATATAGCGTATACAATTTAGTGAAGGACGCCCTCAAAATAATTTACCAGACTTCAAAGGAGCATTTAGATTACATTGATTTTTACGCATAGATCGCTATCGGTTAGAAAAATCCAGGCGCTTGCTAAGATAAGAAATAATGTAATTGGCAACAATAAGTAGTTACATGATTTTGTTGAGACCAGTGTCTACGTGACGCAGTTTTGAAATTCGCGTTGCATTTTTATTTATCACTGTAGTTCACTTTTGCTTAGTAGACATCACCAGTGGACTTTAATCGTCGTACAGTGACAGCACTATATTTTATTTCTCACTCAAGTCAACTTTAGTAGCTGCCGTAAGTGGGAGTTCCAACGCTTTTATTTTGAAAGAAAGGATGCTGATATTTTTGGGCAGACATTTTCTTGTATTTATCAACCCTCATTGGGCTGGTAGTCCATTTGCATCTCTATGGCGCTTGAGAGTGTAAAATGGAATATTTGAAATATGTCTCAGATTGATATGGCCTTAAATAGCCCTTGCTGTACCTCCAGTATTTTACCTTCTCTCTTTGAAACCTTAGGCTCATTAGTAAAATGTCCGCTAGTTATTTTTGAGAGAAAAATAAAGTTGGAATAAAATCCAGTCTGAGGTCATTTTTCGATATAGTATAATTTTCTTAATGGAAGAGGAAAGTCTCGCATCTAGCTATTCCTAAAGAAGTATGCCTCAGTTTTTCTTGGTGTTTCAAGATCTTCCTAAGGGTTTGGTTGGTTGTGGCAGATCAAATTGTGGAATTCTTTCGGATGTGTTATAAACTATGGCTGTGAAATGTTTGCTTTCCTCTCATGCTGTGGCTTTTCTCCTTCAGGTATTGACTCAGGCTCGGGATGCGAAAGTTACGTTGCAAGCTCGGATTTCGGCTCAGGTTTGTTATTGTCGCACTCGCAATCGTTTTTTTAAGGCAGACACGTTATCTGCAGGATTGTTTTTACATCGTCATAATCCTGATCAAGTTCTCTGTAAAGGTTTCTCCAGCCGCTTGATCTCGTACTTGTTTTAATTATTTTTTATAGCTATTTGCGCCTGATCTTCCTTTTCATGCTGGTATCCTCGTTATCTTTTTCCTAATGCCCCATCATATCTTGTGTGTGTGTGTGTGTGTGTGTGTATGTGTGTGTGTTTCGTCCCAATTACTGTTAGTAATGAATCGTTATTCTATTTGCTTATTATATCCCTTACTGACTTCGCTATGATCTTAGCGAAACTAGCATCCTCCGTTTCGTTACAGATCGCATTTATCTTCTCATATCAATTGACTTCTTTTTGCAGTTGGTTCGCTTGAATGTTGCCTACTGAGAAAAAATATTGTTCATATTGGCATCCACTCTGATCTAGAATAATTTTGTCCACAAGTTTTTTTAGTTGTGTTGCCCCAATGTTATTATAATGACCTTTCAAATTCTATCTCATCATACGTCTTCTCAAACAATATCTTCAGTTCGCGATCAATCCTCACAAATTCTGTCATGATATATATTATATTGTCTACAAAAGGTTATCTAGTGTACAAATTTCAAAGTAACTTAATGTGAGGTTTGATGTGGCAGCGGAAAGAAATAGCAATCTGAAATTGCCATATGTTGAGGTTCATCGATTTGCAATATGAAATATGGATACAATTTATCCTAACGTGAAGTGCTGACATGAAAGTAAGTCCTGTTAGAAGCATCTAAGCACCAGTCGTTAATATTTTCGACTCATAGTGTTCTACCTTTAACATGAAAACTACCCACGGTAGCGGTACCGGACAATGATCCAAAAATGAATGTAAACTCACCGGATGGCGGTAAATGCGCTATATTATTTGCTAACGAAAAATAACCTTAATAAGAATATTCAGACGATGAAGAAGCTGAAAATAATTTGTGAATATAAAAATTGGATGACATGGATGGAATATAACCAGTAAAGAGTTTACGTGTTTGATATTAAAATATTGTTGTGCTCCTGATTATTGATATGGTAGGCACATAAAGAAATGACATTGCAGCCCCATTATTTAATTATTCGCTGCGACGAACAATCAACACACACCATGGCGGCTTAGGCAAAATAAAATTACCCAGAATGTTATCATCAACATACCTCTTATTTGCCTCTTTTGTATCAACAGTAGGAGGGACCATGTTTGTGACTGTTACATGGTCCATATTGATGTTGCCATCATTTATTTCGCCACAAATAGGCAGCGCACTTGGCGCAGACAGCATCATTTGATTACCAACAATAGATGCCAGTCAATGTTTTTTGCAAGTTGATGTAAAAAAAATTAGTCAGAAGAACATTCGCCCTATGTTATTTTTCCTCGTATTCTTTGTTGACCGCTTCTGAGTTATCTGTAGGTGCAAACACAGTTTGTATAGTTCTTTTGTGCTGACAATATTAAGTGACTCTGTCTTAGTGTCACCTGATCTCAGCTGAGTTGGCACTAAACTTGAGCTGCCATTGCCAAAGACGGTAAAAAATGCTGTACAATAAGTCATTATATATAGACTGATTATGAAAATAAGCATCATGAGCTTTCACTCAGAAGATATCAGAAAATCACGACACCACGTTTTGTTTAATGACTGCCATTATATGACAGTTGGTCCAACTCGTCACGGCAAAGAAAATTTGCTGCTCATAGTGCTGCAAGATAATGGACTTAGCTTTGGCGAATTATTATTTATACGCTCAGTATAGCTAAAACAAATACAAAACACTTTGACGAAGCCCTTAGCTGTTCTGGAGACTCAGCATTTTAAATATTAGAGTCGGAAGAGATAATGCATCTTGAAGAATTTTATGGTGGAAAGATTCTGCCATAGTATTTGATGACATAAAACTCAATAGAGGCAATCCGAATAAAATCAGAAAATAGTCTTCGCTGTCCGAAATAATTGCCGCAATTCAATATACTTAACGCAATTTTACTATGACGTGCTAAAATATATTAGGCGCAACGCGGACTACTGTTTTTAAATTTCTGGGTTAGACAACTGCGATATAGATTCGATTACCCTTGAACGCTGACGTGATAAAGATGCTGCTAAACGTAAGCAGTTTTGTCACGTGTCTATCGGTGTCAACAATCATAACTGTATTGTATTTCGCAATTCAGAAGCGATTCATGAAATGTATTGACCTGGATTTGATGAATATTATATGACTGCACCTATGGAATTAATTTTGAAATGTTAAATAATTAGCAGCCTGGTTTTTGACTACAAGGTTTTGACTCGGATTGCAGTCAGATCAAGAAGCGATTCATGAAATGTATTGACCTGGATTTGATGAATATTATATGACTGCACCTATGGAATTAATTTTGAAATGTTAAATAATTAGCAGCCTGGTTTTTGACTACAAGGTTTTGACTCGGATTGCAGTCAGATCAAAAGCATACAGTATCCCGAGCGCGAAGTCGAATGTAATTATAAAAATACAAATTATTAGAGAGCTGACTTTATGCTTCAAGAGGCTATGAAAATATCAGGACGTAGACACAAGGACTCAAGATCACTGAGCGAGATTGCCAGCTTGTATCCTGTATTTCACTTTGATGTTTCTTATCAAATGGAATTCACAAAAGGTTCCTTGAGAGATACTGAAGTGAAGTAGACTATAGGCAACAGCTTTCGCAGCAAATTATCACGTCTTTGCTGTTGTTACTACAGACAGTTTTTTGCACTGGATACTCTTAGCGGAAAAATGACCGTGATCATTGAACATAATGTTTCACAAACGTGACTAAGGGTAACATATAATGAGTTACATATCAGTTTGCGTTATTCTGGCACCAACGCAGAAGCAGTCAATTAAGGCGGCACAAAAACATAAATCTGGCGTGTCACTCAAACTTTGAGGCACTTTTTACACCCGAGTTTGCAGTTACCTCTGATTCTATATCATGCCCCACGAGACGTAGATGAAAATACATTATTTTTCCTAAGCGTGTTGTCTAAATACTCTAGAAATGCCGTTATCAAGTTGGTATTCTCTCTCTCCTTCCCCTTCTCTGCCTGTCTCTCTCTCTCTCTCTCTCTCTCTCTCTCTCTCTCTCGGAAGCTCAACATAAGAAAATTGCTCTGGGATCTTCTTGAAGAAGTGGCGAAGTAAATTATCAACACAACTTTCAGCATCACAGCTGTTTATCTTACAGCGACAAGTTTATGTTGACAAAGCGCCAACAAAATAAAGTGAGAAAAAAGCGGGAAAAGGCGTCGTGCTGAACTTTCTGCGCCAGCTTAAGAAACAAGGTGGCGTTTTACTGATATTGCTACTGTTTGCTGGTGATAGTGCAGGTGCGCTGTTGCCTGAGCGACAACGAAAGCTATTAGGGCGTGGCGTATGGAGAGAGAGAGAGAGAGAGAGAGAGAGAGAGCACAGTTTAACACTTTCTGGAACATATAAACGCTAAGTAATTAACACATTAAGAAAGCGGTCAGCAACATAAAATCATTTCGCTGCCTTTTCAAAGGACACTCTACCAACAAAAATGACAATTTTATGTAACGACAATCTTCGATAGCTGACGTCAGAACTATTTTGTGCTTGGTGTATCACTGTAACAGACTATTCCGTGCACATGCAGCTGAACTCAAAATGGGACAGTACGTTAGTTTGTGTGAGGATTCAAGCAATGTCCTCTATCAGGGATATTTTCTTATCACAGTTGAGTCCTACCATACAAGTCGTCGACTCAGAAAGTTCTGATACGGATGAAGGTAGACCCTAGATATGATGTCATCCATGATGTAGTATTCATTACTAGGAGCGGGTCGACCCATATTTTTATACAAATAATCCCGAACCCTTTCCTCCCAAAAATGAACTATTCGTTTCCTAAGATCCAGGAAAAGGTGGACACAAACGTGTACATTGGATTCATATTTGGCCATTTCTAACCTCTCTCTCTCTCTCTCTCTCTCTCTCTCTCTCTCTCTCTCTCCAACAAACGAATAATGCTTCATTCTCAATACAGAGCAAATATATATCTGACTGGGACTTGAGGAACCATCTAATTCATTGCCGGGACCGAAACCGGGGCAGTCATTTCATACTCAACCAATGTTTCTAACAAGCCTAAGATACGGGACGCATACGGTTACTGTCAAATGGAACACAGAGTTGGGTTTCAAAATTATTTAATAATTATGAATACCTACGTTGGAACAAAGATAAGTACTGGATCATCAAATCCTTAATATTTCATTTTTTCATTCGAAAACTGGTTTGAGTGTAAGTCTTTTTATCGAATGTCATATCAAACTTTCGTGATCTTAACATTAATGATCGATATGTTTCACAAGTTATCAGTCTACATATACCTTCATTTTTTAATTACAGTTAATTATTGCTTTCTTTTAATTTTTGGCGTTGAATACATAGTTTTTCTTTTCTTCGAAACTGCGTGGCAATATACATCGAAACTTGTCTCATGGCATTGGTCTGAATTATGTGACAGTCCAATTGTTTAAATCGTACGAGACCCTATTTTCCTCAATTTTCGGTATAAAGATCATATTTTATGAGAAAAGATTTATCCATCAGCTTTTACGAGACTGACTGTCTAATAAACTCTTAGTCAAGATGCTTTCATGACCTGAGACAGAATGAGAGAGAGAGAGAGAGAAGAAGAAGAAGAAGAAGAAGAAGAAGTTCGATCCTCTTGAACGAGGCGTCACTTGACAATGAAGATATGACTACATCTGGGGAATTTCGGCAAGCGGAGGTACGGAATCGACACTAAAGACAGAAGTCTCTTTGAGTTTCTGACGAAAGAACTCTTTATTGAAATACTTAACACATAAAATCACATTCCAATATCAATCTACATAAACTTAAATTACAAATATAAGAGATGCATATCAAACTACGACACTCCTTCACTTACCAACATCATACATTTGTATATAGAATATATACTGATAATTAAATATCGAATAGATTCACGATAGCTAAAGAATCTAAAATTCAATATTTCAGACTAATATCGTAATTCAAATATATTTTGCTGAATTTAATCTAAAATGTCATCATATTAAATTCTATTATTTAAAGAGTATTTTATTTCTAAATTAACTATTACTGAATATGAAGTTGGTAGCGAACGTTACTTTTTACTATCATCAATAATATAATTACAAAAGTTCTTCAAACAATTAAACTTTCCAATACATTATTTTAAAGAATAGTCAAGAAATATTAACATAATCTAAAGTTGCAACGTACTGATGTTAGATTAACGTTTCAATACTAAAAGTCCTAATGACGCTAAAAAATCCTTATACTATATGAAAAATTGTACATAGACGATAATCTTACCGGTAAAGACAGAAGTCTCTTTGAGTTTCTGAGGAAAGAACTGGCATGTCCATGGATTGACGCTTTTTATATCAGTTTCTTAGGACACGTCCAAATATGGACATGCTGTCACAGAATTAGGCAAAGAAATAACTTGGTTTTGTCTTAATTCAACTATTTCTCGTTGTACATACGTACAACGGTATCTAGGGTGAATGTGAGTAGTGAATAGGGGCGATATAGGGTCTATCGGAATTAGCATTAAAAACACCCCTGGGCCTGTATAGGGTCTATGTAAATTTAACATGGACAAAACCCCTGGGCCTGTATAGGGTCTAGGGGAATTAGCATTACAGACCTCCCCCCTGGGCCTGAATAGGGTCTATGTAAATTTAACATTAACCAGCCTGGGTCTGTATAGGGTCTATGTAAATTTAACATGGACAAAAACCCTGGGTCTGCATAGGGTCTATGTAAAATTGAAACAGGGAGGGTCTCCATGTTTTTTTTTTTAAATAATAAAATAGGGGTAGGCAATGAAAGTCAAGGTCTTTTCGAGATAGTGGAGTGGCACTGAAAAGGGCCTTTGGTTTTATATGAATATTAAGGTATATTAACATAAAGGGCATATGTGACTTCTTGTCCTTAGGCTTCGTCTAACTGTAGGACCATAGACTAAAACTCTTTTGAGGCATCCTTGCCTCTCCACATAGATCCTTCGTATCCATATGCTGGTGTCTGTCCTATGGACAACTGTCCACTTGGATCGGACATACATTGGTATGTCCGTCCGGAACATCATGGATGATACAAGCGTGGAAGATTGCACGTCGGTCCACATGTTGAGGCGCCGAGAACAAGTGAAGGAATGCAGTGAACTGCACTTATTTATAGGGAGAGGAAGGATTGAAACGGATTGAGTTCGTTGACCAATCCAAACACGCGTTACAAAATTCAGTCAGCCCACATCCAATCCGAAGAGAGCAGTCTGTGACGTCACGTGGTCTATATAGATTAGCTAGCGCCTGTGCGCAGTCAATTCATGCGACAGGTTTTTCAACATGACGGAAACTCAGAAAACGATAAATTGAGGTGCACCAACCGTGGAGACAAACCAAGGGAACCCGGACTTACTTTCAGAAGAGGTGAATTGGGATTTTATGGATTTTCTTACCTCGCAAGAATTTGTTCCGGAACTTTCGCCACCTTCTCCTTCATTACCGCACGTGGAGAATTTTAGACAGAGACAGAAAGAAGAATTGGAGAAATTTATACAACGACTAAAGGAAGCGGAACAAGCTTTTCTCCTACAGCAACAGCAGCAAGAAGAAGAGGTAAGAAAAAAACAACAACAAGAAGTAGCAGTAGCAAAGAAACAAGGGTGTGAAAATCAAACGGTCACGGTACTGTTAGACATTTTAGCGGAGTTAAGAAGTCTGAAACAAATGTATCAGACTTCTTTATCACGACCGAAGAGAATACGACCTTCCCGAGCTAAACACTCCAACCTTGTGTCTAAGCCTACCGTACCACCCTTAGTGATTTCAACCAAATCATCATCAACAGTACGCAGTCCAGAAGTAGGCCTTGGCCGTGGCAAAGGCTTAAGACAGTTAAAGTTGATTGCTTAAACTCACCCCTACACCAAAAAAGGCCCTTTTCAGGGCCACCCATGTCTCTCGAAAAGAGACAGACTTTCATTGCCAATAACTAAAAAGAAACATTTTACCCAATAGTACGTGTCTGTGTATGAGTGTGCGTGAGTGTAGGTTCTTATTTTAAAATCAAAACCCAAAGACACTTATGTTTTATAGACTTTCTATTCTGGTACAAATTTTGCAATTCAAATCACAATTCACAACATAACACTTTAAAAAGTTCATGCACTTCTTCTGTCTCATTGTTTAGTCTCTCTGTTTTTTAAATTTCTTCACCGTCACATTCTTTTCCTCCTCTTCCTCTTCACTTTCTTCCCTTCTTCTTTTCTTCTCCTGTTTCTTTTTCTTTACCTGGCTGCTTTCTTCCTCTGAAGAATCCCTCTCTTCTGAAGAAGAATCCTTCTCTTTTGAAGAAGAATCCCTCTTTTCTTCTGACTCCTCTTGTTTCTTTTTTGGGCAATCTGGAGACCAATGTCCTTTTTCTTGACAATAATAACAGGTATCTTGACTTTTGTCTGTTTTAACCCCTGCTTTTCTTTTTTGACGGTCTGGACACTCTGAAGACCAATGCCCTTTCTTCTGACAGATATAGCAAGTATCTTCACTTTTATCTCGAAAGGAAGGAGAGTAGTCCGTCGGCTGGTCTGAAGAGAATTTTCTAATGACCCCTCGCAAAGCTCTGATGAAACGTTCCATCTGGGTAGTCTCTTCCATCGTTGTGCTCGGCTTGAGAGTGAAATGAATAGTGAAAGGACAAGACACACACCCTTTTATATACGCTGGTTTGCCATGATTATAAATTAGTCCATGCTGTTTAAACTTGAATCATTTGACGTTTTTCACTCAAGATGAAACGATCCAATTCATTTGAGAAGAAAGAAGAAGAAAGTAAGAGGCAGAAACGTGATCTATCGCCTCGTACCAGAGCTGAAGTCTTGGCACAAATTCATGCCAGTGATTTTGAAGGGAGTGAACCAGAATTCAAGCCCAGAGAGTCTTCCTCTAAACAAAGTTCACCACCCTTAGTCAACCCTGAAAAGTACTATTCCATTCGAGAGATAGAAAAGCGCTCCTCTAGAGAATTTAGAACCACGGCTTACACGTACAAGGTGAAGTTTACAAATTTCAAGTCCTACGTACCGTTAGAGAAAGCAGAAGGGTTCATCACCGAGATGTGGGATTCTTTGCTCACCACACTCAAGCGACATTGTCAAGCCAAAGAAGACGATCGCTTGAAACTTTCCATACAACACGACGGCTTGAAATCCCCTGTTTGGATCGAGTTTAGTAGCCCTGCAGAATTGACCCCTTCCAAAGTCATGGACAAAATCCAACACGTACAACAATCCAATGACCAGTTTGACATCACCGACGGAAAAGCCACACTGTTTATGAGCCACGCCTCTCCTCCTCAAGGGACCGGACAACGCAAAAAGATGTTATTGCTGAACGACCTTCGCAGCATTAAGCGTAGCCTCGTCCAAATTCACAATTCTCAAGACCAGATGTGTTTAGCCAGGGCTATTGTGGTGTGACGAACCTATGCCAACAAAAACAACACGGCAGAATGGAAAAGAGACTGGGAGAACATTCGACAATCGGACCGAGCCAAACAACGAAGTGAAGCAGAACTCCTGTTACAACAAACCGGCTTACCCAAAGACAAACCCTGTGGCATTCCTGAAATGCAAAACTTGCAAGATGTCCTAGCTCCACGCTACACCTTGAAAGTGCACCCTCAAGAAGTGCGCGGGCCTCTGTTGTTTCGAGGGAAAGACTTTAAAGATGGAAAATACATTCACCTCTATCATAACGATGACCATTTCGATACCATTACCAGTATCACCGCATTCCTGGGATACAGTTATTACTGTGAGAAATGTGACTATGGCTATAACAATCGAGAGCAACACAAGCATTGTGGATCGAAATGCTCAGGATGTTTGGCCTCTCAACCCTGTCTGAACGAAGGGCAAGAACGAGTGCATTGTCCTGCTTGTCTGCGCACGATTGTCAGCCATGCCTGTTACCAACAACATCTGAAGACGCAAGGTTCACAGCAGAAATGTGCTTGTCAGCTCCTGAGATTGTGCCCTACGTGTGGACAAGGCATATGTACCAATAATGCCAAGGCACACGTATGTCGAGGAAAGAAAAAATGTCACATTTGTCACCACATCGTGGACTTGGAACACCAATGCTACGTGCAAAAATACCAACCCCAACCAGAGAAAGAGGATGGACACAAGAAGAAGGCAATTTCATCTTTTTCGATTTCGAATGCATGCAAGAGACCGGCATTCACATTCCTAATTTCTGCGTGGCTCATCGAGCGTGCGAGAAGTGCATTCAAGAATCTATTTTTAGTCATTGCCCTCACTGCAGTAAGATTCCTGGAGGGCGTGAAAAAATCTTTTGGGACCGAACACGCTAGCCGATTTCAGCCGATGGGTCTTAGACCCTATCGACAAGGCATGGAGCCAAGAGGACATCGAACGTTACCGAGATTGTCATCGTCATGCCACGGTGATGGCTCACAATTTCTCCGGATACGATGGACAGTTTCTTCTCAGATACTATACGGAACAAGGCACCGATCGTACTAAAGTCACTTTGAACGCAGTCAAAATCATTTTCATGCAAGTGGGACAAGTGCAGTTTAAAGATTCGATGAGTTACTTGGCCATGCCTTTGAGTCGAATGCCTCAAACGTTTGGAATGACAGAAATAGCTAAAGGGTATTTTCCATACTTTTTCAATACCGAAGCCAATCAACATACCGTTCTACCCCATTTGCCTGAGGCTCACTATTACGACCCCGACAACATGCGTACCGAACAACGAGAAGCTTTCTACGCTTGGTACCAGGTTCACGCCTCCGACCCTTTCGACTTTCAGGAAGAAATGTTAAAGTATTGTCGTTCCGACGTGGACATTTTGCGGCGATGCTGTGGAAAATTTCGAGAACTGTTCATGGAACACGGAGGGGTCGATCCTTTGAAAGAAGCTTGCACCATTGCCAAAGCGTGTTCCTTAGTCTACCGACAACGATTCATGCCTCAAAACACCGTGGCTGTCATCAGTCCTCAAACGACCCACTAAGTCAAACGTCAATACTCGGTCAAAGCTCTACGCTGGTTACATTACTTGTGCGACAAGGAAGACAAATGGATTCAGCATGCCCGCAACGGAGGGGGGCGAAAAGACCATCGGAACGCATTCGGTCGATGGCTGGGACTTAGAAAACCCCAAGATCGTGTACGAGTTTAACGGTTGCTTATTTCACGGATGTCCCGTCTGTTACCCTGACCGTGGAACTAAAAATCAGTTTTTACAACGAACCATGGAAGACTTGTACCAGGCCACTTGTCAGCGACGCCTAAAGTTAGAACAGGAACGATACCAAGTGGTGGAAATGTGGGAACACGAATACGATCACCGTTTGAAAACCGATCCCGAGTTTAAAAGTCTCGTGGAAAGTTACAAGCTGATGGACCCCCTGAACCCGAGGGATAGTTTGTACGGAGGAAGGACCAATGCCACCTGTTTGCTGTACCAAGCCGACGAAGAGAAAGGAGAAGAAATCAAATACTTGGACGTGTGTTCGCTGTATCCCTACGTGTGCAAATATTGTCGCTTTCCTGCAGGTCACCCGCAATAGCTGACGGAACACATCGACCTGGAAAACATTCGACAATACGAAGGCTTGATAAAGTGCAAAGTTTTGCCTCCCACGGACTTGTACCATCCCGTACTACCTCACCATTGTCAAGGCAAACTGATGTTTCCTTTGTGCCGTACTTGTGCCGAAACGTGCAACCAAGACCAGCCTTGTCAGCACACCCAGGAAGATGGGGACGTGGGTGAGCGTAGAATTTTTCAAAGATCTGAACATGGGATACCAACTCTTAGAAGTGTACGAAATTTGCCACTTTCCCAAGACACAACAATACCACAAGGGTGACCCCACTCAGAAAAGCATTTTCGCCGACTACGTGGATGCCTTTTTGAAACTAAAGCAAGAAGCCAGTGGCTATCCGTCCTGGTGTCACACTCCCCAAGACCAAAAGACACTCTTAGAGAAATACTGGGTACAAGAAGGCATCACTTTGGATCACATCGAGAAAAACGAAGGCAGGCGATCGTTTGCCAAAGTGATGTTAAATTGCTTGTGGGGTAAAATGGCACAACGACCGTGTTTACCCAAGACGGAATATTTGACAGAACCTTTCCGCTACTTCCAGATGATTCACGACAAAACCAAATTCATGAAACACCTGGACGTCGTTCGCGAAAATTTGATCTTAGTCAATTACGAAGAAGATCTGGACTTTGTAGAGGCTGACCCTTTTGGAAATGTCATCATTGCGGCTTACGTGACAACTCATGCTCGCTTAAAATTGTACGAAGCTTTAGAACTGTTAGGGGAACGTGTCCTGTACTTTGACACGGACAGATGCATTTACATCGATCACCCGAGTCAACATCACCCTGACATCGAAGGAGACCGTTTAGGAGCCTGGACAGACGAGCACCCCGACGACAAGATTCTAAGTTTCGCCAGCGGCGGTCCTAAAAATTACGGCTACGAATACGGGACAAACAAGGAGAAGTGCACACGAAGTGTAAAGTGAAAGGATTGACTCTGAATTATCGTACCAGTCGAGTGGTGAACTTTCACGTATTGAAAGAAGCTTTGCAGTCTAGAGAAGATGACCACTTTAAAGTGACCACCTATCAGCCCATCAAGATTGTACTTTTACCCACTCACTACATCGTCAGTCGACCCTTGGAAAAAGTATATCAAATCGTGTACCAGAAGCGAGTGCGACTTCCCAATCACTTCACTTTACCGTATGGACATGTCGGTATAAAACATTGGTTGTAAGCGGATAGCCACTCTCCAGAAGGATGACTTCGCCACAAGAAGAATCGAGTGAGAAACCCAGTGAGAACTCCAAGTTCAAACCCTACAATTTTCCAGTCTTCTTACCTGACTATTGTGATTGTGCCTGTCGATTGGAAACGTTTCAAAACTGGCCTACGGATAGGGAAGGATTACCTACTTTATTTTTTAGCTAGAACAGGATTTGTCTACTTGGGACCTGAGACTGGATTGGGATGCGAAGTACAGTGTTTCGCTTGCGGACTGAGGTTACGAATGGATCTATGTATCTATAAAGATTCAGCTATTCTGGAACATACTCGATGGTCTCCGCACTGTCCTTACCTTTCTATGGCCTTTCCACCCATTACACTACGGTACAATTATCACGGCACCTTAGAGACGGTACCTTCCAAAACAAGACATAAAAAGGAACGATGTACAAACTTGAGACTTCATTGCAACTAGTATAAAAAGGGACGATGTACAAGATCGATAGTTCATTGGGACTAGCAAGACCAAGCTAACAAGATGAATACTTTCAGAGAAACACAAAACAAGTTCAGACAGGCACAATTCAAGTTTGGGGACTCTGAAGTAGAATGCGATTGTGAGCCTTGCGATGGGAACGATGCTGTACGTTGTGACCTTAGCGATGCCGTAAGGCATCATGGAAACTTTGTTCTCACTGCCCCTATCATGGAAAGTGATGCTGTGCGTGTCAAACCTGAGGGATGCGAAAGCGATGCCGCTCGTCCTCTTGGACACTTTACTGGGTTTCGCTTTAAAGGTGAATGTCCACCTTCACGTCTACCTCCCTACGGATGTCATTCAGCCCTGAGCAAACTCCTGTCCATGTCACCCTTCCCTCATCGAAACGAACCTGTGAAAGACGAATATTCGCTCCCTGTGCGTTTGTCGGAATACTGCGACTTTGAAAATCGTCTTCAATCGTTCAAAGGAAAATGGCCTAAGTATCTGGGAGGACCGACCCCCGAAGAATTGGCCAGAGCCGGATTTTTCTACTTGGGCGAAGGGGATAAAGTCAAGTGCTTTAGTTGCGGTGTGTCACTTCACCACTGGGAACCACAAGATTCGGCCTACCTAGAATATGCTCGATGGTCACCGAATTGTCATTACTTACCCTTAGTGGGACCGAGACATTGAAGTAACTTACCATGTCGTTGAAGAAGAAGAAACAAGATTGGTTAGGAATCAAATGTTGGACATCACCGAGACCAGTATTTAAACTTTATTTCAAAAACGATATTGAATCATTACCTAAAGAACTGCAAGAGAAGATTTACAAGGAAGTTTGGCAGGGACTTGCCAGAGTGAAATCTCAATGGGTAAATGTAGAACTTTTGTGCCGAGAAATTCACAAAAGGAAAGTGAAAAAAGTCAATCAGTGTGTTAGATTTCTCTGGGTCAAGTGTGCATTCGTCCTATTATATCACTCTAGACCGTTTACATCAAAAGAGTTCAATGAGATTCTTGGACGTTACCCTGAATGGCAGTGGTCAGAAATTACTCACTATGTGGATTACTTTTTCTGTAGGAGAAGATTGTGAATTGTACGGACTGACCTATTCATCGATACTTTACAAGAGAACATTCGTGCTTTGCCTGTGGAGTTGAGAGAACGCATTTACCGAGAACTGGTCAAAATACAAGTCAAACGTAAGGAACAATTAGATCCGTTACGTCAACGGTGGTTGAACCACTGGTACCTGAATGCTATAAAAGGACTGATTCGTCAGAAATTGTTTCATTGGTAAGACCTTTATGAACTATCCCGTCATTCAAAGAAATGTTTTGTTATTGACGATTCTATTTGCTACCAGGTAGACCTACTGCAACAAATTTCAGAGGAACAAGAGTTAAAGGAATCTCAACATCTTTTATAGAATGTCACCTTAGTGGAAGAGGAAACTTCTAAACGAACTGTAAAGTGCAAGTTAGTGACTAAACCATTTAGATTTGCTACTGGAATAAAACCATCTCTAACCAGGCAGTACACTTATTGTCTACGACAACAAAAAAGTTTTTTAGCATGACCTGTTTATGGATACTTTACAAGAGAACATTCGTGCTTTGCCTGTGGAGTTGAGAGAACGCATTTACCGAGAACTGGTCAAAATACAAGTCAAACGTAAAGAACAATTGCATCCGTTACGTCACCGATGCTTGAACCACTGGTACCTGAATGGTATAAGAGAACTGATTCGTCAGAAATTGTTTCAGTGGTCAGACCTTGTTCAAAACTTCGAGGTCGCCAATGATCGACATGTTCATAATTTTGGTTACTTCGAGAGTCATCTAGTGCAACGCATTGAAGAAGACGAGTTAAAGAATTACAAAGGGCTATTACGTGGAATCTGCTTAGTGGAAGTGGAAACTTCTAAACGAAGTTTGAAGTTTAGGTTACAGTTTGGAGCACTTAAATTTCCTACTGGAGAACGAAGATCTCTGGGTAGAAAGTACGTGTATTGCATCCAAAAAAAAGACAATATAAAAACAGGCTGCCATGCCAAGGTCTTTATCACATGTGATTGAACAGATTCCGTGGAAGGAACTCAATGACCATATTCAAACCGTGGATCATTACCATCAATTATTACAAGAACTGTATCCAATCAATTCGGGACGACGCATAGTGTGTGTCTTAGTGACTTGTTTTCTGGGATTTCGTTTACCAGCCAATTCCTTGTGGACTCTTTACGAACAGTACTAACCACCCAAATGCCCTTAAATGGTCACGAAAGACTCCTTTTGCTCAAAGCCTTGCGTTTTCATCTGGATACTTCTCGACCTCTACGGGAAAAAAAGATTCGTCAACTTTTAGCTACCGAAGACGTGTATGACGATGTGTGTGTAGCTTGTGACTTACACCCCCATTGGACAGATGTCCGTGCCTGGAAGAAAGGGGGTTTTGAGGCTTGGACCCAAGAAGTGGCCCAGTATGCACGAGAGTTGTTCAAGGAAAAAGTCACTTTTCAAACAGTGTTAGTGACAGTGCCAGAAGAAGAAGAAGAAAAAGAACCCGTCACCCAGGACATGACTGTCGTGGACATGCCTGAAAGACCCTTTCAGGAGGACGCTTGTGTGACCTTACCCCTATAGAACTGGTCAGAACATTACCCAAAACATGTTCTACAGACACTTGTTTTTATTCCACGTTAATGGTTTTCATGTGCCTTTTATCGTTGTACTTAAGCCTTTGGCTTTTATGTATTTTTGTCTTTCGTATTCATGTTTAAAACATTCAATAAACGTGTTCTGAAAAAAGTATATAAACTCTTGTCTTGTTTGTTTTCGTGTCACAAGTGACATTCCTGACACTATGGCTACCTCTGCTGTCTCTGCTCCCTCATCCTCCACTGTCAAAGTCATCGACGAACACTTAGATCGTGCCAGTTGGGAGGCTTTGTATCTTCGCCATCCCTTTAACATGCTCATTGCTGGACCCAGCGGTTCAGGCAAAACCGAATTCGTCAAACGTTTGATCGAACATAAACATCATTTGATCGATCATCCACCTCAACGCATCCTGTGGTGTTACAAAGAGTGGCAATCGGCGTACAGCCTCTTGCGAGAAAGTCAAGGCGATTCCATCGTGTTTGTGGAAGGCATTCCTAAAGAAGACGACGGAATCGTCTCTGACTCCCGTCAAACCCATTTGGTCATTTTCGACGACATGTTAGGAGAAGACGAAGAAGAAATTAAACTGTGGTTCACGCGCAAAGGGCATCACCGTAATGCCAGTGTCGTTTACATCACTCAAAATTTGTTTCATCAAAGTAAAGCCCATCGCACCATCAGTCTCAATGCACATTACGTGGTCTTGTTTAAAAGCCCTCGAGATAAATCGCAAGTGCAAGTCTTAGCCAAACAGTTAGGAACGCCTTGGCTGACTCAGGCGTACGACGATGCCACTCAAACTCCACACGCTTATTTACTCGTCGATTTGAAACCTACGACCCCCGATGATTTGCGATTTCGTACCCAATTGTTTCACCACTGGGGCCAAGACGGAGGGCCTGTCCTGTACACGTCTCCGTCCTCGACTTAACCACACCAAAAAAATCTATAAAAACCTCAAACACTTTTCGTCTGTCTCACACAGCGTCAACATGACCTCCCTTCAATCACATCTCCCCGTCAAATTGATTCGTGCCTTGTATGACATCAGTCGAGAAAAAGACCCACAAATACGAGCTCGTGTCTCAGAAGCTAGTCTCAAAGAAGTCTTACGATGGTTCACGGTGACGGCACGTCAATTACTACAAGGGATCATTCAGATTCCTCATCAAACCAAACGCTTTTTTGATCGAAACAAAGTCGCTTTGATCCAACTGGCCGATCCACGCATCGACACTCAAACCAAAAAACAAATCACTTTGAAACTTGGAGGGAGCGGTACTCTAGGAGGGGACATCATTCGCTCTCTCTTAAGATAGGATCCTAATGCCCCCAAAGTTCCCCCCAAGGAAAAAGTCAAACGAAGCTCCAAGAAGAAGAAAAAGAGCCACGGTGTCAAGACCAGGTCCCCAAGGAGACCTTTGTCTCCAAGAACTTCTTCAGTGGCGGGACCCTCCTCTTACCAGACACCATCCCGGAAAAAGAAAAGTCCCCAGAAAAAGAAGCAGAGAAAAAGTCCCCAGAAAAAGAAAAGTCCACAAAAAACTAGTCGCAAGAGAGGCACTTCGGCCAGGACGCAACCTTATACTCGCAAACCACGACCTGCAACGTCGGTGACTGCGTCTCCGGTAGCCTCAGGTTCATTCACTTCCCCGTTGATGACACCAAGAACTGAAAAGTACTTGGAGACGTTGATCACACCAAGAACTTCTCCGTTGATGACCCCAAGAACTTCTCCAGTGGCAGGACCCTCCAATTTAGTGGCAGTGGCTGCTGTTCACAAAGTACCTGCTCCCAAAATCAAAGTTCAAGAAAGATCGGGCATGTTACAAAGTTTACTGGATTTGTCCAAGCAAGAACTGGCTCGATTTACCCTGCACGACGTGTCATGCCTGTCCTGAAGTTAATACGACGTAAAGACAATCAGTGGCGACGCGTTCCAGTATAAAAAAAGGTGTGTGACCGAGTAGGGGTATCAGTGTTTTGGTGGTCCTGAAGATGTCACCCTCCAGAAAACATCCCTCTTCTAAACAACCCCAAGGAAGAAAAAGGAAAGGACTGCCTCCACGTTTAGTCAAACATGGGGACATGTTATCTGTCCTGTCAAACGCTTCTCCACCCCTACGAAAAAAACTCATTCAATCAGCTTCCAAAGAGGTCATCGATACCGTGTGCAAATGTTGTTTGAACGTCTTGAAAGGCACGATCCCTTTGTCCAAACACCAGAAACAATGCTTAGGCAAACATCGTCACGTTCTTCGACAAATGGTTCAGAAGAAATTTCCCGTCGCACAAAAGAAGATGTTGGTCTAACGTGAAGGAATTTTACCCCTCTTGTTAGGTCCAATACTGAAAGGAGTCTTGGGAACCATGTTGGGAGGACTGATGGGAGCAAGATAAAAAGACCCTCTGAAGTCCCAAGATCTCAGAATCGACCCCTGAGATCCCATGGAAGGACGAAAACTAGCTTTAGTACCTTACAAACGATGGATGGAATACAATCGTTGGCAAGAACAACGCACCCCGCATTTACCTCCCAATCCCCATTTGAGCGAGATGTCCCAGTTACAACACGAACTGCAAACCTTGATGGATCGCCAAGATTTGTTCGAAACAGAAAAATCGCAAAAGTACGGTCAACTCTTGCAACGACTGCAACTCTTTCACCAAAAAGCTTTAGACGAAACAGCTCTTCCCACTCTGAAAGATTTTAAGACCTTGATGAAAAGTCCAACACCATCACCACCACTACCACTACTACCATCCCCAGGGGTCACCAGAGACGCTGCCCCACGAAGACCTGAGGAAGAAGAGATACGAGAAGTGTTTCAAACACCGTCAGCAGCTCCCATGTCTAGTAAGATTTCAGCGTCCTTGTTGACCCCGTCCCCCACACCCCAACGAGAAGAAATGAAAGCTTGGGTTAAAAAGATGATGTCCACTCCTCCTTCGACAGAAGTGAAAAAGAAAGAAGGGAAACCAGAACTGAAAAAAGAAAAGAAGACCAAGGCCATTCCATTGCCACCTACATCACTACCTTCGACTTCTACTCCCGTAGCCCATCGGACACGTAAATCCGTTTCCAAACCACCCTTTCGTCTCACCCAAAGTAGCATCACCGAAGAGTGGGTGACTTATTAACACACCAAAAAAAAAAAAAATAGAAAAAGTGTTAGCCAGCATTTACTACGATCCCTCCCATCCTGCAGGTTACGCAGGAGTTCAAAAATTGTATCGTGCTGCCAAAACTCGATTGAAAAGTCTCCGTTTACCTCAAGTGCAACGATGGTTACAAGAACAAGCTACCTACACTTTACACAAACCCATTCGACGCAAGTTTTCCAGAAGTCGCACCCTAGTGGAAGGCATCGATCATCAATGACAAGCCGATTTAGCCAATGTCTCTCATTTGGCCAGCTACAATCGTGGCTTCAAATATTTGTTTTGTGTCATCGACGTCATTTCCAAATTTGCCTGGGTCGTACCCTTGACTTCCAAATCGAGCAGTGAGTTAGTGCGAGCCCTGCAACGAGTGTTGAAACAAAGCGGTCGTCACCCTCTTCGATGGCAAACGGACAAAGGCACCGAATTTCTGAACCAAGCTTTCCAAAAAGAATTAAAAAAACGTGACATTCATTTTTTTACCACCGAGAATCCTGAAACCAAAGCCAGCATCGTGGAACGTTTTCAACGCACTTTGAAAGAACGCATGTGGAAATATTTTACGCATCACCACACTCTGAAGTACATCGACATCTTACCGCACCTGGTGCAAGCGTACAACCAATCTTACCATCGAAGCATTGGACGTGCCCCACAAGAAGTGACTCCCGAGAACGAAGTGTTGGTGTTTGAGCGCCTGTTTGGTACGTTCCCGACGAGGGCTGTCCCCAAGAAAAGTGGAGTGTTGACCGTAGGAGACTGGGTGCGCATTGGCAAAACCAAACGCACTTTCAACAAAGGTTACTTACCTAACTGGACGACCGAATTGTTTCGTGTCACTGGACAAGTGCATGGCCGTCATCCTGCAGTCTATAAATTAGAAGACATGAACGGAGAAGTGCTCAAAGGAACGTTTTATTTGCCCGAGTTACAACGTGTAACCAAAAAAGAAGACGTGTACGACATCGAAAGCATTCTCGAACGCAGAACCCGTAAAGTGGGCAAACGACGTGTCAAAGAAGTCAAAGTACGTTGGAAAGGATATCCACCCAGTTTTGATTCTTGGATCGACGCTTCGCAAGTCATCAACTATAAAAAGAAGTGACCATCATGCCTTTTCACACAGTCGCAGCTACTACTGCTACCACTCCTTCACCAAGTTCTTCTCTGCAAGATTTACAAAAACAACCCTTGTGGGTGTGGTGTGGAGAACGTGCGTCTAAAGCGCAAATCGTCTTTCTCTGCCAAATCTTCGTGGTGCATTTTGTCATCGGGGCAGCCATTGCCAACCTGAGTTTGCAACAAGGAGACAAACAATTGTAAACCATTTTATTGAGCAGTTGCATCGGTTATCTGCTTACCAATCCCTCCCTGAAATTCTTTTCCAACGGGAACAACGGGAAGCTTGTGTCCAGTGCCAGTGTCAGTCACAACTCCAACAACAACAATAACAACCCCATTTTGAGCGGAGACACGCCTCTGACGTCCACTAACCCCTCGGACAGCCACAGAACTCTGGAATTATGAGTCACACTAACAACCAATTTTACTTAACCTTACCCAGTGACAGTTCCATGGAGGTGTTTCTCCACAACACGTTGTGCTGTTACACGGCCAAATTACCTCAGGCCATCCAATTAGATCACGAAGCCCATTGGGAAGTGGCTTTAGTAGAAATCATTCACCCGACCCAAGTCCTCAATGTCCTTCCCAGTCAAAATATTTGTACGGTGGAAGTTCATGACGAGTAATTGCAACTTTACTTGGATACCCACGTCAAATATGATAAGAAAGCCCCTAACACAAAAAATCCAAAGTGGACCGACTATCACTTGTCCATTCCTCCAGGCTATTATTTTAGTGGTCAACATTTGGTGAGCACCATAGCTTTCAGGTTTAATGTCGTGTTTGGGAAAGCTTTGGAGCATTCAAAAAAAATGTCACCCTGGAGTACCATAAAGTAGCTCGTCGCTTCCTGATGAAATTTCCTGAGGGGGGTAAAATCATGTCTTTTTTATTTTCTTCTGAATTGTTTGCCATGTTGGGCGGGGACGTGGAGATGAAGAAGAAAGTAGAACAACAAAAAAAAAAAGAATTAGTAGTCATTTCCAACAACGATTCTTTTGCCAAGTATTTTCGTACCCCGGTAGAATTGAACCAAGGACTGAATTTGATCTTTGTGTACTCCGATGTGGTGGAGTACAACGTGGTGGGACACACCTCTGTGCCATTACTGCGTGTCATTCCTTTCAAAGTGGATTCTGTCACGACCGCTGACGAGGAAGGTGGAAACACCTATCACGTCCACCGCGAATTTGTACATCCTCATTATTTGCCTGTCAGTAAGTCGTATTTGGATACGGTCAACATTGCTATAAAAGGAGATTTGGGACAAAATATTCCATTCACCAAAGGAAAAGTCATGGTGAACCTCCATTTTCGAAAACGGTTCTCTCACGACTCGTAAGTCATGTATCCAGTGTACCGAGGGGTTGCTCGACAGCGAGGACACGGTTTAGGAGATATGTTGAAATCGGCTTTTCGTTCGGTGGCTCCGGTGTTGAAACCGATGGTAACACGCGGATTGCACGCCTTGAAAGATGTCGCACTGACGCAAGGCAAAGAATTTCTCTAAAATGTCATCATCGACAAACAAAACCCCAAAGAAGCCTTCTTGAGGGCAGGCAAAAATGTCTTGTTGCAAACGGGTAAAGACCTTTTGGGCCGACAAGAAACACCTATAAATGCCCTGCACGCTACTGAGTCAGGCATTCAATCCTGGAGCCAATGATAGAGTAGCTCCTGTCAACAATTTCATGCATTCCTTGTTCAGCGAAGTGGACTTATACTTGAATAACAAACTGGTCAGCAGCAGCATGGATACTTACCCTTATCGTGCCTACCTGGAAAATCTCTTGACGTACGGAAAACAAGCCAAGAATACTCATCTAGATGCTTGCGTGGTATGGAAACCTGACACAGCGGGTGAGAACACGTTTAACGATACAGCCCTGCCAGAAGATGAGAATGCTCACAATGTGGGGTTTAACACACGTAGAAATACAATTCTGCAAGGGCGAAGTTTAGAACTGATGGATCGTTTGCATTTGGACATGTGGCTGCAAGAAAAGTATTTGCTGAACGGGGTGGATGTCCGCCTGAGACTGAATCGTAGCAGTGCCGCTTTCCATTTGATGGCCCATGCCAATGACTACAAAACTGTCATCCAAGAAGCCAGGCTCTACGTACGACGCCTGGAAGTGTTACCTAAAGTGGGAAATGACATCAGTCACACTTTGAGCAGAACGACCGCCAAGAATCCAATCCGACGCGTGGAAGTGAAAACCTTCACCATTCCCGCTGGACAGCGATCTATGATCGAAGATCATCTGTTTCAAGGACAGTTACCCAAACGTTTGATCGTTGGTATCGTCAAGAATACAGCCTTCAACGGAGCCCATAACGAAAACCCTTTTCAGTTTCAACATTACAAAGTGTCCAAAATCGAAGTTAGTCGCGATGGCAAGACCTTGTGTACCCGACCTTTCGAACCTAACTTTGGTGACAGGAATTACTTGAGATCGTACTTGTCCCTGACAGTTAGGAACCAACACCAGTCACGGGATTTCGTACGACGATTATGCAGGAGGCTATGCTTTGTGGGGTTTTGATTTCACTGGACAAGGTAGCGACGAGGGACATTTCCACCCTATAAAATCCGGCCAGATTCGTGTGGAACTTCAGTTTGCAAATCCACCTGCAGATCACACAGTGAACGTCATCCTGTATGCAGAATTTGATAATACCATAGAAATCAACAGTTTAAGAGAAGTCATTCTAGACTATTAGAAGCTATGGAAGACTGTTATCCCTCTTTACCTACTGGTGCAACTTTGGAGATGGAATGCGAGGAGACTGTGGAAGAAGAAGAAGAATCCCAAGACAAAGACGAAGAAGCCATCATGATGAAGTCAAGATGGCCAGAACAAGAAGCCCATTTAGACTCCTGTTTTGCTACAGTCCTGGCAGATAAAATGAAAGAAATGATCAAGGAAGAGTGTTATGGATGTCACAACGATCATCCCAGTCAAATTCAACACGACAGATGTCTGATGTTGAGTCAAGAAGAAAAATTGGACGAGTATCTGGACGAAGCTTGGGGTCACATCGAGATAGAATTCGTGTTGAATGTGTGGTATAAAGGCTTGGATAAACATTCTTGTCCTCCATTAACGTCTCTGGAGTGCCGTCGCATCGAATCTCTGTTTGACCAGAGTAAGAAGTCGGAGCTAAACGCTTTTTACTTGTCAGACATTTTCAAGCAAAAAGTCAGGATCGAATTGATCACTTATCATTACCTGAGAAGAAGAAAAAAACAAAAAATGGATACCTGGGAACTTTATTATCTTTTGAACCACAGTTCGTACACTGCTTCTTGGAATACTGTCGTCTGTGCTAAAGATGAACTCCCTCATCGCAAACCTCAAGACCATCAACCTTATGTGATCAACACGGACGACAGTCATCTCCCAGGAACCCACTGGGTAGCCGTTTACTTTCCTCAAGAAGGATGTGTGGAATATTTCGATTCGTACGGATTGCCCCCTTTGGAAGACGATATCATTGACTTTATGAGAAGAAATGCTCAGACCACCCGATTCAATAATGTTAAATTACAAGGCACAGATTCCTTGGTGTGTGGACAATATTGTGTGTATTTTCTGCATCATCGCAATCTGGGCTATTCCTTAGAACATTTAGTGACTCAATTTGATCCTCGTTCTTCTTCTAGAAACGATGTGAAAGTAGATCGATGGTTTTGTGACCATTATACTGGTCTTTTGTCTCAAGCTAGGAAACGTAGTGTCCATCAATGGCCTAATGACTTCCAACAGTGGAAATCACAATTTCATTCACAACGTTGTCAGCCCTGTCCAAAATAATGTGTTAGTTGAAAAAAATGTTTGTGATTTGAAAAACAATGTTTGATGTTATATTGTTTGATCATTGTTAAAAATGTTATAGTTGTTTGTTAGTGTTAAGTGATTTTGAATAAAAATGTTGTGTTTTGAAGAAAAAAAATGCCTTTGTGTTTGTTTGGCTATAGGAATCTTGATTCATGCTCTTTGACTTCTTACTATCCCTCTCATGACACTCATTGAACGTTCCGACTCGAAAACCGTGTGGGGATGTTTTCATTCACGTCCGCGCTTTGACTTTAAAAACCGGTGTAGTTTCCAGTCTAACCATCCATTGTCGACTCATCCTCCTACGAAGATGTGCTCCAAACTAGCTAAGCTAAACGAAGCCTACGTGAATTTGCATGGGTCAGACACAGTCTGATACCGAAGCCAGAATGTTAAAAGTCATTGAAGACCTGATAGAAGAGCTCTTCAGAGAAGAAATTAACAGGGAGAAAGAAGAATGGACAGAGAAGTACAGACTTCAGAAACAGCAGAGAGAGCAGCAACAGCAACAACAACAGCAGCAGCAGCAACCTGAACCTGACAGAGGCTTTGTCGACTGTCGTATCGACACCAAAGAGTTCTTCTTCTCTTTCCGAAGAAGCAGACCTATCGTCAGAAAGCCTATCGTCAGAGGACGCCGCATTCTTAGAATATAAAAGATCGCCATAGCAAACAAAAAAAACAGCCCTTTTCAGGGCTACCCATACCTCTAGAAAAGAAATAACAATAGATTTGCCAATGTGTGTATGTAGAGTAGTGTGAATATAAACACTCACTCTTTTCTGGTGTGATTGTATGTGTTTGCGATCAAGTACGTTTGTGTGGATAGTAGATAATGATAATGTTTTTTTTGCTGTTTGACGTGTGTGGAGAGTAGATTTTGGTTTTGATTTGATTGCTTTGCGTATGTGGATAGTATATTTAAGTGATTAATGAAATTTTTTAGAATAATGATGGGTAGTATAAAAAAGTGAGTAAGTGTTTCTTTTAGGTCTACGCATTGTTTGGTCATGATCTAGGTAATATAAGTTTTGTCTTAGGGGATGTTTTCCGTCACGTCCGCGCGTTTTAAGTGATGATCTAGGTAATATAAATTTTAAGTCTTAGGGGTATGTTTTCCTTCACGTCCGCGCTTTAACTATAAATTGAAAATCGCTCGGCAGTCTAGCTACCTTGTTGATTGATCAACACTAGAGAATGAGCAGAAGGCTAGCGAAACTGTTAGAACTTCATGTGCACCTGGAATATGCCAGGCTCATACTGAATGAGCTGGCCGCAGAGGCTATAGTGGAAGAAGGAAGGATGAAAGAGGAGGTGAGAAGAAAAAAAGAAGAGGAGGAGAGAAGAAAAAAAGAAGAGGAGGAAAAGGAGAGAGGAATGGCTGTACCACAGACACAACAAGGAAATTTCAGAATCCAAGAGACAGAAGATTGGAATTCTGAATCCACTCATTCCGCCTCTGCACTCCCAACAAAAAGAGTGAAAGGAGATTGGAGTCGGAGATGCGTTTGCGGTGCCAGGCCGGAGAGGTGCAACCATTAACCAGGTGCCCTGGAGTTCAAAACAAACAGCCCTTTTCAGGGCTACCCAAACCTTTAGAAAAGAAATAGTAATCAATTTGCCAATGTGTGTATGTAGAGTAGTGTGAATATAGACACTGACTCTTTTTTCCTAGTGTGAGTGTATGTGTTTGTGTTTGTAAGAGGTCACGTACGTTTGTGTGGATAGTAGATTTGGGTTTCATTTTAATGCTTTGCGTGCGTGGATACTAGATTTTGGGTTTGTTTATTGCTGCTTCACGTATGTGGATAGTAGATAATATGAAACGAGAAAAGTAGGGGATGTTTTCCTTCACGTCGGCGCGTTTTAAGTGATGATCTAGGTAATATAAGTTTTGGGTTTTAGGGGGATGTTTTCCTTCACGTCCGCGCTTTTCGTATAAGAACCCAGAGTATTCGTCGTTCAAACCATTCTACAAAGAATAAAAAAGAAGATGGCTTCGAACCACCTTGATAAAATGAAAAAATTGCAAGACGTCCTGGACAATTTGGGTATGATGGAGCAAATGTTAGTTAACCTAAACGAGGATCACTATTCTTATAGTCCCCATCGAGTGAAGATGGAGATCAACAATTTAAGAAAACTAAAGGAAATTATAAGTGATCTGTTGAAAGAAATAAAGGAAGAAAAGGAGGATCAAGAGGAAAGGATAAGGATGAGAGTATGGAACGAAAAAATTGAAAAGGAAGCAGAAAATGAGAAGAGAAAGAAAGAAGAGGCGGAGAAGCAGAAAGAAGAGAAAAGAAGAAAAAGGAGGAAGAAAAGAAAGAAAATATAGAAAAAGTGTAGGACAGAAAATAAGAAGCTGGTGGAGAAATAGAAGAAATTAGAAGAAGAAGAAAACCAAAGGCCCTTTTCAGGGCCACTCCTATATCTCGAAAAGACCTTGACTTTCGTTGCCTATCCCTTTTTTATTTATTTTTTCTTTTTTTAAAGAAAAACATAGAGACCCTCCCTGTTTCAATTTTACATAGACCCTATACAACCCCAGGGTTTTTGTCCATGTCAAATTTACATAGACCCTATACAGACCCAGGGTGGTTAATGTTAAATTTACATAGACCCTATACAGGCCCAAGGGGGAGGTCTGTAATGCTAATTCCCTTAAACCCTATACAGGCACAGGGGTTTTGTCCATGTTAAAAATGCATAGACCCTATACAGGCCCAGGGGTGTTTTTAATGCTAATTACCATAGACCCTATATCGCCCCTTTTCACTACTAATGTTTTTTTCCAGGTAAGAGACTGTATTAACATGTACCTAGCCACAGAGATTACTTGTGACAGGTATCATGACTAACATGATATGCACGGGTATTCTACCCTGACTTGTACTCACTCTCCTAGGGATTTAAGAAAGACCAATTTCTAAAAACCACACTGGTCGTTTTTGGATCACGTCAAGGAGTATACACTCTCCATTGTTCTCCAGCCATAAGGGTAAGTGTTAAATTTACATTTTTTATTTGATATGCGTAGCTTATTCGGTTTGTAATGTCTTATCGCGTAATAATGTGTTTATTACAACGCATTTAAAGTATTATCATATATCTAGAGATTATACAGAAACTATTATGTCCAATTTGGTTTTATTGTAGCTGATTCTGACTGTGTTCGTAGCTGACTGTGTTTGTAGCTGTCTGCTTTGGTAGCTGACTGTTATGGTAGCTCACCCGTGTTTGTAGCTGTGATTGGGTCTATGAAATGTGATTGTGAATATGGCTAGAGCGGCCTGAAGCTGTCCGAAGCCGTTCAAAGTCGCTTGGAGCTATCTGGAGTTTCCAGAACAATTAATGCTACGTGCTGTCGATACGCATGTATGTATGTACGTATGTCTGTGCCACGGACGTAGACGTAGCAAAAATGAAAAAGTGCTGTATGCTGTCTGTACGTGTAACGTATGACTGTACTCGTAGTGGATTCATAAAGGGTGCGAGCGGTCGATAATAGTGTGGACCAACCCAAGGAATCGTGCGATTGTGCAAGGGGTCTAGCAGCATACGATTGGATCAATTGTTGGTCCATTGCATTTTTGTGTTTATATTCATAAGATTATCGTGAATCTTAGTTGTGGTAAGATTATTGTGAATCTTAGTTGTGGTAAGATTATTGTGAATCTTTGTTGTGTCAAGATTATTTTGAATCTTGATAGAATTTATGTTCGAGATTATGTGAATCTCTTATCGTGTAAAATGCTGTTTGAGGTGTATGTGCAGTCCATGAGGGTTCTTGGATCTGTACTTCATTTTGATTTAATATTTGTTTTGTTTATTTTCGATGTGTGAATGTTGTGTAGAGTGATTTGAGTAAATCGTGTGTTGAGAGCGTGAGAGAATCATTGTATTTTTACATCATATATTTATCATTATTAATTCATTCATAAATTTCCATCTTTCTCACTTTGTGTTTGTCTTGTTCATTTGGTCCAAAAACCCACTCGGTTGCAATTCTGCGACACATGCGTCTAGTTCTTGTGTTCGCAAGAATCTCAAAGCCAGGCTTCATAGTTTCTTACAGACTATCGTCTGGGTCTATGTACGTCATTAGACAGACAATTCTACCACGTGAGTGCGTGGAGCTTATAGCTTAGTTAGGAATTTTAGGATTCCGCAATGCAGTAGCTTACACAAGTTAGCGAGTGTACTTTTGCTGACTTATGATACAAGGGAAATGTAAAAAAAGTTTTGAATTTGCTCATAAGGGCGTAATCTATATTAAATAGAATATAACTGTAAGACGGAAATAAATGAATTCAATCTTAATATATTTAATAGAAAATTACTTTCAATATAATTTAATCAAAAATTGCTTTTAATACAATTTAGAGAAAATTTCAATCTTATTACTTGTACTAAACAATTCTGTCCTAATAAATATATTTATGAATAAAATTTCTTTAATTGGAGATTTAAAAAAAATAATAATATATTAAGTGTTTATGCAGCTCACATGATCATTTCGTTGTTTGCTAGTAGAAAGGCAACTCTGCAAGACTTTAAAGGTAAGTTCAAACAAGCACATTGCATGTCCATTTTAAGAAGCTGAGAACATTTCCCATGTTAGATGCAAAACGTGGTCTCAGGATCCGGCTTTCAAAACTTTATTCATGAAAACCATGTTTAATGTCTCGTAATTCAACAATATAATCGCGTCGACTGGCAGTACTGAATGACAACCATATATCTATTTTCCTAAAGCTAAATCAGTATTACGTATTATGAAAACACGCATTAATAATTTTTAAAAAAGAAATTTGATATAACTATGTTCCTAGAATTATATAATCTTAAACATAAGTCAAATTTCCTTACTAAATCTTTTTATTCCTTTTCAGATGTTTAACAATCACAAAAATGTCATGTTGGATGCAAAACCTGATCTCAGGAAATAGGTTACAAACATTATTTGTGAAAAAGTAGTCAACGTCTCAGATAATTCAAAAACTACACTACTCGACTGGTATTTATTAGAAATTCCACTGGATGATCAATACTCTTACAAATAAATGTTGATAAACATTCGAATCAGTAAATTTATGTAAAAGTCAAAATATTCGGTTTTGTCAAGAAATAAAAGATTCAACCGTATCGCTCATAAACCTTTTTTTTTAACGATGCACGTTTGAAACTGATAGCCTTTATAAGTGAAATATTCTGAACTAAATCGGTGTTTGTAAATTACTGGAACCAGTACGCCGAAGTCCAAAATATTCAAGAAATAAATAATAAATGTATTCTAATGGCAAAAACATTTAATCAGTTAATCAGTAGAAAACAATTTATTGCATGTTCTAATACAGATTCTGAGCAAGTGTACTGACAACGGGGTCATATTCTTCAAAGTATCGAAAACTAAACTTATTATCTCCCGATGTTATGAGAAGGGCAACATTACTTAAGTGTACAACTTTATCATTGTGAGATCAAGACTTGATGCATTCATTGAAATATTTGAACGTTTAAATCTGAAACTCATTAGTGAACGGTACATTACAAAATTAACCAGAAGACCTTATCAGAGATGTAGTTGTTGTTGTTGTTGTGGGGTTTAACGCCATTTTTCAGCACACGATAGGCCATATATGGCGGCCAGTATTAATGGTGGAGGAAGAACCCGGGAAAACCCCGGAAAGAACCACCGACCCACGAGAAGCTACTGGCATGCTCTCTCACATATCTACATTGGCTGAATCTGAGACTCGAACCGGCGCAGACAGAGGTGAGATGGCAGTGATCCGTAACGGCGAACGCTTTAGACCACTCGGCCACTCGGGGCCCCATCAGAGATGTAAATTTTGATGACATTTTAAAATAATTAAAAGTAACCTGGATCAAATCTCTTTTCAAACGGATGCGTGACAATTGAACTCGATGCCTCCTCTGATATAATTCAAACCATGATAGCATGCAATATTAATTCATCGGAAACTGATCAATGTTTCAGTTCAAACATTCTAAACTATACTTATTGCAGAGAAAAGAGGTCACAAATTTGATTTGAAGAGACTATCGGTAAAGGCATAACACGAATACAGGTTACTGCTTTAGGATAAAACCTAAGAAATACTCATGCAACGGATTGTTTCAAAGTGTGGAGGTATGTTACGCGACAATTAAGAGCGATGTTTAAAGGCGTTAAAGAATCTGTTACGATTTTAAACAAGGATTTCAAAAAGATTTACTAATGTTATTACGGTGACATAAAATAAGATGAATGCATAGGATACACGAGTAACTTTTGCGAATTTAAAGATAAAAGGCATCATTCATATCAATGTATAATACTGAAAGACATCACTTGTAATTTTGTTCTTTTAACGGTATAGACAACAACTCTTTGAACTTTATCTTCAATCAATGTTCACACATCGCAAATTTAAATCTATACGACTGTCAAGCTCCCCGCGGATGCTGAAATATGTGTGCTGAATACCCGTCCTGTATCAAATCGATCTTCCGCCACAGTGGCTGATATACGGACGAATACTACTAAGTGTGAATTCTTTTAAACAATCAAAATTATATTGCTAAACGTAGCGATTCTCTCCAATTTATGCATTTAATGCCCACTTTCTATCTCATATTCCTTCCCTAACTGAGAATAGTGCACGCTGATGTATTTTTTCATTTTTATTTCTACCTAATGTCTATTGATTGTATCTGCGCTTAACAAACATATGGTATGCTGTCCCTAATTTTAACTAAATAAGAATTTTTTTTATTCTAACTGCAGATTGAAGAAAGTTTCGTTGACAAGTTTGTGGCGTCAACCTGTTTGGTTCTGCGTTTCTATATAATCAGGAGAGACAGACAGACAGAGTTAATCGAAGGTTTTCGTGAAACAATTTGATATAAGTTTTTTGCAAACAGAGAAAATTAAAGTCAACTATTCAGAAATTACACTTATCAGGACTGAATCCTGTATATAATAGTGCAGGTTAGGCCAAATGTTTGTCTTTTAAAGAATGATGAAAAAGACTTCAAATTTCAAAAGGTATTAAAATACAGTATACAGTATTAACCTAACCGTAACAGGCGAAAGTATGAGATCGATTTCACAGTCAACGATTAAAAAAATGTATTTTCTTCTTTGAAATTTTTTTTAATGGTGTTAATGTGTATTTCTGCACTAGATACTTTAACGAGTTACATGCATCGATTAGAATATGCAGCTGTGAAGTTTATTCCCCATGTCTTTGTGAGTAAACTTTCGTAGGAACAATGGCAGCATATGAAGAAGTGTCATTCTCCAAGTTACCTGTAATTTCATAACCATCATATTTTTCCTATTTATACGCGTATGAAATTAATACTACTAAACTGAAACATAGGTATGTGCAAACATAGGTATGTGCATGAGAGAGAGAGACAGAGAGACAGAGACAGAGAGAGAGACCAGTACCATAACTTTAGGCTTAGTTTCTTAACAATAAACCAGGTGTGCGAAAATGTTTAACTCTATATCGTGTTTCACACATATAAAGTTGAGAGAAAAAAAAAAGATTTCAAATTCTAAAATCTACTAAAATGTATCTTGCTTAATAAACGATATTACATATGAACTCATAATCAATGCATTTTCAAAAAGTGTACTGCTGCATAAATTGGGCGCTTTCTCTACCAATATACCCTTCGAAACCCCCACTATACGATATCAAAACTATTGCACGAAAGACAATTGTCTACTTTATTTATTGTAGAACACAACTTTCTTTCCGAACTTTACACGATCAAATATCTTTTATACCAATTATGTATATTCCTCTCTCTCTCTCTCTCTAATTTTCATTTCTGCTTTCACATCTTAATGCAAACACACACACGTACACACGTGTGAAAGCACACAGAGATCACATAGATCACATGTCAATACATTTGGTTTACAATCGATAATTCACGTGGTTTAAAAGACATGTGAGAATATATTAATAAGATTATTGTATTTGTAAGGAAACAGATACAAAGTAGGCAATATGTTTTAAATAATATTTGTGTCATAGAAAAGAGCTGAATGTATCTGCCGAATGGGAATTTATATTGATCACATAGTACTCTGTATCCGTATTTTAGGGTATACTATGACTTAACTAAACATATACATAATTTATGCATAATTTCCATCACTTGAAGATGCACACCGTGTCCATCGAAATAATTAGAGTCATTTTGTAGCTCTATTTCACAGAGAAAATAAAACAAATCTCACATTGGTAATGATTTATTATTAAATTTATTAAACTCGTTGAATAATGCGCGGCTTTTGCTTGCCAAAGCTCGAAAAGGCTAAACATTATTCAACACGTTACATGAATGCAATATCAAATCATCATTCTTTTGAGATTCTCTCCCTCCCTCCCTCCGTCCCTAACTCACTCCCCCCACCCCGTCTCTCTCTCTCTCTCTCTGTCTGTCTCTCTCTCTCTCTCTCTCTCTCTCTGTCTCTCTCTCTCTCTCTCTCTCTCTCTCTCTCAAATACTTCAGTAAAGAAACGGGTCGTTTGGAAAACACAATGCTATAAATATTAGTCTTCTATTTATTTTACAATTTTGCAACAACAAAGTATACGGTTTTCGAGCGTGACGGTTACATGCAAAATTTTAGAAACCCCGAAAAATCGAAACATTTTCCAAGGCCTTATGGATATTGATTTTCAAAGTTGAGTGTCAATGCGGAAAATCATATTCATAACTATCAAATAACCATAATCCTGACTCTGGGAAAATTTTGCTCTTCCACTGTGAGGATAGCACACGGAATGTAACAAAACCTCACCACATTTACATCTTCGCTTCAGCATTTTTTCACAATAATCAAGGAAATGAACATTAGCAGCAACACGTTTACGTACTACAACGGACAGTGATTACAAAAACCACCAAGGGTTAACATTGAAGCTACCAAATTAGGCAAAAAAGAAGGACAAGAAAACTTACTAAAACCTGTACTGGTAAACGAAATCAACCAAAAATACCCGGATTATGTTAAAATATATACCGATGGATCAAAAACAAACAACCCACCAAGAACAGCAGCAGCAATAGTCATCCCTGAATTCAATATACAAACGGGATCCAGATTACCTGACTATTGCTTCACTTACACCAATGAATTCTGGGCTATACTTGAATCACTACAATGGATCAAAGACAACCAAATACCTAAAGCAGTCATTATAAGCGATTCCCTAAGCGTTATCAAATCAATCGAAAATCGCAATACATACTCTAGGGAAAAATTCCTCGACAGAGCATGCCAATTAATCGACGATATCACCGCAACACATAAATTAGTCGAGCTCATGTGGATACCGTCGCACACTGGAATCTCTGGCAACGAAACAGCAGACAAAGTTGCAAAAACCAAACTAGGAGATCAAAACTCTATCAAGCTTAACTATAGCTCTGCAGAAGCAATAAGCTTCGCACAAACATATATAGACCAAACATGGCAAGATTTTTGGAACTCCTCCACAAAAGGTAAAAAGCACCATGAAACCCCAAAAACGTAGATAAGAACATACAGCTACCTAAGGGTACCTATTTAGAACAGAAAACCATGAACAGGATAATAACCGAAAAACTAAACTAGCAAGCAGTTTTGGAAGGTTTATAGGACCCAAACCAGCAACCATTAACTGCTTTAACTGCCACACCACCGAAGATCTACACCACGTATTCAATATATGCCCAAAATATCAACCCGCTCGGAAAATATTTATCAAAAACCAAAAAGAGATTGGATCACCACACACATACCCAGAGTTACTTATGGACTCTAATAAAAATAAACAATCAGCATATAAAAATATAAATCAATTCATAGACTCAGCAGGACTTAGGAACAAAATATAATTACTACCCCCACAAGACCAAAAGACCCAGTAACTAGCTAAATAAATTTAGAAGCCACACATAAAAACCCATAACATATTCAATTTTATAAAAGTATTAATAAATAATTCACTTACGAAGCACCTATAAAAACTAAGGAAACCGCAAAATCGGATGTCCTAGATGTCCTTAACGAACCGAGTAATCAGCTAGGACTCCGGTCTCTTGCTAAATAAAGTATAAATGACATTCAATCTCTAAAAACATTAATTAAAAAATAACTTAAAGAGGTAATATCTAAACACTTATAAATAACATAACGTAGGAAACACATCCTAAAGACCTCGACTAGTAATACCATAATAACCTTGAAAATCTCTCTTCATACATGATCTCTAATAAGAACCTATATAAACAGCATAGAACATCCCCCCTTTTAGAACATTTTGAAGAAGAAAACAAAAATCGAAAAAAAAACATTAGCAAGAAACACCAGGCAAATGCAACAAGAAACCAGCGATGTAAAGCAAGCAGGACCGTTCCCGAGCTCTCCTTCCCACTAATGACAGCCAACTATTCAACTGTAAGGGACCTTTGTGGACCCACAGATTGAGGCCAAACTATCAGGGTTCCTTGAATCCATAAAAGCCTGGGGGAGGTGGCACCATTCCCTTCCCCAGGAACAACTAGCAGGCCACTATAATTAAACTCAACAACAACAACAACAGTGATTGAAGGAAAGTGTCGCAAACTGGACATCTCACATTGATCGACCAAGCCGCATGTCTAACTTATAAAGTTCGAGATCGAGTCAGAAAATGCAGAAAATATATATAACCTTCATAGATCTGATTGGATGAGAAAGAAGCTGTATAGAAGCCCGGTCGCAGAACAGTTCTCCTCCCCTGGCTACACTTTCAGTGATATAACAATATTGCAATTGCTCACAACCCCAACTGGAGTTCCAAACCAGGAAAGAAAAGGATTCTTACTTGGTACACCGCCTTAGAACATTGAAACCAAGCGGTTTAAACCAAGAAGACAAGAAAAAGACAGTCATGCACAAAATAAAATTATCTTTTGCAACCGACACATTTTCTAATAAATAATTCTCTAAATTTGCTTAATAGCCTATAATTAATACTATAACAATGAAATAACCGAGATATAATTTGTGTTTACATAAATGTACATAAAATAACAGATGTCGTTATGGCTCATCGATTTCTAGGTCAATACAAATATTTTCCGGTATCCGCAACAAGTTGAAATAAACTAGTTGAAACATGATAAATTTAAAGGTTTAATTGATGTAGAAACAACCATGTAAAGTTTTGCATACATAACGGTTTGTGTGCTTTATTTGTTTGTCTTGTCTATGTTTAGTATTTGCTTTTGAAAAAGACTCATTAAGAGTCGAAAGCGCTCAGGATAATTAGATACTAGTTTTGCACTGTTCGTTGTCAGTTTACATTTAACATAATCCCTGACACACGTGATCCCTTGCTGGATACAGTGCACTTGAAAGAACTGTTATTCGCCATATGATTTGTATTCGTTATATATATATATATATATATATATATATATATATATATATATATATATATATATATATATATATATATATATATATATATATATATATATATATATATATATATAAGCAGCAGAGAGACTGAGCCCACCAACTATTCGTTCCAACATAACCCTCTATCGAGAACACTCTTGATAGAGGATTTTATTTCACAAAATAAATCCTCTATTCAGAAAACTATGATAAATAAGCCTTCTCTGCTGACTAGAAGAGTTATTTCATGAAAAATAACTAACTACAAAAATACTTCTTGACGATAGGGGTGGTCGACGAAACACTTGGGGGCTCAGTCTCTCTGCTGCTAGCGATGTAAATATTCTAGGATTTATGTTGTGAATTAAAAATTTAAGTTAACAATAATGGCCAACATTGGAGAAGCACGTTCTGCTAGACTAGCTCGAGAACGACTAGAAGCAATAAAAAAATTTCTTCCTGTCAGAGATAGTGTAAGACAAAAATTACAAGCACGGCAGCAAGAAAAAGTTGAATTTGCAACAGGTGCAGAAGAATTATTTAAACCCGTGACTACAGCTACTGAAACAGTTAAAACCGCTATCATAGGAAAACCCGATCCTGCTGATCCTGAACAATCACAGAAGAGTTTGCTTCAAGCGATAGAAGAACTTAAGCGGGATCAACCTAAACCGATTAAAGGATTTAATTATAAAACAGACTTTCTTGAAGATTTTGTGGATGAAATCAAAAAATATCCAGTCGGAAATAAAGATGAAATAATTGCTTTTGGCGTTGACGCTGCTAGGGCTTATCACTCTCGAGAAAAGTTTATAAAAGATCCTAAACAACAATTTCTTGATGGAATTTATAAAATAAAAAGGGATGTCGAACGGTTAGATACCAGTGATGTATTTTATCGAGAGTATATGGCAGGATCAGATCGATTTGATATCCAAATGCGACAGACAAAACTACATAAAAAGCAAACTCCAAAACAAATAGCTAAACCGCAAGTCGTCACAGATCCAACAGAAAAAGAATCAAAAGAATTATATCAACTTCCTCCTCCGTTGCAGCAGACCCAACAACGAGAAACTCCTCGAGGTTTGTTTACGAAATTAGGTATTGATAAGATGGAAAACACTGGGTCTCTTCCCGCTTTTACTTTTAATAATTTTGATAACAGAGAAAAAAATTTTAAGAAAAAGAAGAAAACAAATAATAGACACCTTCGATGAATGGGCAGAAGCGGTATATTTTGGTGAAAAATATTTACCGGTTGATCCAAGCGATCCTGGTTACGCAAAATTTAAGGATAGACTGAAAGAGTTAGCAGAGATACAACAACGACTACAATCACCCCCCGAGGAGAAATCATTCCAGAGAAATTTTTTGATGAACCTAAAACTGGATCGGGTTTTATTGCCTGTCCTAACAATATCATCGATGATGTATCACGGCTAGAAGTTCTCATAGGAGGAAAACGTGCCGGAAATAACTCACCAGAAATAATTAATGAAGCCGCAGATATCTGTCAGCGATTATTTCAACGTGGTATCATGGATACTCATATCTACCGTGAACTTATTAATGAACTCGCAGACGGTTACTACAGCGACTGAATGTTACAGTAATTTTAGTTAGAGAAACAACAATTAAATAAAATGATTATACACAACGCTCGACCCATTTCAGTCAGAGTAGTAAATTCACGATTACCGGTCTATCGAGCAACCTACGGAGATGGTCTCGGTGATATTGCTACTGGTTTGTTTAGAAGAATAGCCCCCAAGGCGTTACCAATTGCAAAACAAATGGCGATGAAGGCTATTGATGTTGTTAAGGATAAAGCCCTTGGAGTTGTTGGCAATCTTGCCGGAAAAACATTTACGTCAGTCAAGGATAGACTGTCACAGTTAGCACGTAGACCAAAAGCGGTTAAACCACCACCAGTAAAATTACCGAGCACTGAAACTATGCCCGCGGATGTCAGTAAAGTAATAAATCAGACCGCAAATCAAAAACTCGCATCTCTTGTGACCCAAGAACCCGAACAAATAAATACGAGTCTGATATCAGGAAGTGGTCTTCGTTTTAGACGTCGATAATTTATATAAAATGTTCAAACGAGTATCAGATCCAGCGTTCGATATGGATGCACCAATACTCAAAGATGAGTCTGTGCGCGATTATCAGTATTATTCTTATGAAGCAAGATCACCCAATCAACGCGGACGAATTGAATTACAAGTGCAGTATACAAGTAGATATTTCTTACCCGCTGAAGCATTCCTTGAAGTCACAGGGGAACTTGTAACAGATGTTGTCGCTAATACACCATATGGAGAAAACGTCCGAGTTGGTCTTGTTAATAATGGCATCATGGCGCTATTCAAAAGTGCTTCATATAACATCGATGGAAATGAAATTGAGACAATTCAGGATAATGTTGACGTTGCTACAACAATCGTGGGATTAGCACGATACTCAGATGATTACACTAGATCAGCTGGTCCGACTATGATGTTCACTAAGGATAATAATGATCATCCTGAACACAGACCTTATGAAATAAGACAACCAAGAAACCGTGATGCTCCTCCTGTTGCTCTTAATACGGTAGAAAATTTATCATTTCCCTTCCTAATTACAATCTTGGTTTTGCTACGCATAAATTAATGTTAAGAGGTAATCGTAGAAAATTTTCATGTGCAATTCCGCTGTCTCACATCTTTGGATTTTGCAGAGGTGTCAGAAAGGTTATTTTTGGAACCAAGCATACAGTTGTACTTATTAGAAAAGGTGATGATAACGACGCTATCTGGCGAGACGATGATGCTGGTGTTGCTAACGGTAAAATAATATTATTCAAGCTTGCGTTGTGGATGCCAGTAATGTCCCCATCGTTAGCTGAAGAGCAACGGCTACTCTCTTTTATGGACACAGGCGGTAAATCATTGATATCATGGTTAACAACATCTACAGATTCCATTCAGGGCGCCGGTGCCGGGCAATTCACGTGGCACATAGCATCACAGCAAGGGGTGTCAGCACCACGACATATTTTCGTTGCACTCCAGGTTAACGCAAGAGTAAATAATCAAACATGTTCGCATATAATATTTGACAAACTTAATGTCTCTGAAGTTTCGTTGCGAATAAACGGACATCAAGAGCCATCCGAGGACATATTAATAGATTTTGAAAACAATCAAGTCGCACGTGCGTATCATCGTCTGATGACATTTATGGGACGTGATCAAAATATTGATACTGGTTTGCAGATATCACAGTTGGATTTCACAACGTTGTATCCGATTTATTACTTTTCACTGGAACATCTTGATTTAACCAAACAATCGGTCGTTGATATACACTTCAAGGCTAACGTGGGTGAGTTTCCCGCTGCAGTTGCTGGTCCACCTGCAATTCCTGGTGGTTTTAGAGCTGTCCCGGTCATACTCTCCGATAAAGCAATGCTACTTGAAGGTGTTGGTGGGCGAATGAGAGTCATCGATGCCCCGGTGGAAAATATGTAATATTGCTGAAAGTAACACAATTAGATCAATATCGTATTAAATAAAATGTCATATCATCACGCTAACGTCGCTCTGACCCCTGGTCAGATCAACAAACTAAAATCAAAGCAAGCATCAGCGACAGGAACTTCAATAACACTTAAACACGGACAACTTAGTGGTGGTCAAAATAAGTTATCGGTTACTCAAACACAACTTAATCAAATTAATAAAGCAAGAGCATCAGGAAAAGGAGTCAAACTTGATTTTACTGCCACAGCTGTCCGTGACATGGTTAAGTCCGGTGGAATATTTCCACTCATTCCAATACTTTCCGCAACACTAGCACCAGCAGCACCCGCAGCAGCAAAGGCAGCAGCGTTAGGAGCAGTTGGAACCGCAGCAGGAATGGCACTTAAGAAAGCAGTCGGAAAAGGATATAACAAACGAGGAGGAATGCTTCCTCCTGCGGCAATAGGAGCAATGACTGGACTAACTCCTGTGTTACAGTCAACACCAAGTCAACAAATGAAAAATATCATGGCGTTGGCACCAGCGCTTGTAAAAACTGCTCTTGGTAGAACAAATATTTTGGGACCACTTATGGCTACTGCAGCTAAAGCGGTTTCTGGACGAGGATATAAAAAAACAGGCCGCGGTCTAAGACTCCCAGGAACTCCGGCGTCATGGTATCCAAAACGGTTTTAAAAACGCTTCCAGCGAACAATTTTGATTTACTTGATGCTGTTAAGCAATTACGTATAAAGAATTTTAGGGGCGTATTTATGAGAGATGAATTACCAGCACGACCGAATAATACAGAAACAGGAATTATTAATCTCGACAACAAAGAAGGTCCTGGAACTCACTGGGTTGCTTACGCGATCGATCCACGTGGAAATGTATATTTTGATTCGTACGGGCTAGCACCGCCTGTTGAGTTTCTCAGGTACGCAAATAATACTTCACAGCGACGAAGACTCCTATGGCAGTCAACGTTACCAACACAAACACTGATTGATCCGCCCATTTGTGGTCAGGAGGTTTTAAACGTTCTTGACGCGATAACAAAACACCCAAAAATTCCTCCGCACAAAGTCGTGCATGAACACACGTTGCAATCACATCTGTGATTTCCAAATTTGCAAAAACACTTATAACATAACAATGGTAGATATTTACGGAAGATCAAGCAGAACCAAGGAAGAAAAAAAAGATATCGATTTATCAAAGTATGCGACCAAAGATGAAATTGATAATCTTTTAACGTTAACCGGAGTAGACCCAGATGAGGTTGTTATTTTTCAAGATCGACATGGCAAGCTAAAAACCAGCAACATTAAGTTCAATGACATAATTCGCAGAGTTCTTGGAGCTGTCACGGACAACATCGTTGTATTCACTGACAACGGCAGAATCAGAGATTCGTTGATATCAATCAAGGCGCTTCGAGATGATATGCAAAAACTTGCACTAGCCCGTGTAGCGAAGACCGGTGATACAATGACAGGAGAACTCAGCATGAACAGAAATAGAATAACTGTGTTAAGAGATCCGGAAGGTCCCGAAGATGCCGCAAACAAACAATATGTAGACACCATTGACGGTAAACTAGCCACGTTGCGGGCAGAGTATGATGTTCACGTGGGCGCGTTTACAAGACTTCGAAGAAACTTCGCAAAACCTGATGAGTCCATTGATAAGTTCTTTGGGGCTCCTCCAGTCATCGACATGAAACTTTCTGAAATCATACCAAATCTTACTAATAACGCCAACGATATCAACAAGATTAATACCCGGTTAGGTGTAGTCAGAACAGAAAAAAGTTTTTCAGATCAAATTCAGATAATAGAAAGTAACATTAACTCGATCAAACAAACACAGCGAAATATCGTAGCGGGTATTCCGGAGATCGTTAACAAAACCAGTTTGATTAAAGTCCCCACTGGAGTTACCCCGGGGCATATCACCAACATAACATATACGGTATCATCGGGATTCGCAACATGGTCCAAAATAATACTATCAAATATACAGCAACAGCCACTGGCGTGTATAGACTGTCTGTGTTCTCCGCCGCTAAGTTTGAGATCTTCACAACATATCCCTGGAGACATTCCACCGATACATATGCCAGGGTTGTGACAATCATATTAAACAGCGGAACCGAAGAAATATTTATACTGGAAGCCGCAGACAAGAAATTAACCTCAACATCTTACTGGTGGTGTTTGGAATTTGTAGCTGAAACACCTCATTTGGTTACCGCGTAAAATAATAAAATGCAATCGATAACCCTCGAAGAATCTTCAACGATAGATGCTCAACTGCACAGATACAATCAAATACGTGAATACCAATCAGAGTTAAAAAATATCATTGACGAGTGCACGGTAAAAACAAAGAAATATCGACGACGAGTAACCGTGTTAGATGTGCTAGTGTGTTCTGTTTCTGCGGTTGTTGCATCAACCGGAGTGGTATTATCAGCGTTGACTCCGGTTACCGCGGCTATTGCCGCCACCATTGCGGTGTCAGCGACAACTACGGTTGCCGGAGGTGCTAGCATCATCGCAAAAAAAATATCATCTTGCGCCAGCGACAAACTCCACGAGTACACAACTAAGTTAGAACTTACTCAGAAATGTTATTCAAAATTTTCTACCGCGTTATCGGAATCCGTCGCTGACAGCAATATATCCACGGCGGAGTTCACCGAGCTCACCAACATATACGAGGATTTGAAAACATCACTGATAAATAATGACAGAATTACTTCAAGAGATAGCCGCAAATACAGCTCCCGTAAAAACATCAATGATATCAGTGTCCTCGACGCAACCAGAATTCAGTATTGATTTTCCAACTCTGATTCCAGTAAGCGAAATCGCGTTGGCACAATTACGAGTATACCATAGCTGGTCCAATATCAGATCGACATCATTTCACGGACAATTGCCAGATAACTCATTTGTATTTTCATATCAGAATAAACCTGACGGCACATCAGATTGGAATACTATCACACTTCCCACTGGGGGTTATCAGATAGAAGAAATCAACAAAGAAATACAGCGTCAAATGAAGCGTATCACCACCAAGGAAGCAAAGATATCAATAACCGCACACGAGCCAATGCTGTCCACGGTCATCGAAATCTCAACACCCGGTTACGCCGTAGATATCTATAACAGTTCAATCAGAACAGTATTAGGATGGCCTGAATCAAAACCACCGACACCACCGATACCACCAGAACCAGCGAAGTCTGATTATATCACTGACGCGGAGGAAAAATATTATCTCGTGGAGGATCCTACCAAAGATGATAGACGTTTTGTCCCGGTATTTACTTTTCCAAGTGATAATCCTGATTATGATTATGAAGCAATATATAATCTTCAACCTTCCCGAACAGGCATAGTCAGATGGGAATTCTCTCTTCCCGACTCTGAAAACGTTCATCGATATTCGCTGGAGGATCTTACTGATCTATTTAATTATCATCGTAAATTGCACAATCAACGACTAAAGAATTTACATTCGCGTTTTCAATCACATATCAGCGATATAACAGGCTCCCGTGATGATATCATCAGTGAAATCAAAAGATTAAATAGCGTCGCGAGTTATATGGATATTTTGAACCACAGAGCAGTTTGTGCCGTATATGGCGAAATCAGTAAACGAGAAGAGGAAATAAGAGATCTTGCAGCAAATGAAGTCGCACTAACGCTGGGGGGAAGGACTAGTGGTCTAGATCCTATGGTAAAGTTAATAACAGACAGCAGAAAAGAAAAGGAAGCTAGTCTACGCGCTCTCCGAGCAACATTAGATACACTTAAAATCAACGTGGGCGACCCAAATTATAAATTACCAGGATACGTTTCCCCGGCTGAGTTAAAAAAATCAGTTAATGCTATCGTCGATGAATACTTCGATGACATACTTGCGCAACACAAACGAATACTACCAGAACCCGTTATCCTCAAATATGACAATTCCACAACCGGTGATGACAGACATATTTCTCTGGGCATCGTAAATATCACTGATGTCGTCGCGGTCAATCTTGTATGTGATGTCATCGATGGCAGTTACAACATAGACACAACAGTATCAAATCAAGCCCAGCAAGGGTTTATACTATACTCATTTACTCCTAAGGAACCACCTGGATTTTTGATTGTGCAAGAGCCAATCAATCCAGTATTTCTGCGGTGTCATAACCCGACGCTGACAAGAATAAATTTTAAAGTCACTGACCAACATGGTAGACTTTTGGACTTAAGAAACTATTAGTATTAATTTGCTGGTGAAATCTTAAGACTTTCAATTAATAATATCATATCATAATAATGTCCCAAAAATCTTCGGATTACCAGAAGTATGATGATGATGAGGATGTCTCTGACAGTGATTTTATTGTTAGTGATGAGGATGTCTCTGACAGTGATTTTATTGACAGTGACAGCGACGACGATGATAGCACTGTTGGTAACATCATCATCAATGACAGCACTGTCACAATAAATTATATTAAATGAACGCGAATAACATAGCAAATGTATCAGCACGTGAAATGTTTCATACATGACAAAAGGCGCTTGAACAATTCATCCGAAAATTATTTACCGGAAACCATTTACCGGGTTATGTTAAAATAATCATCGATAAGTACGGCAATGATGATTTTTTACTGACAGAATTTCAGCTGATGCAATTCCGCGAAAACAATATCACGATGATTAATTGTGACGCAGACCAAATCCTCAATTATGTTCACTCTTGCATTTCACGGGATCATCTTAATAAAATGCTGCAGTAGAAATGTCTTTGACATTTCCATCCTAAAGGATTTTTCCAGAAATTCTTTGAAAATATTTTACTTTCTATATATTTTTTTACCACTGACAATTTTCCTGATTTTCATAGGAGTATTTTGCTATGAAAACCAACGAAATCGGACAATTGCATAATTTACACAGTAAAAAAAAAATATTACTTTTTTTTTACTTTCGATTTCACTTCTAAGTAAAATGCAATCAAGGTGAGGTATTTACTTCCTCGTGAATGACTTTGTCATTCGTGACAAAGTCATCCTTGATTTCATCATTGACAGCGTCAGCGGACATACAATGCTTTAATTTCCTGACCCGATTATTTATTATCTTCTTTGTTTCATACTCGGCTGCCAGTGCCAGCCTGATCTTTTCGATTGCACGAGACAGTGGAACAAATTCATTTATTTGTGTCTCCGCTACGCTGGCCAGCGATTTATACAAATTATTTTGGATCATCTTTATGAATCGATATTGAGCAGGAAGAATATAACGCCCTGCGCATTTAGCTTCGTATAATGATTCAAAATCTGACAGAATAGTTTCAACATTTAGTAATATATTAAATCCTTGTTTTTCTAATTTTTTAATAGCATCAATCACATTATTGATATTTTCTCGATTCATATTTATATATATTTTTATATATTTAAAATAAAAAAAAATAAATAGTAGCCACTGATTGGCTTATGGGTCTCCATGAGGTCCTTTCAGACTTGTTTTAGGTAATTTTTTTATTTTTCAGATTTTTTTTTATCTCAGTCTTACAGAGCTTTTCTATAGCTTCTCGGCATCCTCGTGATCGGTTCTTTTAGCCGTATTTTGACCGTAGAGCTTACTGTTTGTTTTTACAGCAACTGTATTTACAATCACTAGGACGGTACAAACATATAACTTAATTCTCACTTATCCTAGGACGGTACAAACATCGATGCGGGGTTATATTCTACGTCCAACAAGTTGCACACCCACCCCCGAAAATCAATCCCGTTTTGGGGTAACAGGTCACCCCTAAACGGGGCGATAACGGAGAAAGTTGTGCAACTTCGTTGGGTTTCGAAACCCCAATATAGTATTAGGACGATATCGTATATAAACCGTACATAAACCGACTGATACCTGAAAGTTCAGAAATAGCTCAGCGTGATTTGTTTAAAACGTATTTTCTTAAATATAATCGTGTGAAAAATACAGATGAACCATAAACCCGAACAAGTGTAATAAAATAGTGACATTGTCTGTAAAAAAAAAGATAAATACGAGTTTGTCCCTGACAGCGTCAAGGATAAAATCATTCTTGCGCTGTCACCTTGATAGCATCAAGGGAAGTTATTTACTTCCTTGTGCAGAAAATCGTCTGCTGTTACCTGTAAAGTGTTATAGCGCGCTGTCATCCTTGACGCTGTCAAGGTGACAAGGGGGAAATAATTGTATCATTGATTTTCACACTGTCGCTGCAGAGTTATCTCCATAAGAAAATATGATCCAGCTATCAAACTTACTTGAAAAAGTTGATTTGATAATATTTTCTGCAACACGTTGAACCGAACACGGTTTAATACCGAAATACTTCGCAGCTGAGTTTATTGAGCGAAATATATTTTCTTTATTAGTATTTTTGTTGAGAGATCTTACAGCTCTGGGAATTTTTGCAAATTTGCCAGTGCCACCTCGTGCAGAATTCTCACTCTGCGTGATGGTTTGTAAATTTTGAAGAGAGTTATTAAGTTTATTATTATCTTTGTGATCAATTACAAGACCGTCTTTGATCTCTCCAAAGAAACACTCGAACACAAACCTGTGAATATAATAGTTTTTACCCCTAGAAACCTTAAAATGGAGATAACCAGTATTAGTAACAGCACCAACTGGTTTTTTCAACCTACAGTGTCTCACTATTCCCTCACGTGATGCTTCATAATTTTTAATGGTTGGATGTCGAACAAATTCTTGGCTCATTTATATAATAATGTATTTGTCTAATTTATAATTTGTCTGAAAACCTAGTTATATAATCACTCTCGGATTTTAGCTCGTCTCCGTTTTTTTTTTTATTGTAATATCGCTTGAGTTCACGGTATCGTTTCCCCCCGCATCCCCCACATAATTGTGTTTTACCCCTGACAACAATGCCACATCGCAGGCATGGTATGGGTCCTGTGCTTCCTCGTTTGATGCTTTGCATGTCTTCACCGCAGAATTCCTTCCTGCCGGGCTTACCACAGACTGTTACGGATCCAACTTTTAACCACTTGCAGTTATTCATTTATATATAATATTTCTTATTTAAATATTTGTCTTAAATATAATATGGAAGAGTTTTCAAGATTATCCGCAGTTGGCTCTGGGAGATTCGATCTTGACAGGTTAAACCCGGATCCACGACGACGGTATCTAGCTGATCTATTTAATATTATCAACAAGGGTAAAAGAGAATTTCGCGACGAGGGCGCATCTCATGTATGGTCGTCATTTAAAATTACCCGCAACGATGAGGTCATCATCGATGCTACAATGACTGATGCCCGAGCAAAAACAATTATTGATTATCTGTTTGATGGATATGAAAGAGATGGACATACTAAGAAATACGTTTTCAGAATAAAATTTATTGTGCAAACAAATTCCGATGAGTGGATTATCCGTGACAAACTTGCCCCTGTTCTTGCCAACGGGAAAACCGTTTTGTTAAGTAGAAATTCCAGACCAGGAATGCTGGTTGGAATTGATATTCCTTATTATGCTCGAGCGTATCCTGTAACTGCGGTCGTTTACGGAATATATTCTGTAAAAAAAACAAAAATTGATAAACTCGCCCCGATGCGAATGACTGCGTCATTTATGTCGACGCTGAATTGTGTAGCTGAGCGAGTAATGGAACATTTTTAAAAAAGCAAAACGAGGAAACGGTTTAACCGATTTGCGACGTGAAAATATAACATCATGGGCTGAGCAAGAAAAAGATACTAGCGCATCAATAAATGATGTTGCTGTGCTATCAAGTAAATTAAAATGTTCAATAACAGTAAAAACACTAACCGGAGAAATATTATATAGTTCGAAGCATTATAAAAAGTCAGGATCACTGATTGAAATTATTGATCATAACTCTCATGCCTGGACTGATGCAGTTACAATATTTCCACGAGATCGTGTTGTCAAATATATTTGATGCTATTTACACGCTGAGTAAAACTGACCCTGTGTCAGTGTGGTTATTTAGGAGTTCCGAAGATCCCGAATATGATCAATTTGTGAGACCCAACGGGGAATTATACCGGACGGAATCGTTGCAACAACAAATGAAAAAACTCGCAGAGAAATATGCGAAAGAAAACACTGATCAGTTATTGGTTAATTGTTTTACAGTTCCAAGTGTTGCCACTCACGCCGCCAGAGAAAGAAATTCGTGGAGACCAACCCGAAGTCACTTTTTCTCGGATATACAATTAAGTTGTGTCGAGTATGGACACGGCGGGTTATGGAATACCCGGTATAACTACCGGGATATGATTTCCGTAGATATGATTGCTTGCTACCCAGGAAGCTTTCTCGGAAACGGCGAGTGCAGCGAATACTTTAAGCGATTCGGACATCCCACGAACTCGATGACACGAGTTGCCATAAACGGCGTTTTACCCGATTTTGATTTGACAGGATTTGCTCGTGTGACTTCGTTTGAATTTGCTAAAGGGCTTCATCAGATTTGTTATGTTTGGTTTGGCAGACACTTCAGTAAAAAGCGCTGGGTACCAATAGTGTTATTGCGATATATGCTTGACAGCCGAATACTGGTATCGTTGACTGTCAGTAAAGCAGTCATATCATATCAACCGCAGACCTCAGTTTGGTTACCAACACCGGAGCGTATTACCCTCGATGAAGTTATCGGCGAGTTATCGGCGAGTATGCACGAGAGTGTCCAAATACCCCGATGGATGTCATCGTCAGTGAGGCTCCTAAAATTCTCAGGATCAAACTCAGCAATAGTGAAAAAACAGCGAAAGATCTTGGACGAAGAATAATCGGTAAATTTACTCAGGGTGCAGCATTTGATCATAAAATGCATCACTCGCGGTTGATTATCGATGAAGCTGAATTGGATTTTATAATTGCTGACGCTGTTGCAAGAAATATATTTTGTAATCGGGAGGATGTGTTCTTGTCCGACGGGAAAAAGTTGGGCACAATTGTAAGTTATATCGACGGAGAATCGCCTCAATACACACATCTAAGATCTTCAATGCTGGGTTATGTTTCTATAAATTTGTTATCGATGGTAAATCGATTTCCTGACACCGCAGTTAGGGTTGCCACGAATTCATTTTATATCGATAAAAAATATTCAGAATCACTAACCGATATAATGAAATTCTGCGGCAGAGATGAATGGAGTTCGTGGAGAATAAAAGCCGAGACGTTACACGAGTATTGTGAATCCGCTGATGTTGCAATCGAGGATGATTATTGTAAATCCGAGATGCCAGAAATATCTTCCGCACCATCTGTGTATGATCCAATCACTAGACACAAAACTGTTTATTTAAACGGGCCGGGTGGGTCTGGTAAGACAACTCGAGCGATTGAATTATTTCGTGGAAAATCGGATATGATTGTGCTAACACCTACACACAGGTTTGCCAGGGAAATGAAACAACGAGGAGTCAATTCTTGTACTTATCACAGCTTTTTCAAATACAGCGGCGGTGTGTGGACGTCAGATCGAATGGGAACAAAATATATCAATGATATAATAATTTGGGATGAGATATGTACGGTACCGCTGGAAACGTTAAAAACATTTCTTGATTGGCTGCTAACGAAAAATACTGCAGTAATTATGTGCGGCGATCACGGTCAACCACCTCCGTTTGTCGGCGCATCTCCTCATGATTGGCTGAGGAATTTTGTTGATTATTACGAAGAAGTGTCTGATGATTACCGAGCACTTGATGCAACGTTGAAAGAATTTAAAACACTAATCAGGCTACAACCGAATAAAATTCAATGTGAAATTATGCGCGAGATGATTCCTGAAACGTCGATGAGCGACTTTTTACGCGTGTGGAAACCAGACGGTTTGATAGTGGCAAGTAGAAAGATAGTCAGAGACACACTTCAACAACAGCTATTTCGGTTGCAACAAAAAAAGTTTCCAATGTTGCCAGTGCCGTTATGTTATATACCAGCTGATTCGCAGTTACAGAATATAGATGTTGATATTCCAGGAAAGACAGAGAAACAGAATTTAGTACTGAATGATATTGTGCTAGTTGACATCGATGCTGTCAAAGACGCACTAAAAATAAATAAATCTCCGTGGACGCTAGGATACGCAATGACAATTCATTCATCTCAAGGACTGACTATCTCTGATACAACTGTCTGGATCGTTGATGATCGAATCGAATGGTCAAACTTAGTCTACCTGGCGGTGTCCAGAGTCAGAAGAATATCTCAACTGCAAAAAATTGTCTTGGATGAATCGAACGCTAATAAAATTAATAATGAAAACAACAGCGATGATGATGTAATAAGAAAAAAACTCGCCGGTTACAAACAGAGTGACAAAAAAAATAATCGCGATTTTGATCTTGATGTTGAATTTATCAACGCGTTGAAACAACAGCAGAATAATCACTGTGCGAGTTGTAATTGTATAATGCTATGGCAGTATTCGAATAAAAATTCAAGACAATTTACCGTAGATAGAAAAGATAACAGTCGCGGTCATACACGTGATAATATCATGTTGACCTGTCTTGAGTGTAATCGACGTAGAGGCGCCAGCGCTAGTTAAGTGATCGACATCACTTCAGTGATTTGGGTGGTAATTGTGTGTCCTCGGGAATTACCTGAAGTTGTTCACGTGTGAATCCGCGTTGAGGAGCAGTTGAATCTAATCTATAGATTGCCGGTCTGCCAGTGGATCTTGTCACGGTGGATATCTTGTGTGTGGTAACACTCCAAATAGGATCAGTTGCTCTTCGTTTACCACCTTCAAGTTCACCTGGTTCATATAAATATCTAACTGTGACATTACCCAGTATCGGCTGTGCTGAAGAATCACGTCGTAAGGGTATATTTTTTTTCGTGATCGCGATGGCAGGTTTCATGTTGTGAATTTGTCTAGGACGCGGTAGATAAATTTGCCATATTGCCTGTCGGGATAACCAATTTTTAGCAGTAACTTTTGTAACTTTTGCTGCTTCAGCGAGTTTACTAATTGCCGCGTTACCTCTCCAGTATCCTCTTGGGGAATAATAAATCGACTCCATTATAATTAATTACCAGCGCCTAATACAAGCTTAGATTTCATTGCGGATTTTATTAACCAGGATGCTAACCTGTCCTTGAAAGATTTATCAGGGATGGCATTTAACGCATGAATTAATTTCACGTCCGCGAGATGGCGCTGTTGCAAATCCTTGCTTCGGTAAGCTACATCATGAGCATGACACGCCTTATCAATAGCGTTTATCGGATACTCACCTGGGTTTGGTTGATCTGAGCATCAAGTCTGATATCAAGTCGGGTTCCTGGACCACAGTAATTATATCCTGGTATATGTTTTTCTCCTGGGTATTTAGCCCACGGTGTTCCTGGTAATTTTCCTAACTTGGCTGCGATATCACCTCCTTTTTTTTTAATAAATCTAAACTTTTTTATACCGCATCGTTCACACTTGCCTGTAAGCGCTTGTCGATTATTTTTTGTTGTAATTGTTGTCATATCCGCAGTTGGGGTATGTGCTCGGCATTTCACACAATATAAATTCATATTTATTTTATGATATATCTAATGGAGATCACTGACTTTTCTGCGTCAAAGCGACGAGAGCCAATCAAACATAACTCAGTGCTACCAAATTCAATTCGAATGATTATTATAGGTCCATCTGGGTCGGGTAAGACGCAGTTGTTACTTAATTTAATAATGAAGTGGATGAAGTGGGATAAATTATATTTGATAGCACCATCAGTGGACGATCAGCGATGTTATCAGGTATTAAAAGATTTCAACGAAAGTGCAAAATCGATAAGTGAAGAAGATGTTATTGATTTTATAACTGATATCAATGAAGCACCGAGTATCGATGATATTGATAGGAGTATTAATAATTTAGTCGTGTACGATGATATCATGCTGGACAAACAATCAAACCCTGCCAGGATATTTTCCCGCGGTAGGCACAAAAATGTGGATGTGATTTATGTAACTCAACGATACACACAAATTCCAAAAGTGATCAGAGATAATTGCAATATTCTAGCAGTGTTTAACGGAGTTGACGCACACACGTTACAAAATATTCATCGAACTTGGTGCAGCGGTGACATGGACATTAATAAATTCAGAAATTTCTTTAGTCGTGCTCAGGCAAAACCACACGGATTTGTAACGATAAATTTACATGATCCTCGGACACGGTATCGAGTTGGGTTGGATACAATTTTTAGTTAGAAATCCTTTAGGATTAAAAATATTTACATCGCTAGCAGCAGAGAGACTGAGCCCCCAAGTGTTTCGTCGACCACCCCTATCGTCAAGAAGTATTTTTGTAGTTAGTTATTTTTCATGAAATAACTCTTCTAGTCAGCAGAGAAGGCTTATTTATCATAGTTTTCTGAATAGAGGATTTATTTTGTGAAATAAAATCCTCTATCAAGAGTGTTCTCGATTGAGGGTTCTGTTGGAACGAATAGTTGGTGGGCTCAGTCTCTCTGCTGCTATATAGATAGATAGATAGATATATGTGTGTGTGTGTGTGTGTGTGTGGTTTTGTTTTTGCATATGTGGAAGAGGGGTGCAATATACTGTCAGAAAGAAAGTGAATGAAAACACAGGGTTCAGAATTATTAAATTGTTTGATGAGATTGTAAAATTAGATGTGCATACACCATCTTACACTTTCCGACATATATAGAGTCGAGAGGAAGATAAGAGAGTGAAAAGACAGAATTCTCTAGGTCGTCAGTGGTGCGGATATTACAAAGTCAAAGTATATGGGTACATAATTATAACAAAGACAAACGTTGTATTTGATGTTGGCCACTTTCGCGACTTTGTATAGAACATAAATGATATGAGTGAACCAAATATTTGCTATGTATTTACAGCATAACCTAACTATTTGGACAAGGTATATAGAGTAAACATGCTACGAAATTGAACAATGAGGCATTGCGTATAATACAGAAATCTTTTGAGGCTGCAATCGCCGTAAACATGATTGTTATATACTATGCAGACTCAACCTAAACTATGTATTTACAGCAATATATCTTCGAACAAAATATATCAAGTAATGGTGCTAACAAAGGAAACACTGAGACGAGCGGCATTATTAAACGAGACTGTAGAAGCCTCATAACCTAGTAAGAGATTATCTGCGGATGCAACCGCCTAAAAACCGAACAAATGGAGAAAATATCAAATGAACAACAATCAACAAACATATCATTAACAAGATAGTATATAATAATTATATACAGGGAGGTATGATGGGGCGGAGGTGGGAAAAATTTATGCCATAAAAGAAAACACGTCCGCAGCCGAGAAGGAAATTGGCTCAACTGACCCCAAAGTCCGTAGCAGAGAGAATCCTTCTATGCACAGCCAGTGCGAAAGCATTGCGATTGGCTGGGCAGAACAGGTGATTAAAATCTTTAAATACATTGGCCTTTGACAGCGCGTTACATGACTTATCCGACATGTCGCAGGATTTTGTTGGGCAGCAACATGCATCATATATAGTTGCCCCATTCCGTGTTTGAAATGTCGAAAAGTGGTTGCAAAGCGCTTGTGGGAAAAATTGACTTGATATAATAGTATCAAGTTGCCATTCTGATGTGCAATTGTTTGCACTGTAATCTCTCCTATTCTGAGAAAGGAATGGAAAGCCAATGTAAACATGGCCAAATACATGATACGTCTGAAATGGTCTGAAATGGTATGCATAATAGAAACTGTAAGCTTATCCAGCGCAACTTTGTCAATGGGCAAACGAACATCATCAGATTTGCTTTTGTGAATGGTTTGAATGAGTTTTTGAATAAGGAAAGATGAAGAAGGGTCTGCGAAGCCATTAAGTTTTGTGCACATATCCAATTGCAGAAACAAAGGTGGATATCGAAGATGTTGCATATTTCTTGTTGATTAAGTGCGCCATGGAAAGGGCCAATTTTGCTATTGAAATTGGGAGAAAGAACTCGGTCAAAGTGTCGGATGTGAACTCTTTATATAGCATCCAAGCCCTCATATATATGGTTTGTGTAGCAGGGTGTATGATGTTTTCAAGCAAATGGTCAAGCGTACTCTCTAGCTGGGCAAGGTTGGAAGAAACGGAACTCGATGAGGCTGTGAGTCCGCATAGGGAGCCATGGCGTGGAAACTCGAAACCTGTTGGCGAGAAAGGGCATCAGCGAGTCTGTTACGTATACCCGGTATGTGTTTTGCCCTGAACAAGATATTAAATTTAAGGCCAGAGAGCACAAATTTGCGAATGAAATGCATGATTTTTTGCGTCCTTAAGAGAATTGCCTGTTTATGATTTCAACAAAGGCTTGATTGTCAGTGTGGAAATATATACATTTATTGGATAAGTGTTGCCAGAACGATGGGTATAATTCTAGAAGCGTTATATTTTGATCTGCCGATGTCTGATCCCAAATCCACAGAAATAGTGTGTACCTAGGATCCGACTGAAGCAGAATCATCTGTATACAAGTACAACGTGCCTGAGGTCAGCCAGATGTCAGGTAAGAATATAGATCTACCGTTAAAACAGATTAAAAAGTTTTGCCAGACCCTTAAATCTTCTTTTACCTCTTGTTAGTCTAATTTGGTGATGCGGTTTTGAGATGCCAATTGTCGAGTTGATGAGTCGCCTTAGAAAAGCTCGTCCCGGCAAAACTACTGCGCAAGCAAAGTTAAGGGTACCTATGATGGATTGCAAGTCCTTGAGAGTAATTTTATTTCGAACCAGATATAAATGTATGAGTTTATTACATTTTTCTAGTTTGTCCGTGGGAATCCAATTCGTATCCGAGGTACGTCATGGTTGTTGACGGGGCAAATGTTTTACCCGCAGCCGTAGGAACGCATATGTCGGCATATACATGCAGGAAGCGATCGAGCGTATGCTGGCATTGGACACGAGCTGCATCTAGTATCAAACAATCGTCCAAAATATGTGTCATGCGTGTTATTAATAACTTTGTGTTCGCTATCCACTGAAGAGAATTGCTAAAGGTCTTAAATATCTGGCAACTGGAACTACAACTAATTGGTAAGCATTTGTCAAAATAGTACATGTTCCGCCACCAAAAGCCAAAACAATGTTATTGCATGCGACAAATAGTAAGAATGTGGAAAGCATTTGATATGTCTGTTTTTGCCCCAAAACACCCCCTACCCAGCTGTTTTATACATGTGATGGCATTATCAGTGCCTTACTAATGTACTGCTGATTGTTGAGTTGGAATTCCATCGATAACCGAATCGCCCGGTAGGATGGAAAAGTGATGAATTAGCCTGGAAGACCCGGGAATTTTATTTTTGACTAGAACCAGGGGCGAAATGTGTGAATTGGGAAATGGTTTTGTACGAAAAGGCCTTGCAAAGCGACCCGCTGCTGATTCTTTCTGTATCGTTTCTTCAGTAGTTTGGGCATTTGTTTGAGCAGATTTCAGATTACTACATACGTGTGTTTGCAATGTCCCCTTAAACCCGACATCGAAATCCTTTTGAAAACCTAAAAGCAGGCATTCCTTTGTGGCAGAATCGAAATCGTGAAGCCAATATTGCAAGCGGTCAATTCTGACCGGGGTAGGCAAAGGTTCAGCATTATTTGCCGACAGGTTTCTTATTCTTCGGGTTAGTGGTTCGAGGTTGTACGGATCGTTGGAAACGAAAAAGCTGGTGTTTGGTCGATGCGGTTGCTGGCTGTATTGTGGAAGTACCTTAAAGGGGTGAGAAATTTGTTTGGGACAGCGAATGAACGAGTGTCCCCCTAAACAAATGAAGCACTTGTGCTGAAAATTGCATGAAAATCCCGATAAACAGCGACAGCTTTTTTGGTAACTAAAACAAACTCCCTTCGGAAGTTTTATGTTTGTAATTTGTGAGGGATTGTTTTCTGTGTAGTTGTTATGACCCGACTCTAGCACAGCCTTCATGCAGAGTTCTAAATGCGTGGTACCCCATTTAGCTTCCGCCTTTGCAACCAGCTGTCTAAAGTTTTCATCATATGACCTTCAATCAGCGCGTCTCTCCTCAAGTTTAATGACGGTTTCCATGTGGCAGGGAAAACAGGTACTAACCAGGGGATATTCTTCACTTAGAACACTAGTGAACCTGCTTCAAGCGAGAATCCACTGTCCTATTGCGAGTTGGATGTTCCTAATGTTTGGGACAATGCGAAGTTCAGGACCAGTACTGTGCGTATCTAACTGAAATTTGAAACCCGCATCCTGCCAAGTATTCAGGAGGGTAGAAAAAGCAATGTACGAGACGGCCTATATATTTGCCTTAACTTTATCAGGGATCAGAGTGGATGGTGTGACCGACGAGCTTACAAATTGTGATTGTGAAAGCCCCCCGGAGGCAGAAACGATTTGGACAACGTTACCTGTACCCACAGCTATACCTATAAGTGAAGCTGTGGTTTCCACAATGGCGCAGAAGAGTGTGTTGTCTGTTGCTACCGAGGATCAAAGTTGAAACCCAGTTTGTGACCTGAGCATAACTACCAGCTGATTAAATTTGTTATCGATCACCTGTGTCACTTGGATGGCGAGTCTGTCGGAGACCTCTTGGGTTATAACATTAAGAATATGGGGGTCCATCCAAGCTTCTTCGCTGGATGTTCAAGGTTGAGGGTTGGCTTATTTTGGTGTTGACAGTGGTGCCTTCTTTCTGGGCCTCTTCACCGCCCCTTGTATTTTGGACCTTGATGGTCTGGCTCTCTTCATTGCCATTTGTGACTCGGCCGCAGCTTTCTTGGTAGGGGCATTCTGTAAGGAAAGCCACAAAAAGTTAATTAATTACATACATTTCAGTGCATTGCTACGTAGCAATCGTTGCAAATGCATAACCCTTATAGTAATATTATGAACATCACTGTTCACTGTAGTGAGATGAGGCACAAACTTGGTAGTAGTAAGAAAGAAAATGAAGAAAGGAACAAAACCTGAACATTATGGAAATTATGGGTCATTGTTTTGAGGTGCGGAATGCAACATAAAACCAGTACAAACAGTACAATTACAGGTTAGTGAGCCTAAACGAGCTGGGCAACACATAGCTCATTAACATGGAGCGAAGTAGTGGAAGCAGAAAGCATGAATGACTAATCAAGTGTCAAGTAGAGAGGTGCGTGACCCAAGTAGGCCAAGCATGAAACTCGTAGCAAACGTAAAGCGTAAGGAACCAACTGGTCAACACACCGGCCACTGATACGAAATCAATTGGTAATCATAAAATCCAGTGTTACGGAACCAACTGGTAAACACACGGGCCAGTGATAGGGAATCAACTGGTAATCATAAAATCCAGTGGTGTGGAACCAGCTGGTAAACACACAGGCCAGTGATACGGAATCAACTGGTGATCATAAAATCCAGTGTTACAGAACCAACAGGTAAACACACAGGCCAGTGATACGGATTCAACTAGTATTCATAAAATCCAGTGGTACGGAACCAGTTGGTAAACACAAAGTCCAGCAGCACGGAACAAAGTAGGAAATGCACAGTCCATTGGTATGGAACCACTGGTAAACACACAGACCAGTGTTACGGAATCAACTGGTATTCATAAAATCAAGTGGTACGGAACCAACTGGTAAACACAAAGTCCAGTAGCACGGAACAAAGTAGGAAATGCACAGTCCAGTGGTACGGAACCAACTTGTAAACACACAGGACAGTGATACGGAATCAACTGCTCATATATATATATATATATATATATATATATATATATATATATATATATATACATGACAATGATAGGCTTCCTCTAATGCATAAAGCATAAATTAGTCTTACCAATCTCGATCTCTCCACATTGAAGATTGGCAATCTGGCTACCTAAACCGAAATTACACTGTGCAAATCACGGGGACAACAAACTGCGACTTCACTGATCAAACGGTGCTACACCTTATGGTAGCCACATTACACTCATTATCACAAACCCAACCTTTTGAACAAGGAAGTATCGCATTAATTTTTACCATAGCAGTATGACTAACCACTTGTCAAGAACAGATTATAGTGGCTATCTGTACCTCGTTTCGATCTTGATTATGCTAAGGAAATATCACAGTTGTTAACAAAATACCACACATTAACCTGGTCTACAACAAGAAAACAACTCTTTGTTGATTTTTTTTCTGTAGGTAACATAACTACTACTGGTTTGCTTCGTAATATACACAACGGCCATGTTATGATTATGTTTGGTATACACTACATCTATTAATAACATACACACACATATGTGATTTTGTTTGTGTGTGTGAATGTGTGTGTGTGTTCCATCTGCTCCTCTCATTTCTATGCAATGCAAATCTTGTTCGTAGATTGTCCCTGTCATTCAGAAATGTAAGATTCCGTGTTTTCTCTTTTGTGCGCATTGTTTGTATTTTTGATGTAAACTGTATCTTCATGAGGCTAATTAATTAAAAACGTTTTCAAACTGTTTTGTAATCGAGCCGTTACCCATTTTTGTGTCAGTATGTGTATGTACATATATAACGAACAACATATTATTTTTGCCGAATAGAAATACTTAATTTATGCAATGTAAATAGTTCAAAGTGTACAGTTCTCTTAGATTTTATGTTTCCTATATTAGTGTTACATTGTATGATTTTAGTTTTACCATAACAAAACAATATGTAAATACGGTTTGTTTACGTTTTTGGAATTTAATTGTTCTTCGTTTGCGCTCTCTGACTTAAAAGCAGTATCCGTGGTTTTCGAAATCCTTTGTTCAGTTTTTTGTTTTACTTAATGCTAATTGCTTTCAGTTTTGATATCTGTTTATCTGTCTATAAATACAAGCATACATATGTATTATAAAATGGTGCTTAATCTTAACCAGAATAACCCAATGCTTTAATAAATGTAGCAAATGTTTACTTTATAATGTAACCCAACCGCATAATGTATATAGCACATGATTCATAATCTCTTGTAACATATATTTTGTATGTCAAATTGTAAATATTGCCGTCCTTGTTCGTTTTTTATGTGGGTGTGTGTCCGTACAAGTATAAATGTGCCTTGTGCCTGTGGACTTAACTCTGAACATCATCCATATTAATAGGTCTTAATTAGTCCATCTTTCGTCCATTGTTGCCTGTGGTCAAGAGCATTTACAATTGCCTGGTCCATATTAAGATATAATTAGCCAATCGCCCTAGGAAAAAATGATACGTCTTTCTATCTCTGTCTCCTCTTCTGCTAAATTCTGATAGGCGGAGTAGAGTTTTATGTTTCGATCATTTGGCACAGGATAGTACGGGTCTCCATGGGAGGAGCTATACTCTCGAATCAATGTGGAATATGGAGCACGCTGATTCAAAAATTGCTTGAATTCCACTGTGCATATTTATGGCACGCACTTACTTGGTTCATTCACACCACTCGCTGGCTGCATCATTACATCTGTGACCCCTACTTCAACAGTAAACTCTTAGAAATTTCGGGAACGATATTCCAGACTATCCAAACTTCGTGAGACGAAGTAACCATTAATCAGACCAGTGAATAGATAAATGTGAAGTGAACACCGTTGAAACAGTGCCGTTCTTGAAAATAATCAGTGTTTAAGCGAGCCTTAATTTCGGGATGATCCAGTACTCAGGCATAACCACAAGAGGGAAGCATCTAGATAGGATCGTTAAAGTAACGGTCATCACTATCGTACCTCAGAGAAATACGCTCTAGAACACTTGCATCTAGGTGTTCTGGGAACTTATCCCATTGTTTCATTGTATAAGAATTAATGAAGTCATTATATATATACAATGAAAGAATCTGGCTACTGCCAACTCCATGGAGTTCAGGTATGGAACCTGAAACTGAATACTTTTTGTTTCTTTTGCCAACCAGTGTCTTATGTCCTCCTCATTTTGAACCGATCTTGGCACTGGTGCATATACAAATTGATCACTGCTGCTTTCTTGTGGGTATAGTTTGGCAAGTACGCTGTGCTGTCATGGTTCCCAGGTGCCAAACGCAGATATAAAATTCCAAACCTCTTGTCACTTGGTGTGAAACAGGTGAGTACCTTACTTGGATACACGAATTCAAAACTTGTTGACGTATTCATAACAGTTCCCGCCAATATGATCACGGGAATCTATCACAATAATTTTCTCTCTCGTATTTCAGCAAGAAGCCTAGCGAAGACGGAACCAGAAAACCCAGCTCCAACGATTAAAGTGTCTATATACATTTACAGATTAATAATACTCTTGCTTACGATAATAAGAGTGTAATGAATTTCAAGATAATTTTGGGAAAGATTACCAACTTAGATTAAGGGAGAACCTATTATATCTTCATAAACAGAATTTATTTAATGTTATTCGTTTCCTGTGGAAAAAATGATTGGTTTCTCTCAGTCCATAAAAGTTTGAGCTAATAAATTAATTCCGTTAACTATTAGTCAGATGTGTTAAAATCAAACTACTGTTTCTTCGGCGTGGAAGTGAATTGGTTTGGTTGATTTGTCTATCACACAGGTTTCAAAAGATTTGTTTGCATTGATACCATCTACGTCTACTACTTGGCTTGGGTATATGATCGGATCATCTGTGGAACACCTCTGCAATGGAGAGGAATATAACAGTTCAGCATGTAGCGAAAAAACAAAAACATTTGCAGCAAGTTCATGGGCATAATTAATAGACGGATTCCCCAGAGATTTATCGAAAACAATTCTATGAGACGAAGTCACAGTTAACACATGACTAAACCACGACATGAACGCATACACGTAATTGCAGTGACACAATTGCTTACACTTGCGCTCTACAGATTCGTACTTTGAATAGGGTTTAATTTTAAAGAAAAAAACTGACAAGGTTTCAATAAATATATATATATATATATATATATATATATATATATATATATATATATATATATATATATATATATATATATATATATATATATATATATATATATATATATACATATATATTGTAATTCCATTATTTCACTTTGAGAAGCTGGTGTTGCCTACTATAGCGAAATTTGTTTTTCTTATATTAATAACAGCCGACTTAGAGAACTTGTTCCCTACTAAATATGTAAATAAGGACATCCGCAGTTGATTCAAAAAGGAGAAACTATAAATTTGGGATTTTTTCTTCAATCAGCAAATTATTAAATTATTTATCTTCGTTTTCATAATTTAAATGCGGATTTTTTCCTAGAAGTATATGTACAAAACCTGAAACTGCTTTCAACTATTCATGCAAAAACATTTCCAAGTTTGTTTCCTAGGTTTGAATCTTTTCGTGGATCTTCTATCTTTTTTTCATTTACTGTCTCAGGTGATTTAGAATTTTGTTAAGTTTGACTTTAGCGACCTTCCATTTATTATGCAACAAAATTACAATTTTCCTCAACAGTTACGCACATATTTCTTAGAATAGTTAAGTCATTCAAAACTAATATTTGAAACAATCTACCAATATTTTAAAATGGTTTTGAAAAATGTATTGCAAACATATCGCACAATTTCAGTTGCACCAAATCTTCTTTAAATAAATATTACCATCTTGCAGAACTAATTTGCAGCCAATAATTATGTCATGAATTTTTCAATTTGAAGTCAGCTTATAATGAATAATCATGTCATGAATTTTTCAATTTGATTAATTCTATTTTACAAATTGTTATAATTATATTACTTTTTCGGACATCATAATTGCTCCGTCTTTTACTAGGGTTCGTTTGAGTTTTATATCCATTACTCTCCTTTTCATGACACTGTCATGAAATTCCTTAAATTCCCTTAGACTATAATATTAAACCAAAAATACTGATTTTTTTAAAAGTTACACTATGCTCCATACCCATTCTGAAGTTAAGGATTTACTAAATTATTATTTTAAAAAAGTTCATGCCCAAGCAGACACTTGAACATAACTGTTTATAATAGTAGTGGTTTGGAATTGAGGAACTGTACCACTATTCCACTATTTATACTTGGAAACTAAAGCAAATTTGAAGCATATGTCTGATAAATAGTTTAATTCACATAAAATAACTAAATAACTATTAGTTTTATCAATGACACATATTATCACCAGAAATTTATAAAATTAAATATGTGAGTTAGAGATTTTATCTTTACAGCTTGTGTCGTAAACTATTACCAGTAATGTACTTTGCATCGAAACAGACTGATCGATAAAAAGCACGGGAAAAGAACTATTAGAAATATGTGCTTAAAATCGTATATAATAGCATAATAATGCACCGTATATTATAAGAACGTGTGATTTTGCATAGCTCGTATGGCGTCTGCATTTGCAGAGTTTGAAATAAAAAAATAGCGATTATAAAGATGTTTTACTACCAGGAGTATGTATGCGCCTGCCTTCAGAACGTACTAGGAGTTATCAACCAAAGGTTTCTGGTTTCTAGGTTATTAAGTTTATTAAGCGAATAGGAGAGGGTTCCTGAATCTTAATAAATGGGCGGAGGAATGGGAGTTTATGTCCTACCGCAGCGTTTATCAAAAACTTTTGTTGGAAATTGGAAAACTGCTTTTAATTAAAATTTTGATAACCAATAGTCTCGAGTTTTGTGTAAATTTCTGATTACCGGAGGATGACTTTTTAAGTAAAGTTGTGATGACCGGAAACATAGGGTTTCAAACTCTGATGACTAGTCGATTAGTTTTTTTGAAAGGTTTATGATGACCAACGCAGGATTATTTTTAATTTGGTGACTAACGATCAGCGTTCCTCCGTAGAATTTTGAGGGGTTTGTTACTTAATGTTTTTACCACAAGATTTGAGTGATGGTTTTCATAACAATGTTTTGAGAGTTTGTAACCTAAGGTTCTGGTTCTTCGTTGTTGTTTTTGTTGTTACTGTGCTGTTTAGATTTTATTTTAAACACTTAAATGGCAGTTCTCTCTGGGTTTTAAATACACGTTTCAGTGTTTGTAGCATGATGTTTTTAATTTAAAAAATAAAAACGGTTAGTACATTTAAGTTGCCCGGATAATAGGCTTTGTATTTACTGGTCTTTTGTTCTTCCTTTTCTACCCTTCATTGATCGTTTGTTTTAAATCTACTTGATTTTCTTTACGTGAATGAATCCTCTAGGAATTTCAACATTGTACTCACGAAGAGAATTATCATCGAGCATGGGAGACGATTATGGAAGAATCAATATAAGATTTCGTTACATTATAGACTTGTTTCACATATTTTCTTCCAAACTTCTTGGAGACACTTTTGCTACACCTGTACTTAACCAATTGGTTCGCAAAGAAACTAACTTCTGATAAGTGACTAATTTCTTTATGTGAAATTAACAAAATTGTTTGTCACCGCAGCAAATTTTCAAGTTATGAAAGCGCTCGCTAACTAAAGTAGTTATCACTGGCTAGTTTGAATACAAAAGTTGAGGCTCATATAAAACAAAGTATGTAAGAAATATAGATGATTCATTTTAGTTCCAAAAGCTCTGGCCACTCAATTGTATTATACTGTGACAAAATCTTATTAAAATATGTTGGAAAAGATAATAAATTTCATACCCATTATGTGTTTATTGCTCTGAATAAACACCAGGTATGTGAGAGAAATTTGGGGTAATTGAGTTTGCTGTGTACCTCCTAAAATCTTCAGTTACCATCACCCACACCATCCCCGCTCATAAACATTATCAACATTCCAGACCTCTTCAAAATGACATACCAGGTATTTAATTTATATGGGTCAATTGACCTGATGAGTGTAATACATTTCCTAGTACATATTGTTTTCATGAAGAGATTGTATCTAAATTTATGAGCAACATGAACAGACACCATGAACATAAGTAGTGAAGGGGGTAGGATTAGCCTCAATGGGAATTAGCATTAAAAACACCCTTGGGTCAGATTAGCCTCAATGGAAATTTAACATGGAGAAAAATCGTGGGTAGGATTAGCCTCAATGGAAATTAACATGGAGAAAATTGTGGGTCAGATTAGCCTCAAGGGAAATTTAACATGAAGAAAAATTGTGGGTCAGATTAGCCTCAAGGGAAATTTAACATGGGAATAAATTGTGGGTTAATATACGTACAAGGGGAATTGAACATGGGATTTTTTTTTTTAAAAAAAAAGGGGTAGGCAATTGAAAGGCTATCTCTTTTCGAGATATATGGTTGGCCCTGAAAAGGGCCTTTGGGTTTATGTTAATGTATTCATTAACATAAAGGGCACCGCATTGGTCTTCTTCTTGTCCTTAGGCTACGTCTCACTGTTGGTCCGTAAATCAGCACTCTTTTCAGGCATCCTTGTCTTTCAACGTAGATCCTTTGTATCCACAGGCTGGTGTTTGTCCTGTGGACAACGGTCCACTTCGATCGGACATACATGAGCAAGTCTGTCCGAAACATCATGGAAGACACAAGGGTGGATGACTCAACTGTGGTCCACATCTTGAAGCGACGACAACAGGTGAATCAATGCAGTGAACGGCGCTTATTTATAGGCAGAGGTAGGATTGAAACGGATTGAGTTCATTCACCAATCCGAACACGCGTTACGAAATTCAGTTAGCCCGCATTAAATCCGAAGAGAGCAGTCTGTGACGTCACGTAGTCAATATAGATTCGCTAGCGCTTGTGTGCAGTCAATCTATGCGACAGTGATTCAACATGACGGAAACTCAGAAAACGGTCCAATGGGGTGCACCAGTAGGGGAGACCGCCCAAGGGAACCCGGACTTGCTTTCAGAAGAGGTGAATTGGGATTTTGTGGATTTTCTCTCCTCGCAAGAATTTGTTCCGGAACCTTCGTTACCTTCTTCATTACCGCAAGTGGAGAGTTTTAGACAGAGACAGAAAGAAGAATTGGAGAAATTTATACAACGACAAAAGGAAGCGGAACAGGTTTTTCTCCTACAGCAACAGCAAGAAGAAGAGGTAAGAAAAAAACAACAGCAGCAACAGCAAGAAGAAGTAGCAGCAAAGAAACAAGAGGGTGAAAATCAAACGGTCACGGTACTGTTGGACATTTTAGCGGAGTTAAGAAGTCTGAAACAAATGTATCAGACTTCTTTATTACGACCGAAGAGAATACGACCTTCCCGAGCTAAACACGTCAACCCTGTGACTAAGCCTACCGTACCACCCTTAGTGATTTCAACCCAATCATTATCATCATCAACATTACGCTGTCCAGAAGTAGGCCTTGGCCGTGGCAAACCAATGTCCTTTTTCTTTACAATAATAACAGGTATCTTGACTTTTGTCTTTTTTTGTCCCTGTTTTTGTTCTTTTTTGACGGTCTGGACACTCTGAAGACCAATGCCCTTTCTTCTGACAGATATAGCAAGTATCTTGACTTTTATCTCGAAAAGAAGGAGAGTAGTCCGTAGGCTGGTCTGAAGAGAATTTTCTAATGACCCCTCGCAAAGCTCTGACGAAACGTTCGATTTGGTTAGTCTCTTCCATAGTTGTGCTCGGCTTGAGAGTGAAATGAATAGTGAAAGAACAAGACACACATCCTTTTCTATACGCTGGTCTGCCATGACTATAAATTAGTCTATGGTGTTTGAACTTGAGTCATTTGACGTTTTTCACTCAAGATGAAACGATCCTATTCATTTGAGAAGAAAGAAGAAGAAAGTAAGAGGCAGAAACGTGATCTATCGCCTCGTACCAGGGCTGAAATCTTGGCACAAATTCATGCCAGTGATTTTGAAGAGGACATGAGTGAACCAGAATTTGAAACCTCTCAACCAAGTTCACCACCCTTAGTCAACCCTGAAAAGTACTATTCCATTCGAGAGACGGAAAAGTGCTCCTCTAGGAAATTTAGAACCACGGCTTACAAATACACGGTGAAGTTTAAAGATTTCAAGGCTGAAGTGCCGTTAGAGAAAGCAGAAGTGTTCATCACTGGGGTGTGGGATTCTTTGCTCACTGCACTCAAGCGACAATGTCAACCCAAAGAAGACGACCGCTTGAGACTTTCCATACAACACGACGTTTTGAAATCCCCTGTTTGGATCGAGTTTAGCACCCCTGCAGAATTGACCGCTTCCAAAGTCATGGACAAGATTCAACACGTACAACAATCTAATGACCAGTTTGACATCACCGATGGAAAAGCCACACTGGACATGACCCACGTCTCTCCTCCTCAAGGGACCGGACAACGCAATAAGGTGTTATTGGTGAACGAACTTCGCAGTACCAAAAAGAGCCTCGTCCAAATTCACAACCCTCAAGACCAGATGTGTTTAGCCCGTGCCATCGTGGTGGGACGAACCTATGCCAACAAGAACGACACGACAGAATGGAAAAGAGCCTGGAAAACTATTCGACAATCGGACCGAGCCAAACAACGAAACGAAGCAGAACTCCTGTTGCAACAAGCTGACCTGTCCAAAGACACACCCTGTGGCATTCCTGAGATGCAAAAATTGCAATATGTCCTAGCTCCACGATACACCTTGAAAGTGCACCCTCAAGAAGTGCGCGGACCTCTGTTGTTTCGAGGGCAAGATTTTAAGGACGGAAAATACATTCACCTTTATCATCACGATGAACATTTCGATACCATTACCAGTATCACTGGATTCCTGGGATATGTTTATTATTGTGAGAAATGTGACCATGGTTATAACAATCGAGAGCAACACAAGCATTGTTAATTGAAATGCTCAGGATGTTTGGCCTCTTCACCCTGTCTGAGCGAAGAACCAGTGCCTTGTTCAACTTGTCTGCGCACGTTTGTCAGCCCTACCTGTTACCATCAACATCTGAAAACGCAAGGTTCAAAGAAGAAATGCGCTTGTCAACTGCTGACATTGTGCCCTACGTGTGAACAAGTCATATGTACCAATAATACCAAGGCACACGTATGTTCAGGAAAGAAAAAATGTCACATTTGTCACCACACCGTCGACTTGGAACACCAATGCTACGTGCAAAAATACCAATCCCCACCAGAGAAAGAGGACGGTCACAAGAAGAAAGGCAATTTCATCTTTTTCGATTTCGAATGCATGCAAGAGACTGGCATTCACATTCCTAATTTCTGCGTGGCTCATCGAGCGAGCGAGAAGTGTATTCAAGAACCTATCTTCAGTCATTGCCCTCACTGCAGCAAGATTCCCGGAGGGCGTGAAAAAATCTTTCGAGGACCGAACACGTTAGCCGATTTTGCCCAATGGGTCTTAGACCCCGTCGACAAGACATGGAGCAAAGAGGACATCGAACGTTACGGAGATTGTCATCGTCATGCCACGGTGATGGCTCACAATTTCTCCGGATACGATGGACAGTTTCTTTTGAGGTACTATACGGAACAAGGCACCGAGCGTCCTAAAGTCACTTTGAACGGAGCCAAAATCATTTTCATGCGAGTGGGACGAGTGCAGTTTAAAGATTCGATGAGTTACTTGGCCATGCCTTTGAGTCGAATGCCTAAAACGTTTGGAATGACAGAAATGGCTAAAGGGTACTTTCCACACTTTTTCAATACGGAAGCCAATCAACATGCCGTTCTACCCCATTTACCTGAGGCTCACTATTACGACCCCGACAACATGCGTACCGAACAACGAGAAGATTTCTACGCTTGGTACCAGGACCATGCCTCTGACCCCTTCGACTTTCAGGAAGAAATGTTAAAGTATTGTCGTTCCGACGTGACATTTTACGACGTTGCTGTGGAAAATTTCGAGAACTGTTCATGGAACACGGAGGGGTCGATCCTTTGAAAGAAGCTTGCACCATTGCCAAAGCGTGTTCCTTAGTGTATCGACAACGATTCATGCCTCAAAAGACCGTGGCTGTCATCAGTCCTCAAACGACCAACTATGTCAAACGTCAATACTCGGTCAAAGCCCTACGCTGGTTACATTACTTGTGCGACAAGGAAGGCAAATGGATTCAGCATGCCCGCAACGGAGGAGGCGAAAGGACCATCGGAACGTATTCGGTCGATGGCTGGGACTTAAAAAACCCCAAGATCGTGTATGAGTTTAACGGTTGCTTATTTCACGGATGCCCGGTCTGTTACCCTGACCGTGGCACTAAAAATCAGTTTTTGCAACGAACCATGGAAGACTTGTACCAGGACACTTGCCAGCGGCGCCTAAAGTTAGAACAGCAAGGATACCAAGTGGTGGAAATGTGGGAACACGAGTACGATCACCGTATGAAAACCGATCCCGAGTTTAAACGCCTCGTGGAAAGTTACCAGTTCATGGACCCGCTGAACCCGAGGGATAGTTTGTACGGAGGAAGGACCAATGCCACCTGTTTGCTGTACCAAGCCGACGAAGAGAAAGGAGAAGAAATCAAATACTTGGACGTGTGTTCGCTGTATCCCTACGTGTGCAAATATTGTCGCTTTCCTGTAGGGCACCCGCAATTGCTGACGGAACACATCGACCTGAAAAACATTCGACAATACGAAGGCTTGATCAAGTGTAAAGTTTTGCCTCCCACGAACCTATACCATCCCGTCTTACCTCACCATTGTCAAGGCAAACTGATGTTTCCCTTGTGCCGTACTTGTGCCGAAACGTGCAACCAAGACCAACCTTGTCAGCACAGCCAGGAAGAACTGGCCTTGACGGGAACCTGGGTCAGCGTAGAATTGTTCAAAGCTCTGGACATGGGATACCAACTGTTAGAAGTGTACGAAATTTGCCACTTTCCCAAGACACAACAATACCACAAGGGTGACCCTACTCAGAAAGGCATTTTCGCAGACTACGTAGATGCCTTTTTGAAACTGAAGCAAGAAGCCAGCGGCTATCCTTCCTGGTGTCACACTCCCGAAGACCAAATAAAATTCAAAGAGAAATACTATGAACAAGAAGGCATCTCTTTAGACCACATCGAGAAAAACGATGGCAGGCGATCGTTTGCCAAAGTGATGTTAAATTGCTTGTGGGGTAAAATGGCACAACGACCGTGTTTACCCAAGACGGAATATTTGACAGAACCTTCCCGCTACTTCCACATGATTCACGACAAAACCAAATACATGAAACACGTGGACGTCGTTCGAGAGAATTTAATCTTGGTCAATTACGAAGAAGATCTGGACTTTGTACAAGACGACCCTTTTGGAAATGTCATCATTGCGGCTTACGTGACAGCTCATGCTCGCTTAAAATTGTACGAAGCTTTAGAACTGTTAGAAGAACGCGTCCTGTACTTTGACACAGACAGTTGCATTTACATCGATCACCCGAGTCAACATCACCCTAACATCGAAGGAGACCGTTTAGGAGCCTGGACAGACGAGCATCCCAACGACAAGATTCTAAGTTTCGTCAGTGGCGGTCCCAAAAATTACGGCTACGAATACCGGGACAAACAAGGAGAAGTGCACACGACGTGCAAAGTGAAAGGACTGACTCTGAATTATCGTACCAGTCGAGTGGTCAACTTTGGGGTATTGAAAGAAGCCTTGCAATCGGGAGAGGATGGAAACTTTAAAGTGACCACCTATCAACCGAACAAGATTGTACGTTTACCCACTCACCACATCGTCAGTCGACCCTTGGAAAAAGTCTATCAAATCGTGTACCAGAAGCGAGTGCGACTTCCCAATCACTTTACGTTGCCGTACGGTCACGTCGGTATTGGTCTGTATATAAAAAAGGAAGCCTAGGCAAGATCGATAGTTCATTGTGACTACCAAGACCGAGCGAACAAGATGAATACTTTCAGAGAAACACAGAACAAGTTGTTTAGAAAGGCACAATTCAAGTGTGAGGCTTCGGAAGTGGAATGCGATTGTGAGCCTTGCGATGGGTACGATGCTGTACCTTGTGACCTGAGCGATGCCGTAAAGCATCATGGGAACTTTAGTGTCCCTACCCCTATCATGGAAAGTGATGCTGTGCGTGTCAAACCTGTGGGATGCGAAAGTGATGCCGCTCGTCCTCTTGGACATTTTACTGGGTTTCGTTTTAAAGGGGAATGTTCACCTTCACGTCTACCCCCCTACGGATGTCATCCAGCCCTGAGCAAACTCCTACCCATGTCACTCAACCCTCATCGAAACGAACCTGTGAAAGACGAATATTCGTTCCCTGTGCGTTTGTCGGAATACTGCGACTTTGAAAATCGTCTTCAATCGTTCAAAGTAAAATGGCCAAAGTATCTGGGAGGACCGACCCCCGAAGAATTAGCCAGAGCCGGATTTTTCTACTTGGGCGAAGGAGATAAAGTCAAGTGCTTCAGTTGCGGTGTGTCACTTCACCACTGGGAACCGCAAGATTCGGCCTACGTAGAACATGCTCGATGGTCACCGAATTGTCATTACTTACCCTTAGTGGGACCGAGACATTGAAGTAACTTCTTACCATAATAATTTGTTCATGGATACTTTACAAGAGAACATTCGTGCTTTGCCTGTGGAGTTGAGAGAACGCATTTATCGAGAACTGGTTAAAATACAAGTGAAAAGTAAAGAACAATTGCATCCGTTACGTCACCGGTGTTTGAACCACTGGTACCTGAAGGCTATACAAGGATTGATTCAATTGAAAGTGTTCCATCGGACAGACATTGATCAACGATCATCTAGTTTTCAAAAGGATTGGTTTGGTATGGACGATTCTACCTACATCATTGTAAACGTACTGCATCGAATTCCAGAGGAAGAGTTAACGAATTACCAACATCTTGAACGCAATGTCAACTTGGTGAAAGAGGAAACTTCTGAACGAATTGTAATGTGTAGATTAGTGACTCAACGATTTAAATTTGACACTGAAGTAAAACCATGTTTGTGCAAAGAGTACATTTCTTGTGTTAGACCAAAGAGGATTTAGTATGACCTATTCATGGATACTTTGCTAGAGAACATTCGTGCTTTGCCTGTGGAGTTGAGAGAACGCATTTACCGAGAACTGATCAAAATACAAGTGAAACGCAAACTCAAAGTGATTCGTCCGTTTTTAAATTATGCTATGTTCCAAAGTACAAGAAGACTGATTATGAGTGGATATTACATTAGGCACAAAGGTAAACGAGGCTATTGGCCACCACCCAACGATTCCAAAAACAGTGTATATACTTATGGATACTTTATAAGAGAACATTTTGGGCTTGCCTGAGGAGTTGAGAGAAAGGATTTACCGAGAGCTGGTGAAAATACAAGTGAAACGTAAAGAACAATTGCATCCGTTACGTCACCAGATCTTTAACCACTGGTACCTGAATGGTATAAGAGAACTGATTCGTCAGAAATTGTTTCAATGGTCAGACCTTGTTCAATACTTCCAGGTCCCCGATGATTCACGTGTTGATCATTTTGGTTACTTCGAGATTCACCTAGAGCAACCCCTTGAGGAAGACGAGGTAAAGGATTACCAACATTTGTTACGTGGAATCTACTTAGCGGAAGAGGAAACTTCTAATCGAACTCTGACGTTTCGGTTACAGTATGCAAGATTTACATTCCCCATTGGAGAACGAAGATCACTGGCTAGAAAGTACGTGTATTCTTTTCGAAACAAAGAGACTATAAAAACAGGCTGCTATGCCACGACTTATGTCGTATGTAATCCAACAGATTCCGTGGAAGGAACTCAATGACCATATTCAAACTGTGGATCATTACCATCGATTATTACAAGAAATGTATCCATTCAATTTGGGACGACAAGTGGTGTGTGTCTTAGTGACTTGTTTTCTGGGATTTCGTTTACCAGCCGATTCTTTGTGGACTCTTTACGATCAGTACTTACCACCTCAATGGCCTTAAATGGTCACGAAAAACTCCTTTTGCTCAAAGCCTTGCGGTTTCATCTGGATACTTCTCGACCTCAACAGGAAAAAAAGATTCGTCAACTTTTAGCTACCGAAGACGTGTATGACGATGTGTGTGTAGCTTGTGACTTACATCCCCATTGGACAGATGTCCGTGCCTGGAAAGAATGGGGTTTTGAGGCTTGGACCCAAGAAGTGGCCCAGTATGCACGAGAGTTGTTCAAGGAAAAAAGTTACTTTTCAACCCGTGTTAGTGACGGTGCCAGAAGAACCCGTCACCCAGGACAGGACTGTCGTGGACAGGCCTGAAAGACCCTTTCGGGAGGACACTTGTGTGACCATACCCCCTACTATAGAACTGGTTAGAACATTACCCAAAACATGTTGTACAGACACTTGTGTTTATTCCACGTTCATAGTTATCATGTGCCTTTTATCCTTGTATTTAAGCCTTTGGCTTTTATGTATTTTTGTCTTTCGTATTCATGTTTGAAAAAAACATTCAATAAACGTGTTCTGAAAAAGTATATAAACTCTTGTCTTGTTTGTTTTTTCGTGTCACAAGTGACATTTCTCACACCATGGCTACCTCTGCTGTCTCTGCTCCCTCTTCCTCTACTGTCAAAGTCATCGACGAACACTTAGATCGTGCCAGTTGGGAGGCTTTGTATCTTCGCCATCCCTTTAACATGCTCATTGCTGGACCTAGCGGTTCAGGCAAAACCGAATTCGTCAAACGTTTGATCGAACATAAACATCATTTGATCGATCGGCCCCCTCAACGGATCGTGTGGTGTTACAAAGAGTGGCAATCGGCGTACAGCCTCTTGCGAGAAAGTCAAGGCGATTCCATCGTGTTTGTGGAAGGCATTCCTAAAGAAGACGACGGCATCGTCTCTGACTCCCGTCAAACCCATTTGGTCATTTTCGACGACATGTTAGGAGAAGACGAAGAAGAAATTAAATTGTGGTTCACGCGCAAAGGGCATCACCGTAATGCCAGTGTCATTTACATCACCCAAAATTTGTTTCAACAAAGTAAAGCCCATCGCACCATCAGTCTCAATGCGCATTACGTGGTCTTGTTTAAAAGCCCTCGAGATAAATCGCAAGTGCAAGTCTTAGCCAAACAGTTAGGAACGCCTTGGCTCACTCAGGCGTACGACGATGCCACTCAAACGCCACACGCCTATTTACTCGTCGATATGAAACCTACGACCCCCGAGGATTTGCGATTTCGTACCCACTTGTTTCACCACTGGTGCCAAGATGGAAGGCCTGTCCTGTACACGTCTCCGTCCTCGACTTCATTTCACTCCCCATAAAAAAATCTATAAAAACCTCAGACCCTTTTTCGTCTGTCTCACACAGTGCCAACATGACGTCCCTTCAGTCGCATCTTCCCGTCAAATTGATTCGTGCCTTGTATGGCATCAGTCGAGAAAAAATCCACAAACACGAGCTCGTGTCTTAGAAGCTAGTCTCAAAGAAGTCTTACGATGGTTCACGGTGACGGCACGTCAATTACTCCAAGGAATCATTCAGATTCCTCATCAAACCAAACGCTTTTTCGATCGAAACAAAGTCGCTTTGGTCCAACTGGCCGATCCCCGCATCGACACTCAAACCAAAAAACAAATCATTTTGAAACCTGGAGGGAGCGGTACTCTAGGAGGGGTCATCATTCGCTCTCTCTTAAGATGGGATCCTAATGCCCCCAAAGTTATCCCCAAGGCAAAAGTCCAACGAAGCCCCAAGAAGAAAAAGAAAAAGACCAGGTCCCCAAGAAGAATAACTTCTCCAGTGGCAGGACCCTCCTCTTACCAGACACCACCCCGGAAAAAGAAAAGAATCCCCCAGAAAAAGAAACAGAGAAAAAGTCCCCAGAAAAAGAAAAGTCCACAGAAGAAAACTAGTCGCAAGAGAGGCACTTCGGCCAGGACGCAACCTTGCACTCGCAAACCACGACCTGCCACAGCGGTGACTGCGTCTCCGACAGCCTCACGTTTATCCACTTCTCCGTTGATGTCACCCAGAACTGAAGAGTACTTGGAGACGTTGATCACACCAAGAACTTCTCCGTTGATGACCCCCAAAAGAACTTCCCCAGTGGCAGGACCCTCCAATTTAGCGGCAGTGGCTGCTGCTCACAAAGTACTTTCTCCCAAAATCAAAGTCCATGAAAGATCGGGCATGTTACAAAGTTTACTGGATTTGTCCAAGCAAGAACTGGCTCGATTTAGTCCGTTACGTACCCCTGCACGACGTGTCATGCCTGTCCTCAAACTAATACGCCGTAAAGACAATCAGTGGCGACGCGTTCCAGTATAAAAGAGGTCTGTGACCGAGTAGGGTATCAGTGTTTTTTTGGTGCTCCTGAAGACTCAAAGATGTCACCCTCCAGAAAACCCCAAGGAAAGAAAAGGAAAGGACTGCCACCACGTTTAGCCAAACATGGGGACCTGTTATCTGTCCTGTCCAAAGCTTCTCCACCCCTACGAAAAAAACTCATTCAAACGGCCTCCAAAGAGGTCATCGATACCGTGTGCGAATGTTGTTTGAACGTTTTGAAAGGCACGATCCCTTTGTCCAAACACCAGAAACAATGCTTAGGCAAACATCGTCACGTTCTTCGGAAAATGGTTCAAAAGAAAATTCCCATTCGTCATAAAAAGAAGATGTTGGTCCAACGTGGAGGAATTTTGCCTCTCTTGTTAGGCCCCATACTGAAAGGAGTCTTGGGAACCATGTTGGGAGGCGTGGTGGGAGCAAGATAAAAAGGCCTTCGAAAGTCCCAAGATCTCAGAATCGACCCCTGACAACCCCATGGAAGGAGGAAAACTAGCTTTAGTGCCTTACAAACGATGGATGGAATACCATCGGTGGCAAGAACAACGAACCCCGCATTTACCTCCCAATCCCAATTTGAGCGAGATGTCCCAGTTACAACACGAATTGCAGTCCTTGATGGATCGCCAAGATTTGTCCGAAATAGAAAAATCGCAAAAGTACGGTCAACTCTTGCAACGACTGCAACTCTTTCACCAGAAAGCTTTAGACGAAACAGCTCTACCCACTCTGAAAGATTTTAAGACCTTGATGAAAAGTCCAGCACCATCACCAGTACCAGTACCAGTACCACCAGTACCCGTGACCAAGACAGAAAAAGGAGAAGAAGAGGAAGGGTTTCAAACTCCACCAGAAAAAGTACGCAAGTTAACAACACCACCTACCTCCAGAATTGGATGGATTAAAAAGATGATGGCCACCCCCTTCTTCCTCACAAGAGAAAAAGAAAGTGAAGACAGAAGTGAAGACAGAAGTGAAACAAGAACCGATATCCTCCGCTCAGACATCCTTCTCCTCTTCGACACCTATTGCTGGCCGCACACGCAAAGCATTGCAATCCAAGAAAATACCCCAAGAGAAAAAGAGTAGCCTCTTCCAAGAGTGGGTGCCTTATTAACACACCAACCAACACACAAAAAAATGGAAAAAGTCTTAGCTAGCATTTACTACGATCCCTCCCATCCTGCAGGTTACGCAGGAGTTCAAAAATTGTATCGTGCTGCCAAAACGCGACTGAAAAGTCTCCGTTTACCTCAAGTGCAACGATGGTTACAAGAACAAGCTACCTACACTTTACACAAACCCATTCGACGCAAGTTTGCCAGAAGTCGCACCCGAGTGGAAGGCATCGATCATCAATGGCAAGCCGATTTAGCCGATGTCTCTCATTTGGCCAGCTACAATCGTGGCTACAAATATTTGTTTTGTGTCATCGACGTCTTTTCCAAATTTGCCTGGGTCGTGCCCTTGACTTCCAAATCGAGCAGCGAGTTAGTGCGAGCCCTGCAACGGGTGTTGAAACAAAGCGGTCGTCACCCTCTTCGATGGCAAACGGACAAAGGCACCGAATTTCTGAACCAAGCTTTCCAAAAAGAATTAAAGAAACGTGACATTCATTTTTTTACCACCGAGAATCCCGAAACCAAAGCCAGCATCGTGGAACGTTTTCAACGCACTTTGAAAGAACGCATGTGGAAATATTTTACGCATCACCACACTCTGAAGTACACCGACATCTTACCGCACCTGGTGCAAGCGTACAACCAATCTTACCATCGAAGCATCGGACGTGCCCCGCAAGACGTGACTCCCGACAACGAAGTGCTGGTGTTTGAGCGTCTGTTCGGTACGTCCCCGACGAGGGCTGTCCCCAAGAAAAGTGGAGAGTTGACCGTTGGAGATTGGGTGCGCATTGGCAAAACCAAACGCACTTTCGACAAAGGTTACTTACCTAACTGGACGACCGAATTGTTTCGCGTCACTGGACGAGTGCATGCCAGTCATCCTGCCGTCTATAAATTGGAAGACATGAACGGAGAAGTACTAAAAGGAACGTTTTATTTACCCGAGTTACAACGTGTCACCAAAAAAGAAGACGACGTGTACGACATCGAAAGCATTCTCGAACGCAGAACCCGTAAAGTGGGCAAACGACGTGTCAAAGAAGTCAAAGTACGTTGGAAAGGATATCCACCCAGTTTCGATTCTTGGATCGACGCTTCGCAAGTCATCGACTATAAAAAGAAGAAGTGACCATCATGCCCTTTCACACAGCAGACGCAGCTACGTCGACCACTCCTTCTTCACCTAGTTCATCTGTGCAAGATTTACAAAAACAACCCTTGTGGGTGTGGTGTGGAGAACGTGTGCCTAAAACGCAAATCGTCTTTTTCTGCCAAATTTTCGTGGTGTATTGTGTCATCGGGGCAGCCATTGCCAATTTGAGTTTGCAACAAGGAGACAAACAATTGTGGACCATTTTATTGAGCAGTTGCATCGGTTACCTGCTTCCTAATCCCTCCCTGAAATTCTCCTCGAACGGAAACCTTGTGTCCAGTGCCAGTGTCAGTCACCACTCCAACAACCACAACCAGAACCCCATTTTGGACGGAGACACGCCTCTGACATCCAGTAATATCCCCTCGGACAGCCACAGAACTCTGGAATTATGAGTCACCAAAACCAATTTTACTTAACCTTACCCAGTGACAGTTCCATGGAGGTGTTTCCCAATAACACGTTGTGCTGTTACACGGCCAAATTACCTCAAGCCATCCCCTTAGATCACGAAGCCCATTGGGAAGTGGCTTTAGTAGAAATGATTCACCCGACCCAAGTCCTCAATGTCCTTCCCAATCAAAATAAATTTGATGTGGAAGTTTATGACGAGCAAATACAACAGTACTTGGATACCCATAGCAAATATGACAAGAAAACCCGTACACCAAATGTAAAGTACACCACCTATCACTTGTTCATTCCCCCAGGCTATTATTTTAGTGGTCAACATTTGGTCAACACCATAGCCACCAGGTTTAATGGTGTGTTTTTGAAAGCTTTGGAGAGTGTCAAAAAAAGTGTCACCCTGGAGTACCACAAACCAGCTCGTCGCTTTCTGATGAAATTTCCTGAGGGGAATAAAATCATAGGTTTCTATTTTTGTGATGGATTGTTTGACATGTTGGGCGGTGACATAAACATGAGGAAGAAAGTAGAACAACAAAAAAAAACCCCCGAATTATCAGTCATTTTCGACAACGAGTCTTTTGGCACGTTCTTTCGTACCCCAGTAGAACTGAATCAAGGACTGAATTTGATGTTCGTGTATTCCGATGTGGTGGAGTACAACGTGGTGGGACACACCTCCGTGCCGTTACTGCGTGTCATTCCTTTCAAAGTGGATTCTGCCACGAACGCTGACGAGGAAGGTGGAAACACTTATCACGTCCACCGCGAATTTGTCCATCCTCAATATTTGCCGGTCAGCAAGTCGTATTTGGACACGGTCAACATTACTATAAAAGGAGATTTGGGACAAAATATTCCATTCACCAAAGGAAAAGTCACGGTGAAGCTCCATTTTCGAAAACGGTTCTCTCACGACTCGTAAGTAAGTCATGTATCCAGTGTACCGAGGGGTTGCTCGACAGCGAGGACACGGTTTAGGAGACATGTTAAAATCGGCCTTTCGTTCGGTGGCCCCGGTGTTTAAACCGATGGTGACACGCAGATTGCACGCCTTGAAAGATGCGGCACTGACGCAAGGCAAAGAATTTCTCCAAAATGTCATCATCGACAAACAAAACCCTAAAGAAGCCTTCATGAGGGCAGGCAAAAAATGTCTTGCTGCAAACGGGCAAAGACATTTTGGGCCGACGAGACACACCTATAAATGCCCTGCACGCTACCGAGTCAGGCATTCAGCAAGGACAAGGCAGAAAGAGACGACGAAGAAAACACCCTTTCACCAGACTTCAAGCGAGAAAGATCAAGAAAAGAAGAACCGTTCGAGACTTAGACGTTTTCGATTATTGAAACACAGAAAAAAAAAAATGATGCACCGAGAGTCTTGCGCTTGTTCCAAGACGGAACTGGATCTGTTTGCCATGCCCCCCACGATGATGACCATGCAAGAATCCCAGTGGGTGGAATTTCATCCCATCTCCTCATTGATCGATTCCGCTCCCATCGAGTTTGAAATCAAGGGACAACCCGAAGATTACATCGATCTGAATAGCAGTTACTTGTACTTGAAAGTCAAAGTTGTAGATAAGGAAGAAGATGCTAAAAACGGTGAAGAGAAAGTAGCTCCCGTCAACAAATTCATGCATTCCTTGTTCAGCTCAGTGGACTTGTACTTGAATAACAAACTGGTTAGCAGCAGCATGGATACTTACCCTTACCGTGCCTACCTGGAAAATCTCTTGACGTACGGAATAGATGCCAAGGATACTCATCTCAATGCCTGCGTGCTATGGGAACCTGACGAAGCGGGCGAATTTAATGAAACAGGTCTTGATCCTGACCCCAAAACAAAAACAACCACCAATGAGGGATTTGTAGAACGAAGAAAAAAAATATTAAATGGACAGAGTTTAGAACTGATGGATCGTTTGCATTTGGACATGTGGTTGCAAGAGAAATATTTGCTGAACGGGGTGAATGTCCGCTTGAGACTGAATCGCAGTAGTGCCGCTTTCCATTTGTTGGCTAATAATGATGCTACTACTGGTGGCAATCCCAAAAGCCAAATCGAAGAGACCAAACTCTACGTACGACGCGTGGAAGTGTTACCCAAAGTGGGAAACGACATCAGTCAAACGTTGAGCAGAACAACCGCCAAGTATCCCATCCGACGTGTGGAAGTGAAAACGTTCACCATTTCCACTGGACAGCGATCCATGATCCAAGATCATCTGTTTCAAGGACAGTTACCCAAACGTTTAATCCTTGGTATGGTCTCGAATTCAGCCTTCAACGGAGTCTTCGCTGAAAATCCTTTCAACTTTCAACACTTCAACGTGAAGAAAATCGAAGTCAGTCGCGATGGCAAGACCTTGTGTACCCGACCTTTCGAACCTAACTTTGCCAACAAAAATTACTTGAGATCGTACTTGTCCCTGTACGAAGCCACGGGACAGTTAGGAACCAACACCAGTCACGGCATTACGTACGACGATTATGACGGAGGCTATGCTTTGTGGGCTTTCGATTTCACTCCTGACCAAGGCAGCGACGAGGGACATTTCCACCCTATAAAATCTGGCCAGATTCATGTGGAACTTCAGTTTGCAGAACCACTGAAAGAGACAGTGAACGTCATCCTGTATGCAGAATTCGACAATACCATAGAAATCAACAGTTTAAGAGAAGTCATTCTAGATTATTAGAAGTTATGGAAGACTGTTATCCCTCTTTACCTAGTGGAGAAACTGTGGAGATGGAATGTGAGGAGACCGTGGAGAAAGAAGAAGAAGTGATCATGATGAAATCGAGATGGCCAGAACAAGAAGCCCATTTAATCTCCTGTTTTGCCAAACACTTGGTCGACAAAATAACGGAATTGATCAAGAAAAATTGCTATGGATGTCAAAACGATCATCCCAATCAAATTCAACACGATAAATGCCTAATGTTAAGTCAAGAAGAAAAATTGGACGAATATCTGGACGAAGCTTGGAGTCTCATCTCGAACAAAGACGTGCTGTACCAGTGGTATAAAGACTTGCGTGAACATTCTTGTCCACCATTAACCACTCAAGAGATCCATCGTATCGAAGCTCTCCTGAATCAGAGTGAGGAAACAGAACGAATAACCGTTTATTCGTCAGACATTTTCAAGCAAAAAGTCAGGATCGAGTTGACAACGTATTATTACCTGTGAAGAAGAAGAAAAAAGCACACACAAATCAATGGATACCTGGGAACTTTATTACCTTTTGAACCACAGTTCGTATACGTCTTCTTGGAATCCTGTCGTCTGTGCTAAAGATGAACTCCCTCATCGTAAACCTAAAGACCATCAAGCTTACGTGAACAACACGGACGACAGTCATCTCCCAGGAACCCACTGGGTAGCCGTTTACTTTCCTCAAGAAGGATGTGTGGAATATTTCGATTCGTACGGATTGCCCCCTTTGGAAGACGATATCATCGACTTCATGAGAAGAAATGCTCAGACCACCCGATTCAATAACGTGAAATTACAAGGCACCGATTCCTTGGTGTGTGGACAATACTGTGTGTATTTTCTGCATCATCGCAGCTTGGGCTATTCCTTAGAACATTTAGTGACTCATTTTGATCCTGGTTCTTCTTCTAGAAACGATGTGAAAGTAGATCGATGGTTTTGTGACCATTATGCTTATCTTTTGTCTCAAGCTAGGAAACGTAGTGTCCATCAATGGCCTAATGATTTCCAACAGTGGAAATCACAATTTCATTCACAACGTTGTCAGCCCTGTTTAAAGTAGATTGTATTTTAAGAAAAAATGTTTGATGTTTTGAAGAAAATTGTTTGATGTTATTATTGTTAAAAATGTTAGAGTTGTTGTTTAGTGTTAAGTGATTTATGAATAAAAAATGTTGTGTTTTGAAAAAAAAATGCCTTTGTGGTTTGTGTAGCTATAAGAATGTTGGATTGATGCTCTTTCATTTCTTACTATCCCTCTCATGACACTCACTGAACGTTGCCCCTCGAAAACCGTGTGGGGATGTTTTCCTTCACGTCCGCGCTTTGACTTTAAGAACCGGGGTTGTTTCCAGTCTAACCATCCATTGTCGACTCATCCTCCTACGAAGATGTGCTCCAAACTAGCTAAGCTCAACGAAGCCTACGTGAATTTGCATAGGGTCAGACACAGTCTGATACCGAAGCCAGAAGAAATAGAGAATGTGAGAATGCTAAAAATCACTGAAGACCTGATAGAAGAGCTCTTCAGAGAAGAAATGAACAGGGAAAAAGAAGAATGGACAGAGAAGTACAGACTTCAGAGACAGCAACAACAGCAGCAACAACAACAACAACAACAAGAGCAGCAACCTGAACCTGACAGAGGCTTTGTCGATTGCCGTATCGACACCAAAGAGTTCTTCTTCTCTTTCCGAAGAAGCAGACCTATTGCCAGAAAGTCTATCCTCAGAGGACATCGCATTCTTAGAAACTAAAAAAGAATGCCATAGCAAACAGAAAAAAAACCCTTTTCAGGGCTACCCCAATACTCTAGAAAAGAAATAACTATTAATTTGCCAATGTGTGTAGGTAGAGTAGTGTGAAAATAAACACTAACTCTTTATTGATAGTGAGAGTGTATGTGTTTGTGTGTTAGTGTTAGTAACAGTTAAAGTAAGTTTAGGTCAATAGTAGATTAAAATAACGTATTTTTTGGTGTTTGAGGTGTATATTTGGGGGTTAGATTGGATTGCTTTGCGTATGTGGATAGTCTATTGAAGTGATTTATAAAAAATTTAAAATAGTGATGGGTAGCATAAAAAGTGAGTGAGTGTTTCTTTTTAGGTCCGCGCGTTGTTGTTGTTTCTTCGGTTATGATCTAGGTAAGATCAATTTTATGTTTTAAGGGGATGTTTTCCATCACGTCCGCGCTTTCAGTATAAATTGAAACTCGCTCGGCAGTCTAGCTACCCTTGTTGATTGATCAACACAAGAATGAATAGTAGCAGAATAAGCAAACTTCTTGAACTCCAGATACATCTGGAATATGTCAGGCGCCTGGTAAATGAACTGGCTGCGGAGGCTATAATAGAAGAAGAAAGAATAAAGAAGGAAGAGGAGGAGAGAAGACAGAGGGAAGAGGAGGAAAAGAAAAGAGAAGAGATGATGTCGTTCAATATTCCCGAGACAGAGGATTGGGGTGCTGAAGCGAATCATCCTCCCTCTTCGCTCCCCAGAAGAAAGGTGAAAGGAGACTGGGGAAGAAGATGCGTGTGCGGCGCCAGGCCAGGAAGGTGCAATCATTAGATAGTTGCATCTGGAGTTCAAAAAAAAACCAGCCCTTTTCAGGGCTACCCAATACTCTAGAAAAGAAATAACTATTAATTTGCCAATGTATAGGTAGAGTAGTGTGAATATAAACACTAACTCTTTTTAAAAAATGTGAGGGTATGTGTTTGTGTGTTGGTGCTTGTAAGAGCTCAGGTTTGTTTGTGTGAATAGTAGATTATGGGTTTCTTAGCGTATGTGAAGAGTATAGTTAGGGTTCTATTATATGAAATGAGAAAGTAGGGGGATGTTTTCCTTCACGTCCGCGCGTTGTTGGGTCATGATCTAGGTAAGATCAATTTTATGTTTTTAGGGGGATGTTTTCCATCACGTCCGCACTTTCAGTATAAAACTAACATTGTTGGCCATTGGAGCTCATTCTACGGAATAAGCAAACAAGAAGATGCCAGCAGCTTCAGCTTTATACAACGATCTTATGGGAAGTTGGTATTGGATGGTAGATGGATTGAGTGTAGCAGAAAGGGTTGAACAGGAATGGAGGTATGCAGTGACAAAAGACTTCGTCTCAAGACAAGTAAACAGCCTGCACTTAGCCGTAAACATCGTGAAAGAAATGATAGAGGATGAGGAGAAGAGAATCAGAGGTTTAATTAACCCACCGTATGTCAAAGTGGGTAAGTTAAAAGAAGCAATAGATCATGTGACGAGTGCAAGGTGCTTTCTAGAAGGCATTGTAGAATGGACAGATTGGTGTTTCGCGAAGTGGGGGTTAGAAAAACTTAAGAAAGCTGAAGAACTAATGAGGAATGTGCTGACCAAAGAGGTCAAGAAGATCAAAGATAAGTGGTCCAATGAAAGAAAAGACGAAGAAAATAGAAGAAAAAAGGATGAATTCGAAAAACTGAACACAAACTGGATGAAAATCCAAGAGAAGTTCCGGGCCATGGGCCACCCGGACTGGCTGCCGGAAACAGAAAAGAAGAAGAAGAAAGGAATGATGGACAAATTAAGAAGATGTTGGAAAAAGTTAAGAAGATAAAAGAAGAAGAAGAAAAAACCCAAAGGCCCTTTTCAGGGCCAGCCCTATATCTCGAAAAGAAATAGCCTTTCAATTGCCTACCCCTTTTTTTAAAAAAAGAAAATCCCATGTTCAATTCCCCTTGTACGTATATTAACCCACAATTTATTCCCATGTTAAATTTCCCTTGAGGCTAATCTGACCCACAATTTTTCTTGATGTTAAATTTCCCTTGAGGCTAATGTGACCCACAATTTTCTCCATCTTAATTTCCATTGAGGCTAATCCTACCCACGATTTTTCTCCATGTTAAATTTCCATTGAGGCTAATCTGACCCAAGGGTGTTTTTAATGCTAATTCCCATTGAGGCTAATCCTACCCCCTTCACTACTAACATAGAATGTCCTTGCTTTGAAGATGCAGAGAGAGAGAGAGAGAGTATGAACAATATCAAATGCATGCTTATAGCATATCATCTACAGTGAACTTCCAAAAAGAAATAACGATTATTTTTCAATCGTCTAATCAAATTTTCCAGGACAGCACTGAATTTTCATAGATGAATAACTTCACGCTAAAAAATCTTCTTTTTTCTATCCTTTGAATTGACGTAATGCAATTTGTCGACTCGCTATCCTTCTATTTAAGGAAATATTCAGATATGCAAACTGTTAAGAATGGGGCTTATTAGCCATTTTCATATAACATTAGACTGGTAAACGAAATGATGAAGAAAACACAAAAACATGATAAACCGGTCCTTTCATGATTTTTCTAGTGCATGAATGAGAGGCAACTGATATGTGGGTACACATGTATAACATTTGATCCCCAAGTCTGATTCCTTTCTTGAAGTATGTTCCTCATTGTTTGCTAGACCTTTCCGACGCAAGACACATATACATGTAAAGTTAGAGCATTGCTTGAATATATTATGATGAAATGTCACCGTACTGCACAAAACCTTGTATACCTTGTATGATATAATTAACTATTCTTTCATGTTAATAATAATAATAATAATAACAATAATAATAATAATAATAATAATTATTATTATTATTATTATTATTATTATTATTATTATTATTTTAAAGTGCACGGATAAAAGATGTTTTATAATATATCTGAATTAGCATAAAAATCATGCAGTTCACGAGTAATCTAACATTGTTTGTAAAAACTATACATGATAATTATGTACATTTGTCCGCAACTAGTGCTGTTCTCTAACTGTTTGTAAGATTCTTACACTGATGTCTGTTTTGCATGTGCTGCATTTTTGTCATTTAACTTCTTTAGACTCTATATCAGTTACATGAAACCAAAATCTAGAAAATTGAAGGTCACTGAAAGATCATTTTAACGTAACATGGTGTGTTGATTATTCTATGTGAATGTATAATGCATTATATATATTGAGATCAAAATATACTCTTATATTGGCACAAGGCTCGATATCGGCGCAAATGCAGAACCGGTTCCCAAAATCTCGAGGTAAACAAGTTCTTCATCGGTGGAAGAAACAATTTACACACACAAAACAATCAATATATACAAAGGCCCAGACAAATTCTTGATTCCTGCATGTTGAATGGCGAGTAAAAATACAGACAAATGATAAAAATATAAAAGAAAGAAAAAGAAAAACTGATAAATGATCTTAAAAAATATCAGCTTCATGTTTATCGTATACTGTCATTAGTCCAACAAATCTGCATAGCAAATTTCAGTGAAGGGTTATCGTGAATATCATGCAGGGAAACAAAATATTTGACCTAACTCCAGGCTGGAAACAAAGGACGGACACCATGCGTGGCGGAAAGTCAACGCCATCCACAAAATGTACAAAAGAAATTATATACGGGTAAAGCTATTCATCAATGTACTAAGAAAATAATGTCATGTGTATGGTACAGCGGGATAAAAGACAGCATCAGCAGCAAAAACAACAACAACAACAACAACAACAATAATAATAATACATGTACATTGTTGTGGAATATTTACTTGGGTAAATATTATGGCAAAAATTACGTCTGTCTAAATAGTTCCACCCCAAGTTAGATTCAGTAGATTCAGTCGGTAGAATCTCCAGGAACTCGACTGTAAGCATTGTCGAGTTATGGTGGTTTCGCGTTGATTTCCTTGCACATGTGGCTGTTGGGGTTAGTCATTAATTTCCTGAAATCGACGGTTTCGCAAACATATTGATTGGAATAGATCTTGCAGATTAGAAGATAGATTATCTTTTTTGGTTCGACATGCTAATTTTGGATTGATTTTGTCGCGAATTCATGTCCTTGAGCTTCTGAACGATTTGATCTCATGCGTATTTTTGCAAATTAGACAACGCTTGTCGTTGTAACATTATCTGCCTTAAATATAAGGTCTTGTTGGCAGTTACATTGGCACCTACCAGGTGGTCCTTCACATTTTAGGTCTATGGTATGCAACCATTGGAACTTCTTCAAAGATGTCCTTCAGAATTCAGTATGGTGTGAATGCTTCCGAATGATTTGCTGTAATTTTGGCTCATCAAGGTGGAAGGTAACCACAAAGGGGACGCGTTTGTTTTGTTCTTTTTTGTTTGTTTTATATTTCAGGATGGCGCCTCCATCTAGTTTTATTAATAGCCACATCGATATAGTTATTTCTGTATCTTGTCCTCCCAATGTGCCCCTCGAACTCTGCGAGTCTCTTTTCAATTGTAGCAGAATTAGAAGATATCTCTCTTTGGTCATGAGTCACGTGCCGTGAGGTAGATCTTTGTACGTGATGTGGGTGTCAGCTGGTTGGGAATATATATTGGTGAAGGAGTGTTCGTTTATAATTCATGTCACCTCCAGAAGATTAGAGTTAATAGTCGATACCATCTAGCACCCGTTTGATGACTCTGACATAAATTTATTCGTAGGATGGAAGTCATTCGCGAAGTCAAAAAATATTTTGAAATTGTCACCCGTTCTGCACCAATTTGTTTGTTTGTTTTTTTACATCAGTGAATCTGCGCCACGTTAAGTCCGTATTGTGATTAGCTGGGAAACTTATGCTTGAGTCTTGAAATTATTTGCATTCGATGGTGCCATTTTAGTGACCATTGCAGTTCTGTAAACTTGTAGGAAGTGTTGATTGTTGAATACTAAATTATTTGGTTATTTATTTATTTATTTATTTATTAGTTTTAACCATGTACAACATAATGCAAACCAATGGTGCTTTTCTTATATCTTTCTTTTCGCTTGATTCTAAAGAGTTACACAGTAGGTTTCTTGTATTGTTCTTGGCTTTTGCTTTTGAAATATTTTGATCTCTTTGAATACTTAACAAACCTTATCATCAGTACCAATCTGTCATTATATAAATGTTTAATAAAGTAAACTCTAATACACTATATCTAAGAAAGTTAATTAAAACTTCAGTTAAACTTATATACATCTGATGCCTTAGCTGGTTTGTCAAATGTGTTTCACATGAGTTTATATGTTTTCGAACAATTTACCTATATCCAAGCAAAACCGTTTCCTGCAATAAAATATTAAGAACTCCTTTGGGTATGCATTAATCTGAGCTGAAGATTAGAGTACTGGTTATCGAATTCGATTTGTAACATTAAATTAAATCGAGAGGCTTTTATCATACCCTAGCTGTTGGGCCGCATTTTACGCCAATCTCTATATTTCTACATTGTATGCATTTACAGTTAATTACTAGCTATCTAATGCCTTTTTAAACTTAGATTTCAAATAAAGTTTAGAAATTGCAAAATAATTAAAAAGTTAAACTTACCCAGGGATGACAATCTAATATAGGAGAGGACATTCCTTGTTTCTGATGAAAATAGAGTTAGCATGTAGGAAACCAATCCAGTGCTGAATGTTGTCTATGTTTATACGAATGGAACTGACATTACATACATTGTGATATAACCCTCAAATTACACGACTTACCAAGATAACAATATATTATGAGTTTTTGTCTGCTTTACGTGATCCATGCAAAATACAGTTGTTGACCTTTGGTAACCAGATTAATGCCGGTATTTGTTGCCCAAACATTGCTCATCATAGACGGAAGAAATAACAATCACGCAATTATGTTATGCTTTGGTACGTCTCCCTATTTTACCTTAGCAAAATGGTTACTTTCGTTTTTATTAAAGAGTTACTAGGAGGTGCAAGGGGTGTGTACAGGCAGACGTAAGGTGGAGCAACGGATGAAAAGGGTCAAAATGATACAAAAATTTCTTAGTGTTTATTCATTACTCTGGAAGAAATCAAAGGACATGGAATATCGATTTTACACATTCAGCGCACAACTACATAAGATTTCACATTTGAGATTATTATGATTTTTAATATAGTATTTGTGTGCTTGATGTTCCAGTTGGATAAGCATCCATCATCCAAATCGTGTTATGCACATATCAGCCGGGCTTTAATTCGCAAAGTTCATAAAGTAACAGCAAGCCTGGTGTGCAGTGATCGCCAGGGCATTATACAAATGTTTGATTACATAGGCAGACTGACTGACATCGCACTAGGGTAGCGAGAGACAAAATCATCAGCAATGACAATCAAAGCAATAGTACACTACCACCAAACTATGCAACAGTGCTGTTTTGACATTCACCTATGTGTAAGCAAAGGAATCGCAGACATATTAATTTTAAAAAAATATGTATTCATCAACTTTTAGCACTACCAGAATGTTTTCCTGAAACCAACTTCTTTCACTTTAAAATGTAGTTTCTCACGAATAGAGATTAATTGTGTTTTTAAAGAGAAAATGGTAGCTCACTCAGTTTGTACCAATATGGTCCCATGTTCAAGGCCTTGTTCCGATATGTGCAAGGGCACTAAATAACCCACCCATCTTGTGTGATTTCCTTGAGCTTTCCTGGTGTCCTCCACCGAAAACTCCACAACATGCCCACATCTGAACCGTCGCGAGTAGCATACTTTGTTAGAAAATTTTGTTCTACAGACGTCAGAAGCAAGTTTTTAAAAGATGCAGAGTTTAAAGTATTTGCAACTTTTAAACTGGGTTGAATTTTTTCTTTGGTTTATTATCAAAATATTGATAAAAGTTTGAGAAAGATCAATCGTAGTAAAGATTTTTGTAACAAAAATGCTAGCCGCACCTAAATTAATTTTACCTTTATCAATTTAAGTAGTAGGTAAAACGCCATTTCTGCCGGAAACCTGGAAACCGAACATTCACTGGGTCCATGCGGATTCGTTTATAAATATATTATTGATGGACAAGAAAAAGAAAGTAAACTGCACATAGTAATATTTTAAAAATATTAACTGGCGTGTATACAATAAAATTATGATGATAACAAATATATTATTGCTAGTGAAAATCAATATATTTTGGATTACTATAAAAGTGGTGATGTTATGAATTAGGAGGGAATACAGAACTAGTCAAAGCCATTTCTCTGACCCTTGTTTGTACTTAGAGTTGTTTTATAAAATATCATAATAAAATGAGGCCAAATTGTGCGTTTATTATAAATATCTGCAAAGAGCTGTTTCTTGGTCATCATCACATATTTGACTATATATTTTTCATCTAACCATTTAACATAACAAAACATAATATGATGGGAGCCGGGGGTAGGAGTGATCTGCCATTTCACCTCAACGAGCTCGACGAATGTGGGTATGTGAGAAAGCATGCAAGTTACTCACTGTGGGTTGGTGGTTTTTACCGGGCTTTTTCCGGGTTCTTCCTCCACAAGTTATACTAGCTGTCATGTATAGCCTATCGTGTGCTGAAAATGGGTTAAACTCACAACAACAATACCAACAACACTTTTAAGTTGGAACAGCGTACTAAACTGAGTATGTTTTATTCCTTGATAATGAAAATTATTCTTTAATACTTTAATGTTGTCCGGAATGTCAAAAATATCAGTGAAAAGGAACCAGCTGTTGTAAGAACAGAGAAAATAAAGGCAAGACAATTTTTAATTAACCTTTAGAAGCTTAAATTAATTTTGAAATACAGTCGATGATGTAACTTTGACCGTAGTCCTATGCAGTTTTATTCTTTTTATCTTCTTAAATATTTTTGTTTTAGTTTTTATTATTTCTGTTTTGTATGTAGTATGTATACATGCATGTACGTATGCATGTATGTATGTATGTATGTATGTATGTATGTATTTACGTATGTGTATGTATGTATGTATGGTGTAGGCATGCAGGCATGCAAGCATAAATGTATGTTCTCTCTCTCTCTCTCTCTCTCTCTCGCACGCTCGCTCAATCGCTCAAGTTATATTTAGACCTGACAAAACATGATATTATTATTCATGTTTTCTTTGTTTTCTTTTTTTAAAACAACTTTTTGTTTTCTCCCCAGAGTCTTTGAATTGTATTAGCAATGATGAGTGTTGTCATAATTAGTAAAAGAGGTAATAGTAGTTGTTTAGCGTATTGACGGATGTAGACTTTTCTTTTCTTGTGTGGATGAATGGCTATATTACTCTTCTGACTATAAATACTCTAAATTAAAATCAACTAAACACTCGCCACTTGTGCTGAACAGTGTATAGCAAACAACAGAACTGGGCCTGTACTTCAAGAAAAATTCACCACTGATTTAACAAACTAAAAATAATTTCCGCTACTTGACTTTTTTCTCATGATTGCCAAATCCACTTACAACCTTTTGCATAGATGTTTCTCTTTATCATATTAGGCACTAGCTATTGCGGGTGATACATTTTCAAGATAAAAAAAATAAAAAAGTAAAAATAAATTTTAAAAAAAAACTGGATGAGCGAGCTTAAAAGAAATTTTTAACATAACAATCTTAAAAATAAACAAAAACTGGTATGACACCACGTTTTCCAAACTCACGACTTCTTGTTTAGCAGCCGGGACACAGACAATTGTTGGTGTTTATATATAATATTGTTTTATTTATAATACTTCTTTATGTAAAAACTAATTACGGTTAAGTCGTCCGTTCACATAAACATAAGGACTTGCAACTAGAAAATATATACATTAAAAACTTTAAGGTGTTTTCTAGATCTTTTTGTTTTTATGAGCATTTTAGTAATAATTACAATTTTGAACAATCTGTACCTTTGCAAAATTGCAACAGAACGTTTACATCCATTACAAGCTGCTGAAAAGGCATTTTAACATGTATAAAACATACAAATACCATTACTATATTTTGTTACAAGCTTTGTCAATTTTTTGAAATTATTCTTTTTCTTAATAGTTAAAACAGTAGAAGATTCGAAGGCATTAAACTTGTTTAAAAACAATATGTTTTGAAATTGTTCTCAGTGATATGAATGTATATGCATGTCTAAATTCGCGTTGCTTGTCTTCAGATCTCACCTGAGTTTCTCTCTCTCTCTCTCTCTCTCTTTGCCAACAACATAGGTGGTATATTTCTTATGACGAAAATAAACTTTATTTAATGCAATTCAGATAAATATATGACAAATGAGCAATTGTAGTTATTAAACTAAACTGCGAGGTGATTTTTGATGGTGAACATAATTGTGGTATATACTTCGGTGATTGCTACTTCACCATTGTAGAAACAATCCCGGAGAGCTTTTTCACGCGCACTTGCGATGATTCCAAGCTGGTCGCCTCGAATTGGCTATGGCACCTCCGAGTGATTTCAGCTATCATTTTCTATTTGACCCTAAACAAAATTATCTTTAAGTGTGTATGAAGGTCTGCTAGCACCACTCTGATGAAGATATTCATTTACAACTGGAACGAAATCATCATCAACGTTTACATCCTTTGATAGGTCAGCCAACAACCTGTCAGTATATTCTGTAACCTCATCACTGCGGTCAGATTCCATCACGCATATACAATGACCGAAATCTAATGTTAAACATAACCACAAAGACGGATAAGAATTCTTCCAGATAAATGTTGAATACTTGGAAATGAAATGTTGAATACTTGGAACTGTATTTAATCCCCGGCAACCAATGGTTTAGATAATGCAGCTGTATTGGATTCCATAAGAATGCTAATCGGTGTCTCATAAAGTGAATAAAAAACAAGATACTGCTTTTTATTTATCACCTTATCCATATCCCCACGAAACCTTAGCTATTGTAATGATAAATATGTATGCTTCGGGCTCACGTACCTGTAAGATGTTACGTTTAGGTCTATCAAAGCAATTTTCTTCAGGATTGAAAATAAGTCGACCATTTGCTAATTTTATCTCGTCATTAGAAGGATAGATTGGATTTTCACTAATATTTCCGTGATTATCCTTCATGAAGTCACTACGGGTGGTGGCGTGGACAGCTCTGTGATTTTTGTATCTATATGCTGTTTTGTCAAGTCTCAGCTACATCAATATAATTTTTGATAAAAGGAAACGATACACCAGTGTCCCTGATTCCACCGTTTTCATTGATCTCAACCAGAATGAGCTTTGAGCTTGAATGTCTACGTTTAACATTTTCAGTTTGCCAGTTTGCCAGTTTGATCTTCAAAAATCACAAGCTCACCTTGGTTGACACCAACGACCTCACAATTATTAAACTCAGTCAAATCTGCTTTGATGGCAAATCGGCTCATATCTACATCACCGCCGTGTTTTCGAGTGGAGTAACGTTCGTAAATATTAATAGACATTGTTGTATAATATTACTCGTACTTTAATGTGAAATCAGTAGGTGTTTGCGGGTTTCGTGAACGTTCCAAGTGCACTCAACACTTCAAGAACAAGATGATTGCCTATGGGGCCATCCAATAGTGCTTGTACTGGCATAATCGAATGAAATGACTGTTGTTTACCAAGTAGGAATAAATAATCAACAACTTCAACTGCTGCACAAGTCCATACGAGTCAAAATACAAACTATGTTGAGGGTGTTACCACGTACGGGATCCACAGAATGCCATGATCTGTTATTGAACCTAGATTAATAAATAAATGCTAGTTTTGCGGGTGAGTGGCACCATGGATCCAATTCCATCTCGCATGAAAAACCACGAAAATGTTTGATCGATTTTTCCTTCGCTAGTAAATCAAGATTGGTCAATGAACGGTTCAACAGCGAGATCTTCTGCGACCTGATAATCGAAGACCTTTGCCTGTGACTATTCGATGATTTATGCCTTTAGGCCACTCCCTTTTACATACAGCCACCGACTACCTTTCAAAGTCATTCCTGTTCCGACAGTCCATAACGCTGCAGCTCTTGCAATCGCTAGAGCCGCTGCTGCCAACAATTCTGGAATCGCTTCAAGGAATGGAAATATTCCATCAGTCTTGTGCATTCGTGATACCTCCGATTTGGATAATTTTGATGTCTCTGAGGTGTTTTTGTGTTGGGCTCAGAAAGCTGTGTTTTGGTCAACCACACGGGAATATTTCAGTAACACCGACCCCCACTTCGTGATAGGGCATTGCTAATTGGATACTTAGCAGGTTTAATTACGAATTTTCTGTAGGTGCATTGATCACTCTCATTCGACCACCAGCACTCCTCGAACAGCATTGTCTTTTCAGAAAGTATCACAACACAGCATTGATAGCTATAACCAGCGTTACCTACACGTGCATGCAAATACATGCCAACTACGGACTACCTGAACAACTGGAAGTGTTCCAGTGGGAAGTAATAAATCCAATACAACGAATAAGGTCTTGTTGTGAAATCTACAGATCCGTGTACGACCACAGATTGTGATATGCATGTGCAATATGAAGAGTGGCTTCTGCTGAAAGTTCTTGATAGCCGTTTGACCGCAAAGAGACCTCAGTTATTTCTAAGTTGTCAAATATCATTTTTTAAATCTGTACCTGATCATTGTATGGCGTTGTTAGTTCAGGCCATAAAACACATGTTTTGGTGCAGTAAGGCCATGCCGCACTTTTAATACTATCCACAACTGGCATTGCAGCCTGCTTAGCAGTGGGTGATGCGCGTGATGATAAGGATGTGAGTGCTTTTGGTACACTATGAAATAACCCACAAACAACATGATACAGACCAGTTCCATGTCATGTACATAGGTTTTCTCGCGTTAATAACGCGGTTTCACACGTCCATATTATTATCAAAAGTCAAGTCGGTCTCTAATGAACAGTTGTATCGTTATTGGCAGATCAAGCATGTGCTTGTCTTGATCCACAAGGAAAAACGAATATGAGTCAGTCGATTATTACGGCAGGGCAGATACACAGGTGCTGCGGGCGTAATCGATATCAAATCACTTGGTTCCACGGTTGGTTAAAACCCAAACAGTATGTAGCGCTGAACAACTACGTCTGTCGTTTCATACCTGCTCTCACAACTGCGGATGATTTCGTCAAAAGTTACATTGACTTGAGTTGATTACGTATGCCTCACAGTGTCAAGCGCAATATGATATTCCAGACGGAAAAATCGCTTTTCATCTGGAGTATTACTAGACCAACCGAAAGCTAATCATATTGACGACCGTGCAATAACAATCGCATACATTTGAGATTCAATGGCAATGACAGAACTAAATGTGGGCTCATGAGCACGTATCGAAAGTTTAGAGTTTTTGCTAGTCAACACCAAATTTCTTTTTCGAATTTCTTCATTGATCGATTCGATGTCGTACGTGCCAGAAGGAAGCTCAATGGTATGCCAGTTCGCGTCAGTATCTGCTGTTAACAACAATCTATTGTTCGCGTGCAGACCACCAAACGGCTGGAATAAAATATTAGGCCAAATGTAATACAATCGCAATGATGCTAGAATGATCTCAAGTTTGGGCTATTCATCAGTGGAAAAAGTCATAATAAATTCTGCTTTTGTGGATGAATTGGTGATCATCGAGGTAGCACTCTTTGCTGTATTTACAACCACATGTTGCACTGAAGCATAGATTTCACTCAAGACGCAAAGCGTCTCAACAAGAACAGTCTCAATCGTTTCAGAACTCATCATCAGTGTTGTATATATCATAAATATATTTAACAAGTTTATGTAGAATCTCATGATATCTGTCTCTGTCCATACGATTATTAGCGGGGAGCCGCTGGCAAATCGATATGGCTTCATTAATAACGAAGGGTGCATTGTTGCCCGCACAAACTGATCCCACAAGTATTTCCAATCGATCATCAACAACGTTAGGGACCCACAATCCACCACCAAGGTCCTCTCCTTGTTTCGTGGGCGTAAGTCCTGCATCGGTTGCTGTGCTAACCCTTGTACTTTTTCGTTTATCCATTATGTTTGTTTTTCCAATGTTTCAGTTTCAGGGGCAAGTTGTTCTACTTATTTTATTTTTCTTGGTGTTTGTTCATATTTGTTTTCGTGTAACGTTTAGTGGTGAAGGCTTACGTTTTGGTTGAGACGCGGCTGCCTGATCTGAATACTCTTCTTCCTCGAAATCAGGAGCAAATACTCGTCGATCCGAATATCCTTCTGTTGTAGTATGAATGGGTAGTGGATGCCCATATTTTTCTGTCGCGGTGTTTTTTTAAGCTGGCTGATATTTACCTGTTATGTGCAGGAGATGCATATAATTTTGTATCTCTTGAGTTGTTACATTACCTTTTAGAGCTTTCATCAAATTTAATATACTTTTTATAAGAATTAAACATCTTGTCAGAGGATTTTTTTCTGCCCCAGTAAAGTCCTTGCATACCCACTTTACCCAAACCTTTTTTAAATCCTTTTTTGTTTTTTTTTATCACTAAACCTCTCCGGTTGCGGGGTATTTTAGGACGTGCACGGACGGTGTTCTGTTGATCAAACTGGCGACCTTCTTCATTAAAATTCTCTTTCGGTGTATACATCAATAACAGGTATATGGGTGATGGTGAAAAAAGTGGTTCTACGACGTCTTCTTCTTCGACTTCAGCCACCAGCTCTGGCCAGGTTCATCTTCGGTCCCCTTGGGCGCTGAACTTGTTCCCATGTAGCCTTTGTATCCTTTCTAATATCATCGACACGTTCAACAATTTCTTTTGCGGGTTTGGTCAACGGCGCAATTGTTTGTTCACACACAGCTGTGAGATCTTCTCGTGCAGTTTGATGCAACAGTAACATATCTTTGACTTTTTGGTGGCCTTCTATCACATTTTGATATTGCTGAGCAGCTTCACGGCGGCGTCTTTCGTACGATCCTATGGTATCACTGACATTTTTACAAAGTTGCTTTTTATTGTTATATTGACGTATTCAAAAACCCGCACGATATTTACCCCGTCAACTGCAATTTCTTGTAAAGTTAATCTTGAGAAACTCTACTGGTATGAAGTAATCCGCATAAACGTGTCAGGAAATTCATCCCACGTGTGATCGACAGGACACCAAGTCCAGTGAATATTTCCAAGACCATGCACGTCAATGCCACGAAAGATCATCAGCATATTACAGTTGGCACATATTACTTTTGGTACATATGCCTATTACTGAGTCAAATAAATCATATCCGTGTTTTTGTGTGGGACTCGTGAAAACATTTGTGCCGGATGTACTTGATTTTCTTGTAAAATATCGCGGAAAATAGCAAGATTGTTTTTGTTTGCATCCAAATTGTTATTGTGAGGGATTTCTCCAATGGAGGAAAATAGATTGTCTTAGCGTTGTAACCGCTTCTCAACGCTCCTTTGTCACTGGACGATTTTTGCAATCACGTAAAGAAAACGCACGAATGTTATCATCCGTTATAATTGCGCCTGCTAGTAAATCGAGCTGCGGTCGAATCCATTTCCCTGTGACTTCCATCGATATAAGAAGCACCTCCACTGTGTCCGGAGAGCCTTGAGCACTCTGGGCACCATCAAGGATTGGTGGTTCTCTCTTTGCAACACACCGTACTGCTAAGTAGCAGAACTATCATGGATATTGTTCAGAGACATGTACTTTTCGATCGATATCGGACGCATTTACGTCTACTGAAACGTTCAAGCATTCAATGTCAGCGTAGATGATATAAGTGACTTTCATCTTTTATTGCACTGCTGTAAATTTTAAAATGCTTTACCTGGTTCTGGCATGATTGTTTCCTGTGGTTTTTCGCTAATTCCACTACAGTAAAAGTCATAACTGGTGAGCACTTGGTGAGCACTTGTTGGGTGCTGAATGCATGCATGCAACGTCTGCATGCAACGGTTGCATGGATATTTCTTGCATTGATGCTTGCATTGTCGGTAAAGTTATTATCAAAATATAGCATGATAAAGATTCTGATTTTTTCATTTCACTAAGCAGCAACAAATCAATATGTGTTCGTCCATGCTGCCAATGTGGAGACAGTGTCAGTAAATAAGAGCCTTTGTAGTCTCTAAGCACATCAACAGCGATACATGTGTTAAGGGCTTCAAGGGACTATATTGAATAAGGGACATTGTCTGTTCCCTCTCTAAATGTCTTTACATGATGTAGGCTGCACGTATGAGATGGTTAACATTTATTTCTGACATCAGTTTTTTGTTCACGTGTCAGTTGCCATGGTTACTGGGTGTCGAAATACTATCAAAAAGAAATGAAAAGTAGTCATCTATTCCATTTACTTCTCTTCGATACTGATTTACCATGAATTATGCATTCAGTTTTAAAATTGTCACTCATAGCCCAAAAGAATATCTAACTTAGTCAAGTGAAACGTGTGCTAACTTACAGTGACAAAACAGATACTGAACGATAAACTCAAAAACTGTTCCTAAATGAAATATTGTTTAATATTATTGAATGATAAGATTTTAAATGAGGTGTTAACAGGGGCGTAAAAGTTCGCTGCTTCGTCGAACATATTAGTTTGCTACCGTCACTAGAAATGACACACACACACATGATTTGCAAAGTATCGATGTTCATATCAATGAATTCATACTGTTTTTCTTTCAATATTGTGCATTATTCTATGTGGGTTGTGGTAAACTGAGCAGCTAATAAAACTTGGTTTCAAACTGTAAATGAACAGCTCATGATGTTACGGATATTTAATTCAAAAAGTAAAAAAGAAACAATTTAACAACATGTTTTATAGAGAAAATGTTTCGAACCTGGTGCGTCAGTATTGCACACCAACACTTTATCAAGTTAGCTATGAAAGCAGCCTGTATCATCTTTGTATGTCATGCTGATGATACATTTTTTATAAGCAGATTTATACAGCTCCAGATGATCTTTGTTGTTTGCTCAGTTCATGCTCTAGTTTTCAAGAAGAAACAAAAAACTAATAAAATTAAATTAAATATATTCTGGTTGCAACTGTTCTCTCCATCTGAAAATTGACAGCTTCATTTGCAGATCATATCTATAGGTACGAAAATGCACTACATTATTGAGTACGATACACACAGCAATTAAACGGTTAAGTATCGTGATGGAAATGAGCAAAAAACCTTAACCCCTTTTATTTCTTTATAAAATATATAATATGTATAAGTACCCTATTGTATACAGAATGCTCTTGCGAAAATTAGACGACATAGAAATACAATTCTAGGTAGTGTTTACTCCACTGAGTCTCTTTACTTTCGATTCCAAATGCCCCTTTAGCGCCTTTTAGAAAAATTGCGTGCCCAAGGTATTTAAAAAGAATAAAGAAGAAAAGAAATTAATTAATAATATTGTTTTTAAAATATCTAAATATAATAATGGAAGAAATAAATTAGTGCACTGTAGAAAATGCGATATAATTGTTCACGCGTAGCGACATGTAGGCAGCTATTGTACAACAGGGGAAAAACGACAACGTAACCTAGGCAGTAAAATTCAAGAGTTGTTTAGTATCGAGAGTTTGGAGAAACGGTGCTCCCATAAGTTGATACGAGGAACAAATATGTGTCATAAGAAATACTCTATCAGTAGAAATTCCTTCCTGGAGCAAGCCTATGCTCAGATTTTATTTCCAGTTTTAAGTTGCTAAAATTGAGCATTTTGTCCTCAATTTCAAATACCAGCCCATGTTCAAAGTCGTGTTTTGATATGGAAAAAATATAAGCATATTCAATGAGGAAAAGTATGATTTAAATATCGAATAATACAGTATGACAAATAGTCATGAAATTTACAAGTAATTATTTTTCTCATCAAAGTGGGGGGGGGGGCAGAAAATGTCCTTTATTCAGTATAGTTCTTCTTTAAGTTTGGCATTGGTCACTTGAACAGGAAATTCGATATCGCCAAAGTTGAATTAGCCAAGATGTTGCTGATATTACGGAGGGAATCTTGGTGATCATCAGCCGGATATAACGCTGACAAAATTGCCCATTCAAAACATCTGTTGTAAACTTTTTTCATGTTGATAACTGACTTTGGATTGACCCAGTCTGGAGTTGTAACTGGGTCCACAAAATGGGAGATCCAGTGAGAGATGAACCTCCACTTAGGCTCATCTTTCGAGAGTCCATCCCAAACCAACATTGGTGTATTTCTACTGCGTTATGATAATCTTTTAAATGCTTCTGCCAATATCATCATTGATGTCTTTGTGATTCAGGAGTGTGCGAGCACCGCTGTGAATCCACGGGGTGGTAGTTTTGAATCCCTCCTAGTCACGACTAAGTGGTATACCCAAGTGCGCGCTAAAGGCACTGTTTCCTTTCACTCCAGCGTGGTCAAAGTTTTGCAACACCGCTACGATTCCAGGAATCAGATTTGTCAGCAGATCTCGAACGTCTTTGCTTGGTGTGTATGTGGGCGTGATAATGGCCACTACGTTTCTGAAATTTAAATTCTGGTACATGTGATTGTTGTGTTTTTGCACAGACGTACTCAGCTGCTTCGTTAGCGATAGCAAATTCGAGACGACGTTTTCGTACATCCTCGGTAGGAAGACGGTTTTGTTCAAACGTGTCTAATACCACAAGGATGTCAGCTTTTCTTGCGCCATGCTAGTATTCGGATAGTGGAAATTACCTTAGTTGTTTTACCATTGTTTTTGTTGCTGTTTTAGTTGTTGTTGAAGTGTTAACCGGTTGAGGCTATAGTAAAGGATTCAGTATAAATACGGGTCTCAATTATTTAAGTACGTCAGCCTTTCTCATATGACTTGGATTTCATACTGCCATGCGAGCTGTTTTAGCTGTGGAACTATATGTATGTATGTATGTATATATGTATGTATGTATGTATGTATGTATGTATGTATGTATGTATGTATGTTTCTGTCTATCTATCAGAATACCATGGGTTTTTAGTTTTGAGGTCTTCATTCCTGTAAAATACGTTTGCTATTTTACCAAATTCATCTGAAAATACATCATACTTTAACACAATATGTTCATCTGTAAAGTGTTGAGTTGTAGGTTGTGGCAAAGCATGGGCGGCAAATGATTAGTTATTTTTAGTTATATATTATAATTTTTGTATAGCCTCCTACTTTGTACCGGTACCATAATTCGCAGCAGATCTTTACCTTAAAACCATTTGTTCTTTAACAATCAATATGGGCATCCAAGGGACACAAGCCATATGCAATCATAATTCTTTGGTCAGAATTTTTTCTGCACTTCCACATGAAATGCCATAATTATCTGCTACCTCTAGGACAGTAACACATCTGTTTTCTTCACATTTTTATTTCTACATAATCTTTATCTCTTTTCAAAGAAACGTCCTTTGCCTAACTTTTCCTGTATCGTCTTTAACAATCTCTCTACCATATCTAAAACCTTTCATCCATCTATTGGTTCCAGATTAAACAAGTGATTTAGTTCCATAAACATCATAAAGTCATCTGTTATATGTGAAAGGATTTTCCTAATTTTACATAAATATTTACACTATCTGTTCGACAAAATAATAATAATAATAATAATAATAATAATAATATGCAATTTGGCCAATGCATCTAAATATATGACGTAAAAATATAACGCCATTAAGCATGTTACGTCATCAACTTTAAAATAACGTCATGTCTTATTTTGGGACATTTTCACTTATATACATGCGAGTTTTTATGACGTTGGATTGTTTTATTTGAAGATATTGCATTTGTTTTATAACTATTTGCCCAAAGCTTGTCTGTGTTTAAAGAGAGGATGAGAAAGGGTGGGGTAGGGTGGGATGGGATTGGGTTGGAGCCCGATGTTGTGATATGGCGGACATTGTATTAGTGACCAGTTCTTTCACTGCCGTAGATGCAGGAGTTTGAGAGTTTTATGTTGTTAGCACGGCGGATTATAGCAGTTTAATGGAAATCCATGATGTTGATTAGCCGACAATATGACAGATGATTCATATTTGAATTAAAGTTCATGTATGGCTGGTGAGCAAATATATGATCTGCATCTGTAGTAACGTATATAATAGTCTGTGGAAAGCAAGGGCTCACTATACAAGGAAGTGGACTGCCAATTTCCTTTAAATTGGTGTCTTTGTGGTGTGAAACAGCCTTTGTAAATGTGCACATGAGTGGAAATGTACACATGTTCTTACACCAAAATGGACATCTAGTCAAAAAAAAGTTTGCATTAGTAAGAAATAAATCTTGTAATGGATCAATGATAAATTCATTGACACCTAGTTTTGTACATTCACAGCATTATATCACTAGCAGTTTGGCCATTTTTACCTGCATACGCGATGATACTATAAACCAGACATGAAACTGAATGGTTCTAAAGATTCAATCGACAGTGGGAATGGATAATAATTGCTAGGGTTACAATTATTGTATGATTTCATTGACATCTGTGAATATGACTCAGAAGCACGATTCATCTAAGCTGTAAAAGTCCCGATACATTATACTAATTATATAAATTACACAACAGGTATATACAAAAAATGTCCTGCCATTTTGTTACTAAATAATGTTCAATTGAAAAACAAATACAATTATGAATTCGTAATAATTTACGATTCACTGCGTATTAATTCTCATAGTTTGTTAATAATAATAATAATAATAATAACAAATTTCATTCTTGATGCATTGACCACGAGTTCAACTTACATACATGTTTGACAAAATATGGTGTAACGAAGAAACACAACTTTGACATAACAGTTCTAGAACACAATGAATCTCCCACTATTTAAGATTTTACAATATAACAGGCAGGATTAAATACTATTAATAAAATCTTTGCATAAGTAGAAGAAATTCCTATAATTTCCATTACAGTCCGTGTTCGAAACTTGGCATTTCTCAAGTTATTATACAGGTGACATTAACCACAACGGGCACAGTCTTTCAACACATGGGATAGTTTTCAATCTACCTTCGTTTACCTTTATCGGTAAGTTTCAGTTTCTGAACATACAAGCAAACATTGTATAAGAGTTTGAACAATAGTATAGACAATTCAAGTCGTTTATGATCTTATAGTAAACTCGTAATCTATCAATTTCATTCAAATTTCCATTTAGTTGTTGTATAACAATATCGTGACATCGTTGTTTAAGTATAGTGAAAAGGAGATTCTATGTTTTTTATAGGCTGATTTTATGCCTGGTTATGTACTTGAATAAAGCCAATTTATCTATCATCTCATTGTTTCTAATGTTTCAAAGTGTATCGCGTACGCGGTGCATTGGTAATTTACATTCTAGTCGAACCCTGCAATAGCTGTTTGCTGACCGATATTCAATTACTTCTTTTACTGATATTATTCTGATCTACCTACGTCGCCTGCTCTGATCCACAAATACTCTCCATGAAAGCAATTAATGCAGTGTCAATTTGAGTATGCTCTAACATTATAAGTATATCATTAGATATTTCTGAAATTAACGAACTGGACAAATTTATTTGTGTTTCATTCCAAATAAATCTATCACTTGGAAAAATGTTTCACTATTTGCCTTGATCATCTCTGTAATCTACCTTTCTCTACAAGCACGCGGGCCAATTCTAAATTGCGTAACTCTTACTCAAAGCAGCAAACAAACGAAATTTCTAATAAACGCTTCTGGACATTAATACTACACAAGTTGAGCCCCAATCATAGTATCACATAAAACACAAACGAGGCATATTCCTTCACATAAGAATATTACAAGCAAATAATATAATTATGGCAATACATCAACCGCAGTGCACGGAGATATATTAGTTATCCGAGACTTTCTTTTTTCACCTCTCAGACAACAACTTTTGTAACCCAACCGTTCCACAGTATCTGGCACGCAGTGGTTATCAACCCCGTTTTAAAATTGGTTTCAATAACCGTCGATAATTAATTGAAAAATCAAAACAGCAAAATCAAATGAAAGAAATTTAAGCCTGTTTAGGAAACTTCAGATTCAAATTCGAACAAAATCCTTGCTTCATTCTCGGTACACACTTCTACTCTCAGTTAAGTTGGTTCTCTGACAAGATATACAAGCTGGCAAGCGATTCATCGGTACACCCACTGCTACAGTTCTTATATTGTTTTGTTTTGGGTTTTTTTCTTTGTTTTTACTCGCAGCGTGCCCTCCAGCGTACCACAAGCTTCGCTGTTTGTACCATAATGTGGCAAGACGTCATTTTCTCTTCCTCTTCTATATGATCATATCCATCGTATGACTCTTCCAGTCTATTGGAAGGTTCATGCTCACTCTTGGATCGAGACATCAGTTATTTCCTTACCACTGCGCCAATGTCCAGTCCACTTGATGGACAGCTTAGGTGAGTTGCCTTTCTTTCTGAGAGAATGGTGCAACCACACAAGAACAACGTCACCGAAAGACTGACCATGTACCGTGAGAATATTGGTGGATTTGTATTGCCAAATAGCGGTTCCTAATTTCTTTCGCGCTTCCTCGTTGGCCGCGAAGATTGCCTTCAAAACGTGTATTCGGACATGAATTCAGAGAGATTCTACAAGGCCTCATTTAGTGTTAGGAAGATTTACTTATCGACCCAGCATCAGCTTGTACGGGCTGAATCCTAAAGAAGCGCGGCCATGCTCGTAAGAGGAATTTTTCTAGTTCATCTTCAACTTATGTCGCAAGCAACTGGCATAATGTTCGGTTGAATCGTTTCAAATATCCTATTACACTGCAGATAGCAAGTTCATTAAATACAGTACCTTCAAACTGTCGGCCTTGGTCGAATAACAGCACACTATCAACGCCAAATTTATGAAATAAAATAATCAAGGAATGCTCTTACAACCGTGGTGGCATCCATATTAGGCAAATGATCCGTCTCAACCCACTTGGTGAAATGATCTCAAATCACAAGAATGTTTGCATTTACCTTCTTCGCCTTACATAGTTTTACAATAATACGGTCTTAAACTAAATAACAAAAATGCAAAACAGCAGGTTTAGTAAAATTAAACAAATAATTTCATTCTCTGCGTTACAAAATGAAAATTTAAGAGGAACTTACATTATTGTGAATTAAATCATGACTAGTCCTAAACGTTCTATTATAAGTAAATTGAATAGAGTGTTCCGAATGAATTCCAGGTCTTGAATGTACTGATGTATCAATAGCCTTGAATCAGCCGAGGTGCCAACGGTCTTGATGTGTCACAGTGATATAATCCGGAATGTATTTGAATGAGTTCACAATAATCCAAAAATATTTTCTTTCGTCCAAGCAATCAATGCGCACTTTGTTATTTTAATGAACAATTTAAATAAACAATTCCTCTCAAATTGCATCTAAAAGCAACAAAATATACGTCTGCAAACTGAAATTAAAATAGGAATATGAATGAATAAGTGTTACTTCTTCTTTCTTATACAAATCCCCACCACTATGTCGCAATGCATCCACACATAACCTGCGTCGCAATACATCCCCACCTTAGATATGTCCGAACGGAAATTACCTCAAACAGGTTCTTATCTAAAAACTTCTAAGGTCATAATCAAGGCTGGTTATAGAACCCAAATCCAAGTAAACAATCTCTTTATTGCTTACTAACGAGAAAAAGAACAGGAACATACCACAAATCTATCTTCAGTCTTGAAGAAAGGTAAAGCGTACAAAATAAATAAAATATGCATACCATCTCGACAGATAACAAAACAAGAAAGATTTATGCAAGAAAGCTTACTTTTACACATTAGTCAAATATAATCAAATATACATATGATGCCATATAAATAAGATTTAAATAGGTATATGTCTTATGAACGAAACAAAACATACATAAAACAATACAGCACGTCTATACAGGGGAGCGTGCATCTGGAATTACATTATCTTTTCCCTTGATGTGTCTAATGTCCATGTTTCATTCCTGTAACATCAACACCACGTGAACAATTTCGAATTTTTATTTTTCATTTTGTTAATGAAAGTAAGGGTGTTGTGTTGCGATCATGAAAACATTAACCGTAGAAGGAGCTTAACTAACATAAACTTCAACGTGTTTCAAAAACAATATTAAAGCCAAACAGGCCTTCTAAATTGTGAAATAATCTCTCTGGTTCTTTTTTATACTTTAGAGAAAGAGAAACCTGGATGATTCACGCCACTTTTGTCTTCATGAAACAAGACTCCACCAACCCCTGCGTCACTTACATCAGCAGCCATTTTAAATGATTCGTTGAAGTCTGGAGCAAAAGAACTAATTTTGTTACTCAACAAACTGGTCAGGGGTTCAGAAATTATGAAAATATTTTAGCAATATTTCCAATTATAACCAAAGCTCGCATCATTTGCTTTTTACTGATTGGCACTTGGAATTTAGAGACAGCCCTAGCTTGAACTACAACATGTATAAATTGACCGTGTCCCACAAGATGTCCTGCAAATGTAACACACGCACGACAAAACTCATTTTAAGGTAAATTAATTGTCAGATTTGCATTTCTTAGTCGACCAAAGAACTTCCACATGGCTTCCAAATTATATTTACAGGTGTTGCTGTAGATGATAATGTCATCGATGTAAGCGTCACATTTATCTATACTAGATGTCATCATCTTCATTAAATGCTGGAATGTTGACGGAGAATTATTCATACCAAACGGCATCACTTTATATTGCTACCGCCATCTGGAGTTGCAAATGCCGTAATTTATTTTGTTCTTTCCGTGAGTGGAATTCGCCGAAATCCTTTTAAAAGGTCAAACTTGATGACATATTTTGCATTTCCAGTTTAGTCAATGCAGTCATCGATTCCAGGCATATGAAATGAATATGTTTTGGTGATACTGTTGACGTTTCTATAGTTAGTACAGATTCATTAGGTATTATCTGAATTCGGCACAATAGTACATGATGATCCCTGGTTACTTTTACTATTTTTTAAACTCATTCTCCAACAAATATTGAATTTCCTTTTTCAAACATTCCGGCTTGAGAGAATTCATCCTGTACGGATGCTGTTCAAAAGATATGGAATCTACAATTTCAACGTCATTAGTTATTCTTGTTGGAACATCTTGAAACAATTGTTCATAATCGCACGATAGCTGTTTTTGGTGGATGTAGATGCAAACGTTTCTGGTCCAGATTGTTTAATATTTAAGAATTTTGAAGGTTGGGTTAAACTAAAGTCAATACAGTCCGATTGCATGTCATTGTTAAAAATCTCACTGACATTTACAACTAATCTGATTGCATGATTAGCAGGGCCATCTCTATCAAAATACTCCTTTAACATATTTATATTCCAAAGTTGTTTCTGTCTCTTCCTTTCATGAGCGTTAATGATATAATTTAAGTCATTACTTTCTCTCCAATTGTATAAGGTCCATAATACTTAGCGTGAAGGTTATTCTGAAGTATGGGCAAGAGAGCTAGATTTTTATCACAAGCTGATAGTTCTGTCATGCTTTAATTTCATTCTTAACTGAGTTGAGTAAGGACTAATTCTTGCTACTTCACAAGCTTTTAACAATTTACCTTTGAAATTATAATTAAACACATTAATCTCTTAATTTTCGGCTGAAAGAAGTTGTTCATATAATAACTTCAAATATCCTCGTACAGTATGTCCTAAAACTAGTTCAAAAAGGACTGATTCCCTAATAGCAGATAACCTTCATCTCAATGTTTTCCTGTATCAAAGCAATATGACCAAATCATATTCTTCCAAGTCTAATGAAATCTTTCCAAAAATGCTTGACTTTCAGGGTAAAAGACAGACGACTTAAACTGCTGGATGATAATTGCATGCATAATTTGTTGGAAAATTTCAGACACAATTTGACCCTTGATCAAACTAGACAGATTTGAAAAGACAAAAAAGTGTTTTAAAAATTTATTATGGGAGCTTTTACTATGGTATAAATTTTAATAATTCTCAAAGAAATTGCCTCTGGAAATCTTCTGAACCCATAAATTACGATCAACACGTACCGGTTGCCTGATTTGGTCTTAGGTAAGTGACCAACACAGTCTAACATTATTCTGATAAGTGATTAATCAAATGCATGAATTGGTTACAGAAGAGCCTTGGATATCTTTCGAAGGGGTTTTCCTACCGTTTGACATGTGTTACACGATCTGCGGAAATTACAAACATCACCATAAAGTTTCTGCCAATAAAAACGACTTAATATCTTGTGACCATTCGCCACCAGATGGTACCTCATGTGGTCTCTATTTCCAAATTAGAACCCAATTTTATTTACAAAATAACAAACAGGGAAGTGTGTAGCTTCACTTTCAGTAATAGCTCTCTGAAACAAATATGATATCACAGGATCTTGTTTTCGTTTCACAAATAATTGTTCTTATCCTGATTATAATACAGAGAATGAGTAGTTAAAAGAGGATGATTGTGATCATTATTTCTTGAATAATCAAAACCAGGAGTACAAGAGACCTCATCAAAAGACTAGCCAATAAATGTGTCAAAGGAATAATTTCCTGAACATCATTAGTCTCAAGAGCGCTTTTTGCCATAGCTCTAGTGACTGCATAACTCAGGGATTTCATTTTCAATAGGATTAACGTTCTGATCCAAACAAGATTTGTCAGTTACAAGTTGATTAACGACAATATTATCCCCAGTTAGGTCACTGCCTAGTAATAAATTCATACCTTCAGTTTATAAAGGAGTCACTGTTTCACGCATCATGAGACTAAGTCTGAGGCCTAATTGACAAAATGGAGAGGAACATTAACAAAGCCACACTCTACTCACTGAATAAGAATACTTTTAATAGAAGAAGAATTTTCAGATAAAGATAATGTACCTGATAATAAAATATTCTGAAAAGATCATGTGTACCTTAAAATTTTAATAGGGATAGGTTTTGCAGAATCACTAATAAGTGAAATAGAATCTTTCGATATGAGTGATTCATAATTTTCCATAATAAAATCAGACTGGTGTTTGTTTGGCCTTGCCCTCTTACAGTTAAGACCATTTCGAATAGCACTGTCTTTATTCTGTTGCTTATTTCTCAACCTGTAACAGTCAGAAGCAACGTGCCCATTAATCTTACAATAAGGAAACGATATGGGTTTCTGATCAGTATTATCAGAGGTTTGATTCCTAAACATTGTGCCAGACTGAGATTTGGAAGTACTCGTATTAAACAAAAAAGCTGCTGAGAGGAAGACTTATTTACAAGTGAATCAAGTCATCATCATCAACTGTGTGAGCAGGATCTTTCAATATTTTCACTTTTACTAATGAAGAGAAGGTCTTGACAGCTCTCTGGATGAAATTCTTGAAATCGTCAACTGTTATGAGTTGTCGGAGATTATCATAATATTTATTAACCTTTTTGTAGATTTGTCTGTAAAACAAATATTTTAACGAAATGGAAAGAATTAAACATAAAAATATAGGGATTACAATCGTAACGATTATGATTATCAGCTGTACCGGTATACTTCGACCAGTCTGTGCTTCTGAAGCCGACATTTCTGTTTCTGTAGCAACTGTTCTGCTACACTTATTATATACAGGACAAGTAGATAAGTACTCTGACAAAACTCCTGAAAATAAAGATGAGAGTCTATTAATTGATTCACCATTTACGGACAAGGTTTTCCCAAATGGGCAATTATTACCTTGCAAGGGATATCTAGAAACGACCAATCTCGAATTTGGAATATATATTTCTTTAAAGGGAGATGAAAATCCGGATCTATCAAACCAAAACAGCGCTCCAAGTACCATCGTCAGTGTGCACAGCACCAAGCCAAAGGCCCGGACAAAAATTCTTGAGTGTACATACCTGAAAAGCACAAAACAAATTATGTATTAATGAATAAGACATTAATATTAGCCTTTCCATGTCATTTCCAGCAAGTTACTAAAATTGACCTCATTGTCAAATTTTTCTTATAATGTGACGTAATCATTTCGTCGCGTACTTGTCAAGTTCAAATCTTTATCAAAGTAACTTTATCACAATAGTATTTCATTGCTATGCTACGAATAAACAGACAATTGGACCAGAGGTATTTCTGAGGCAAACATATTTTTAGACTATACATATATTGGCGATAATAGGCGGTTACCATCTTTTTGTCTTTGACTTTTAACTGAGTGCTTCTAGTTGTGTTTATTCTTGCAAATAGATAAATAAAATGCGTCAGCTAAAGCAATATCAAATAAACACTGGAAAAAAGAAATGTATCTATTTTCTTAATGTTCAATATTCTTGCTGATTCTAGAATTTATTCGAGATACATCTTTATTAATAATCTGAAGATATATGCTTGGAATTCGGAGAAAGGATAAATGCGTCAAATTTCTTGGGAGTTGACTGGGCGAATCACCCCTGGGGAGGACTAGGATGGACTTTATATCTGCTTAATGGCTAAAGAAAATATAAGTAAAGGTTGTGTTTTATTTATTTGTAATTGTTATAATGCTGAGAAATTGCTTTTATCCAAGCTTCAAATAAAATTAGCATATTTCAACGTCCCCTAGAAAATCAAAAACTCACGAAGTCCTTTATTATGCTTAGTCTGTCAAAGTTGCAGTGAAAATGCATACAGCATTATTCCTTTTCATGGGCTATTTCAAGTGACCTGATTTTCAATAAAATGACAACTGTACGCAGACGTGTAACTCCCATGGGAGTCAAGAACAGTATACGCGACATATTATGGAGATGGTTTTGGGAATGTTTTCCGGAGATTGTTCATGGGAGACCAAAAGGTGTTCGCTGGGTTGGCTTCGCTAGCAACACTAATTGCTAAACAAATTGCAGTCCGGGTCGCTGACAGCATGAAAAGCACTGCCGTGGGCCGATTTAAAAATATGGGATCGGAGATGGTCTAATCGATTCGAGATCGACTACGACCATAGTGACTCGGGCTCGGCGGCAATCAAAGAGGGTTGGGTTCTATCCATAGCAACAATGTCCACACCGGTCAGTGAAATCACCAATGGGACTGTTCAACAATGATTTCTTGTGGATATCTCAAACACAACATGATAAGCTCAGTGTTGCCAAAATAAGGAACACCTCCGAAACAATAAAGTGGAGAATTATTTCCATTCCTCGCGATAATTCCAGCGTTGTTGGAGGCTGCAGCACTTGTTGTACAATAACGGTTGCGTTAGGGACAGTGGGGACCGCATCAGAGATGACTCTGAAAAAGGCGATTGGAGGTAATAAAGGAAAAAATATTCGATTATATGGAACGACAATCAAGCATTCCAATGTGTCTTCAAGCGGAATTACCTCGGTGCTAAAGGCTGTAATGCAACCAGTCTCCGCGCGTGGAAGACAGGCTTATTCAACTTGGATTCATTAAAAGGTCCGGAAACTCGATGGGTCGCGTTGTTTGGTTCGAACGAAGGTGAACAGCCACACGAAGTTACTGATTATTTACTCAGACGCTTCACGTCGAGAAACAACGTTTCGCCACAACTATTTTGTTCAACGCTGCCGTTACAAACTCGGACGGACGGCCCAATATGTGGATATCATTCCGTTGACATGATGCATGCATTTGAGCGTTCAACAACACCACAAGGGTTTGTGGACGCTGTGTTGTCACTCAGAAACTACACGCTTGTTGGTATTTACCGGTGAGCCATGCAGTGACTAGACGCGGTTCTGATTTGGATCTGTCCAATTTTTGCCACCAAAGTTGATTTAATATAGTTGACCAATCGGATTATTGTTGACGTTGACCCAAATTAGCTTATGACTTTTCAATATAAACCCTTAAAACTCTAAACGTCTAACGTGGATATGGATATCTACTGTGTTTTTAAACCGCGAGGTGCCGTCGTAAAACACCTTTCCGAAATCACTGGGAACAATGAAATCGGAGACTCTGGCGTGTTGGTCGCGTTCATCAAAGACTAAGTCAACAAAAATTTGAAATTGAAAGTTAGAAAATCTGTTCATCAGTTCTAATTTAAAAAGTTCTATAGTAAATAATGAAATGATGCTGGGTACTCAGAGTTATATACCAGAATGAAGAGTAACATGTGACGTGAGTGACAGTATGTTGAAATATTCATGGATAATTAGAAATCTGTGTCATTCTCTATCATATATGACTCTCCTTTTCTTTGGAGGATGTAAAACTCTTTGTGACATACTGGTGTTGTAATTGATATTGATTGTAAAATTACCCCCGTGAATGAAAGAACCTAAATCCACAGTTCCTAGCGGATAACCATTATCTGAAATTTAAAGTTCACGGTTTCTAGGAAAATTGATATTTTCTGTCCTGGAAATATGCCAAGTGGTGGTATTAGTAGTGCAAGGAAGACGGAAATATGGTTGTGGAATAACGTGTGACGGATAAATGATTCCTTCTGAGTGACAAGTGCATGATTTGTCATTTCTGATTGAACGTATATATTTGATTCAACGGGGGCACAATGGGAATGTTTAACAGAAGAACACGGGTTTGACATATGGTTGTTACTAAGCTTTAGATAGTTGTTGATAGGGTTAGAATTTTTGTGGCCAGTGATGTGCATAGCCTGTGAGCCTGGAACATTGTTTTCTGTTAGTTTCTAACATATATTTTCTTACGCTTGAGTTTTCAATTCGTTTAGAAGCCAAGTCTGGCAAGTTTGCTTTCAATTATTTTTTTCCATTAGCGAGCTAACCTTTCTTACCCCAATTGGTGCCACGTACCATTTTTGCGAATATGTTAATGCGGACAATTGAGCGACCCGTGGAGCCTAAGTAAACAAGCTCTACGAAGGAGAAAATAGAAAAATGAACTTCATCAGTTCAAATTTGGAAAATGTTATATAGTAGCAGGGCTCAAAGAATTTTTTTAGGCACAGGCTGAGCTGGTGACTTAAATAAACTCACATGCCCTGACGGAAATTCCACAAGCCCGAACAGTTCATATCTGTCAGTTCTCAAGCCGGGAGAAAAACCTCCCCTTTGGGAAGTATTTTCACACCTACCTCCCAATTTCTAAGATTCAGCCAATGTGGGCATGTGAGAAAGCTTGCCAGTAGCTTCTCGTGGGTCGGTGGTTCTTTCCGGGGTTTTCCGGGTTCTTCCTCCACCATTAATACTGGCCGCCATGTATAGCCTATCGTGCTGAAAAATGGCGTTAAACCCCACAACAACAACAACAACCTCCCAATTTCATAATATCTCCCTATTTTTTGGGCAGAGAACTCCCGATTATTACATTATGTCTGTCAATATATCGTATGCAGTCCAAAGATGCCCAATTCTATCACTTGTGAATACTGCTGTGACGAAATAATTAATATCACACTACAAAGTTTTATTCTTCAGTAAATAGAATGTTAAGATTAAACATTATTCACGTAAATTTCATATTTTTAAACCACTACAACAGTACTATGTTAAACAAATCCAGTAAATTTGTCTCCAATTAGTTTCAATCCCGTGAATGATCACTATGATTGCTGTGTAATTTTCTCTGCAAACATGGCCGCTTTTCGCAAACTTGTCAAAAATATTCTCATTCATGGCAATGATATGTAATAACTTTTGTTCTTGTACATGCATCTATCATCTTTTTGATTTACCTATAATGGTTTGTTCCACTTCCTGATCCTACCTATGCAAATTAGCAAAATGGGTTCACCCACTGCAACCTTCAACACATATCTCCAGCTATTGTCAGCCAGTTAATGTGAAACTTTGATTTTATAAATGAAATATTTTCCTTTAATTGCTGCTATTTAAACTGCCCAAGGAATTGTATCAGTTCTAATCATTACAGATTACCGTTTATACATACTACATGTAACAGGCATAGACTGAAAGTTATTTTTTTAAGATTACTGAAAATTGTGTTTTCTCGAAACACGATCATGTCAAGGGATTTGGGAGTACAAAATCGTAATTTTAGCAGTGCTTCCATTTGATTAAAATCACATCTCAATTTAAAATAGGACAGTGGTCATCTGCTTTAGACTGCGCCGTGTTATGGCATATATGTTAACATCTTGAAAGTACATTTACTCATTTCATCAGCACGATCAAATCTTCCTCAAGCAAACTATTTTGTTTCGACAAGCCAGACGGGCACCTCACTTGGAATTCAGGACGGACCCGAACTAAAATTAGAAGGATCCCGGGAGTCCGGCTATCTGATTTTTGAGCACTGGGTAGACAACGGTACGATACATTACAATACTGAGTGCAGACTACAGTACGGTTCAAGCTAAGAGTGTCGTGACGGAAGAGATTTCTAATTCATGATATTCTTGGATAGTAATATTTTCTGTCGTGGTTCTACATGGAAATCTTCTTGTGGAATATTCTGTACACTGGTTAACGAACCACTCTGATTAAAGTGCAAACGTTTTCATTTGTTTACAATGTCTGATTCGACTGGGGCTGCTTGGAAGTGTTTGACAAAAGGAACGCAGGTCTGACGTGACACATTTATTCTTTTTGTTGCCGTCTTTGCGGTAGCTCTTCAGAGAGTTTTGATATTTAGCCAGTGATGTGTCTGTGTGCCTGGAACATTGTTTTCTGTTATAGTTCGTTCCACACAGCATCGCGAATTTTATCATATATGTAGCTCAGTAAATGTTCAGGGCAACTTCATTAAATGTACCTAACAGTACCTAATTCGTTTCACACAAAATATTTAAAACTAATTATGTAATTTTAGCTACATTTAATGACGCTGACCTGAACATTTACTGCATTAGTCATACAGATAAGATAAAATTAACCATGCTATATGGAACAAACTAATACCAAATACCTCGACTTCGTGTGCGTTTGTGTACCTGTCGCTCTCAAAATGTTTTGTATGGTGTGTTATCAAAGCTGGAGAGACATTAAGTTGTTATATGGGTGGTTTTTTCGCTATATATCTGTTGTTGTTGTTGTTGTCTGATTTTGCAACAACTTCGTTATGCACAGCCGCAGATAATAAGGCTTTCTTCTTTGAAATTAGTTTCTAGAGCGTGAACACCACGACTAAGATGATCTGACTGAGACAACCAGACTGATATATGAAGAGCAAGGTTAGTGAAACAGCTGCATTTCTCTGATGCTTGGGTGAGAACAAATAGCTCCAACAACGACCAATAAAAGGTCAGTCGGTACTGTTCAGATGTTATGGTCTGAGCGAGAACTCTTTACTGGGATTTTTTCATTATTCCAAATAATTTTATTCAACTGTACAATCCGTATTAAATTATAATGAGTCAAAATTAAATATTTGCTATATCATGCAAATGTACTAATAAATAGTATTTTCGTTTACAGAACGCGGTATATATTAGGTGACGTCATGATGTTCAAACTGTTTGTACCATCACACAGTAATACATTCATAATAACCGTTTCACCATGAACACAGAAATAAAATATGCACTATTTGACTGATGAACGTTTGAACTATCCTAACATGTGAACATCTTGAAACGTCACATTTTCATGCCATATGATTAGATTTCAAATGGAACAGTTCTTTCTTACAGTGTTTTCAAACATAAGGGTTAAGCTCATTTAAGTGAGTAAAAGTAGCGGGTATATGCTCGCCTCAGATAGATTAGTGAAACAATTTTTCTTCTTTCAGGCCAAATTACTTTGACTTGTGCCATTTTGACCCCAAAATCAATAGCTTTCTTCCTTACTGCAAATGAGTTAGAGCGTCAGCCTCGGATGCGATAGGTCGTTGGTTCGATCCCAGGCCGAGTCATACCAAAGACTTACAAAAATGGTACTAACAGCTGCCTCGCTTGGCGCTCAGCATTAAGAGGTTTGTGTTAGGACTGGTCGGACTGGTGTCAGGATAATGTGACTGGGTGGGACATCATGCTACATGTCTGCGGCATGGTGCCCCAGTGCTAGATATCACTATAAACTGTCACACTGCAGACATTGTAGCGACATGACTAAAATATTATTAAAGCTACGTTAAAAATCCAAATCACACACACACACACACACACACACCTTACCGCAAATGCAAGCCATCCACAATGTTTGGCTGAGGTATGTCATAACGAAATAACGTTATTGTCCGTAAATTTGTTTCAATTAAAAATTGATTCTTTTACACTGACTTTTGCCTTTGACCTTTTGACTCCGATTTCAGAGGGATTCTTTGTCAGACCAAGTGCAAGTCAGCCACTTATTTTGGTAACCATATATGATGAATAACTAGTTATTATACATTTTCTGCTTTCAACCAGTGACCGTGACAAGTGACCTTTTGACCCTGAAATATATATGACTTCTCCGTACAATTATTAAGCTTTGTGAATCGCTCGATATTTATTTTGGCTTTCTTTAGGGATGTTTTCTTTTACGTCCAAGTGACTCATCTCGAATGTGTTATATATTCTCATTTTACTAAACCGACAGATGTTTGTCTTCACGTCAGCGCCTCTGGCATATTGAGCAACACATGACTAAATGCATTAATTCGACACAACCATTAGGATAAAACGTTTTATAACCAGACTTACATGGTCGAGGGGACGAACACGACTTTAGTTTAAGAAAGGAAGGATGCATTCAACATTCAGTCTGCAAGCAGACGTCGGAGAGTAAACATCGTGAGCTGGGTTTTTGTAGGTGCAGGGCGGGTACTGGCTGCAGTTACAACTAGGATGATGGAGTTTATGCAGGTGAGGAAAGTGGGGTACTACCTGCCGTCAACTGATTAGACCCGCTCAAAGAACAGTCGACTCTTTCTTCATTGGGAGGAATTGAGACAGTAAGGCAATGACCAGCTACCTTCAACAAGGGTCCAACAGTCGAGAGGTTGGAGTAAAATCAGCAAACCTGCCGATGAAACCTGGATGATGGAGATGATGACCTAGCCCACCTGCAACCCAAAACCCATGTAATCACCAGGGGTACGCTGCTCTGAGAATGGATGACTGGGTTTTCCATACAGCTGTCCATAATTCAATGCCAGACCCTGTACGTATTGTTGCTATGGTTATCGTTAACATCACTACTCGATATTGCCGAATTATCTATATCGGGGTGTGTCTCTCTGTATGTTTAATTTTGTCTTCCCCAAAAGAGTTTCTTCTAAAATTACTTAATTTGTTAGTAATGTATTTAATTTTGGTTTAGTTTAAGTACACTTGCGCACAAGACGTGATGGGATGTCTTCACGAAGCATTATGGGATTTCTCTCTTTGTACTACCATAATAAATTTCTATAGACCCCAATGCTGGTCCACAACGTTACTCTTACTGGTGTTTTTAACATTATATTCCCCTTGAGGCTATACATACCCACCACCTGTAAACCTATGGAAGCTCTTTTTGGTCATTGATTTTACCGCTACAGGCCATACTGGCTCCCTTATATCAAACCCAAGGGCATTTTAAACTTTAAAATCCCGATAAAGTCCATAATGGCAAAAGCCAAGATGGATGGAGAGTGTGTTTGTCCCTTGAGGCCAGTTTATGATAAAGTCGCCCCATTAACTACTGATTTAAGACAGGTATGTAATCATTTATATTAAATAAGTCCTTAACAGTTTAGGTGTCTATTCCAAAATAAGGCTTTTAGTTAAGGCGATATCTCCTTGACAAAAGTAAACGGACTAGAAAAATGCAAGGGCTGACCTTTCCCATATTAAAAAGCACAACTTACCCGAACATAGTATACATAAAGCCTTTGATTTTCTTATTTCCCGCATTCTTGCATCGAAGTTGCAGATTGCTTTTATTCTCTCGTGTTTGCCTTTGAGATCGGCGATATCTATGAAGTTTCGTTTCTTCTTGATCAAATGCTGCATTAATCATAGTTTCTGCTACACTTTCCATTTTTGAATCTACCTCATTCACTGGTGAAGTTGTTGTTACGTTCATAACCAGCTGACATCCATTTGCTGCTGACTTCACCTGGTCCAAGTCCAAAACTCTGCCCAAGATTCTCTGCAGTTCTCCATTCTGTATGGCCATGTTGAGTTTCCGGGTGGATTCTTGTGATCTTGGTTTCAAGCGAATGACAATAGAGCCGTTGATGATTTCCTCTACTTTCATATCCAAAGTTTCCTCCAATTCCACTATGATCTGCATCCCTAAATGCTCTTTCAATGCTTCCACACACGCGTTTTCCACATCAACTGCAGATGTATCTTTGTTTCCGTTCCGTCTACGTATCTGAATTCTCATTTCGATGTCTTCTAGGTCACCTGAGTTGCACAATTGAAACACTTTTAAATACATTACTATCTTCGGGTAGAAGAGATAGCATGAGACAGTTTTTAAATTCATTGTATCAGAAAATAATTATTCATTTCTAAAATCGATTCAAGTAAGTACATCCGTCCAATTTCTGAAACAATAGCAAATCACAAAAATGACTATTAATCTTAATGATAATATATTATAACATTTTCTTGGAGGAAAAAGCAAGTTCAGGATTCGTTAGCTGCTTAATTTAAAGAGGACGAGAGAAAACCAAATATATGCGCAGATAATTGTGATTATTTTTCAGCACTGTGGTATGACTGGCATCATGGTAGTTTATAAATAGCATACCTAATATAACAATGAAGAAGCTTTCAAGGAATAACCATGTACCGGTCATAGGCCATTGGCCAAATGGTATCACCTGAGGAACCAGATGATATTGACATACGTATTTTGTACTTATTATACATGAAAAGAAGCATGCAACGAATTTTTCAAGGGAGCATATATTTAGCGCTGTGGTTATCTTTCAATTTCCACTACATTGATTTGTTTTGTTTTTATCTTTTTAGTGAGGTTAACTGTTACATATTTATATTATGACAAAACTAAATTTATTTTGTACGTAGCTTCGACATTGATTATATGGCCCATTTTCGATGCATATCTAGTTGTATTATGTATCTGCTTTCCCTACCCCACTCCTATAATGCACCGAAATAAGCATACTGTTCTAGTTAGATCAAGAGTCACTAAACAAGAGCAGCAAACTTCAGTCAGATGAAAAGATTCGGTCTGTTTTTATGGAAAAATATGTAAGAAGATTTTGTCAGTTACATTTCTAAAGGTTCTCGCCACTGAAACGCTTTACAGTAAATCTTGTTCCACGAATTCCACTAAGCCAAGAATGGCACCATCGACTGAAACAGTCAGTGAAAGTCATAATAACATGACGAAAACCACAGGTTGTTGAAGTGAGCGAACCGACTGAACAATTAAGCAGCTGCATGAATTCTCTTCGTAATAAAGCGATGACTGTAAGGCAAGGATTCACGCTGAACAACACATCCGCCATACTTTATAAGGTAGCTTTGGGGAGCATTCACATTTTCTCAGGTAACAGTGACATACGTCTCATTTTCCCTGATAATCTCATAATTCAGACTCTGCCAAATAATGTATGTACGTGAATGAGGAGTTGGATTCATACAAAAGAATGTATGATTTATCTATCTATATATCTATCTATCTATCTATATATATATATATATATATATATATATATATATATATATATATATATATATATATATATAGATAGATAGATAGATAGATAGATAGATAGATAGATGGATAGATAACATAAGTGATGAACAAAAATAGTTCTGAATTATTTTTTTAAAATTAAAAATCCTTATTAAGTAGTTACGGCCTCCAAAGTCAGAGCTCCCAAACCAGAGGATTTAGATTGGATTTGTGTGATTCTCTGCTTGGATTCACGAGAACCCTCTTGTCACGTGCAGCTGAAACATCCTTCAGCTCGTCTGCATTGATCCGTGTGGACTTTCAAAGAGGGTTAGTGTACGGCATTAGAAAGAGGCATGCCACAGGCGGAAATGTTGAACTCCTCAAAATATTGAACCACCTTGGCTACAAAATCTCTTATTTTAAGATGGATTAGATAGATACAGCCCCAAATTTTCACGGGTTGGTCCAAAAAGACGAACTGTTCTCCCTAAACATATTTCCTCGTCCATAGCCATCGGTAATACTGAGAGACAAGTGGAAACCCCAAGATGAAAAGGAATGTCTCATGGAGCCGATGGAATAATGATACAGCCGGCTATTTAATATATTTAATATCTAGTATATTTAATTTGCAATATGATTAGGTGTTATATATATATATATATATATATATATATATATATATATATATATATATATATATATATATATATATATATATATATGTATGTATGTATGTATGTATGTATGTGTGTGTGTGTGTGTGTGTGAATGATATTGGTCAGTAATCGACCAGAGACGTTTATTTTGTAAACAATAATGCATAGCAATTATTTCTCTATGATTATGGATTAAATATTCAGATCATTATTAATGGAAGTTATAATGTTTAATTGCATCTGAGCTAGGACGTTAGTTTTCCACTTGGAAATTCTAGATCTTGTTCACAGCTTTGAATGTTCTAGAAAGGATGTTGACCCTCATCCTAATTATGTTGTTGTATCGTAGCTTTTTCTATTAACGTTGTTTAATTCAAAATTATGTATTCCTACCTTAACACCCGAAGTGGAATCAAACTGTTGAGATCATTTTCTAATTTGGAAGGGTTTGTTTATTTAAATTGTTCACTGGAATTACAAATTGTTTATTAATACTTTTTTGACGAAATCTTTATTTTATAATTAGTGTGAATTCAGGCAAGGTCATTTGGATTATCTCATTGTGTTACATCAATACTGTTGGCATATGAGCCTATTACAGGCTAGTGCCACATCAGCACGTTCAATATTGTAATTTATGCGCATCACCCCTGTAATTCATTTAGAACTTCACACAGTTTGAGCTGTGAGAACACTATTATGACAAATTGGAATTTTATTTACAATAGTGTGCGTTCTATTTAAATTTTCACTTTGTGATATAGGGAAATGAATTATTTGTTGACTTTCACAAATATTGTTGGTCTTCGCTCTTTTCTGTTACTTAATAAAAGACAATATAATCGTAACACTACGACTGAAGGAGTACTATATGGATGACATGGTACTGTTAAAAGAGACCTTCAGAAATAAACAATATTTTACTGACAGCACTTGCCATGAGACCCTACATCCAATAATACGAATCCATCGACATTTACATTCTGTATCTCTAAATGGGGTAACCTAATCAGCTGCTACTGGTTAAATGCCAGATGGAAGAAATTTGGATTATATACATTGATCTTTAGGAAATCTTGAATGGATAGGTGCATGCTTTCAAAGAAGGAAACCTGACACCGCAGCTCCAGTTCATTAGCTACATGATTCCATGGCTATCTGCATATGACAAGCACAACTATGCTAGATACCTGCGGCACTCAAAAGATACTAACTTTTATAATTTAAGTATATGACTCAAACAGACAGCTGCATGACATAATTGCAACTCAATAACTACAATTCTAATTTATATCGATCTCGAGTCATCACGTAGTGAAAAGGGTGAATCATACATTTATTTATCTCATAACATCTGGAATAATTCTTTCAGTGGCAACTCCTCTGTGCTACTGAGCTATTCAACCGGTTTTTGAAACATTTAAACAGATCAGTACCAGAATTTACCCTCCGTTTTGCTTTCTGTTTCAAATTTAACCGAGACATGTATGTATATATATATTTTTTTATCAAAACCAGTGTGTTTAATCTGGTATAGTATTTTCATATAGTTTGAAAGTATGTATCTGCTTGATTAACACTGATTTTGACTTCATTTCCTCATAGAAAGTACATTACAATATATACAAATGTATGACACAAATTCAGTATAATAATTGAGAAGTTTGTGGATATGAAATATTTTGTTCCTTCTCAACAATAAAACAAACGTCCCACATAGGAGCTGGCGCTCTACTGGACTAAAATATTTCCAGGAATTCAAGATAAGAACAATTCTTCCTTTTACTTGCTGCATGCTGAAAGCATCTGAAATATACTTCGACAATAAAAAGATTTTCAAATTAGTTGCTATGGTGGTCATACTGGATGTCAGATTGTCAACATTTGCATTTAGGACCAAGTAGACCATCGTGTTATTTCTATTTAATTTATATTGTGTGCTTGACCTTTGTCCGTGATTGAGGGTAGACTTTTTGCATACCTGATTTGTGTCATGTTTATAAGTTCAAAAAAAGTTGCTTACTGATATTTGAGTTCAAGGTCTAGCCTTATTTACAAACTTAGTTTGTTCTAGAAGCCTGACCTTGTTTACAAGCTAATGAAGTTTTCCAGAAAATATGATTGCATCATGACAGTTAGTATACAAGAACGATCAGTAGAGCTAACTAGCTGAAGTTCTTTGTGATTTTTTACAAAGTAGATGGTTGTCTATCCTGAAGATTCAATTGAGAGCAATGGCCATGTACGCAGTACGTTTTCCAGCAAATATGCAAAAAATGTACCTGACCATGGCTTTCTACCGAGTAGACTACGTTGACAGCAATAGAGCTTTCAATGTTATATTATTGTTACTAACCTTACCATGTATAAAAGTATCTATCAATCAAGCGCTATGTGTATATTTCAGATCTAGCCTGCAACCTGACCGATTAGATTAGCCTTTACTTAAACGATTGGTGCTTTTGAGATGTAGAGTAACAAATACCCACAATGAACTTCTCACCCAACTTTAAAGCCGATAATTCGCCATAAAGTAATTTATAACGAGGAAAGGTAACTGAGACTTAGACCCCGTGACCCGAAGGTTTGATAGTAATTTAGATTCAATGATGAGTCAAGGTTTCTGTTACATTGCTGCATTGTATTCATGATTTCCCTATTGTAAATCTAATTCCCATTAATCGAATTTTAACTCCGAATTTGTACCTAATTTCACGTTGATTGTAGTTCACATGAAAGAATATAAATGGTTTAATTAGGAGTTAACCGAATGTTAGAACAAATATTGAAATTTGTATTAGGAACTCTTACCTACTTAAATGTTTAGTAACAGTAATATTTTGCTAAATGGAAAATATAATTAGTATACATGAAATTTGATCAAGTCTCTTTTTACCATTATGGAACCCAATGCACCTTTCTCCCGTCTGCGTATTGAAGTTAAAATAAGCATTTTGGGTACAACCATTTCCGACTTGAACTAGTTTGATCTCAGACCCCTTCACACTTGGATTCATATTGATAGTCTGCTTGTTGTAGTCCCCAATCTGAATACAAGACTCAGCATCGCATGTTAATAATGACTGGTTCTTGCTGATTACATTTCCGTTTTCATCATCGTTTTGCCCTTTGTCAGAGTGGGATATTTCATCGTTGCTTTCATGTTTACAAGAACAAGTGTTTGACACCTTAATGCCTTGAACGAAACTGAGTGTACATTTACAACTGCCTGCTAATGGAATCTGGGTCAGTTTACGTTCGATTTCATCTCGAACCGTTTCTTCAGAGTGATGTATCTGGTGCCCAAACTCTTTCTCTGTTGCAGCATTTTCTGATGAGCAAATTGTTGTATTTTTATTGAAGCCCATATATCCCTGGGATAACAGTCGACTGATGAAAAGGCCCATATTAGATAAGCTGATACTTCAAGCAAACAGTCGTTGCCTCTGAAAAATGATACAAATAATATTTACAGAAGCATCAACCATGTGCTCTATCTTATCATTACTGAACTCTACTTCTTTAACGACACAAAAACCATGTATAATATCAAGTTCCTTCCATCACGCTGCATGGCCTTCAGATTACAGAATTTACTTTAACAGCGAAGTAAAGTGTTCCAGTATATCCTTGATTCATCATAATCATCACAGTCGTCATCATGATCACAACAACAACGACTAAAACCGCAAAAACAAAAACAAAAACAACAGGTAAGAACATGTTTAAATCATTTATTAGCATAGTGTGTTTACTCGTTATCCAAATATCTAAAGATCGTGTTATAGAATTGTTCAACTGTTCAAAAATCTCTAATTAGCTAAACCGGTCGACGTAAACTTAAACTATTTCCAAACATATTAAGAGACCTTCCTTGATATTGGTCTGGTTACACACAATATTGACATTGAGGTTCTTCTGAAAAAAAAGTTGATACATTAAAGTACTTATAGGCCAGCTAACTGCTTCAGAATGGATGTCGATATGCAGATATATCAGTCAAAGAATGGTTGGTGACTAAAATACATCAATCTTAAAGCTCCCGTTCCTTGCTTTCTTTTAAGCGGACCATATGAATACAGTCTTTATGAATATACAGGAAAGTACACATCTGTTATATTCGGCCGATGAGCTCTCGGTGTCATTTAATTCTACCACTACCTACAGCCCTCCCTCTACCCCATCCAGAAAAACTAAATTATTATTTAATAAATAAATACTAATTAAGATAGATACGTAAATAAACAACACGATTAAATCAGTATGTGTCAAGCTTGCACAAATCAATATACTTATGTTCTCTCTATATTTTTTATTCTCCTTCAAGTTTAAAAGATGTTTTCCTTCAAATGAACAACTAGCATAAGAATAAAATTACTCATTTACAACTATCGAACCAGCAACTCATGGATTGAACATCCTAGATAAGTCAAGAAGGCAATGCAAACTGAGAAAATGTGCCACTATGCTAAAATGAACTTACTGTCGTGTTATTCAAAGGTCTACATTACAAATACTGGTTAACTGCTAATGAGTGGAGTATTAAAAAAACCTATAGTATCGGTGAATCGGTATCAAAATAAATATGCAACTTTTCATCTTTACTTTGCATTTCTCATTTACAATCTATCCATTAACTATTCAGAAAATGTAAAACGACGTTACGTCCCTAATTACACATACTTAATAAATCTAACTTACAAGTCAACACAAAAGTGTCCTAAACAGTCACTGATTGAATGAATAACTGTCTACTTGAAATATTGTTTAATATATATATATGATCGATAAACGATGCCTTTTTATAGGCTTTCTGAGTTTTCTTTTTCAATGAAAACATTGGTGTTAGTTAGTTCCCTTGTTCCCGGAAATGAAAGAGATCCTTTTGTTTTACTTTATGTCTTGTCAGTGTATGTAAACACACACACACACACACACACACACACACAGATATGTATATATATATATATATATATATATATATATATATATATATATATATATATATATATATATATATATGCTGTCTCCTCGAGCATGAGAATGAATGTCAGTATTCATTAACCTGTATAAAAAGAAGAACAAAAAACTGGACTGGCGTTTCCAGTATTAATATTATTTTCTTTTAAAAAAATCATCTAGAAAAAAATGTAATATTTGTTATCACAACATATTAGTACTGTTTGTTTAAATGAATAAATAAAATACTTAAAAATGCAACGTTCAATGATATAAAATTACTTATTCCATAACTTGGATCGTTTGTCTCATGATGGAATTGAAGAAAACTAAATTCGCGTTCAATGTAAATTCAAATAGCCAATATAATATGCTTTAAATTCTAGCCATTTGTTCATAAAAACTGCTTTTATAATTATTTCCCAAAAATTTTGAGCTTTTGTTTGTTTTTACATCTTTCGAACGATACCTTTAGTACCGTTGAACGCTGCTACATCATAATTGATCCACTTGCTCCATATACTAGGTATTAATGTTTTGATTATTTTATTTTGTGCTCAGTTTCACAGTTTCACTTTTATTGATTTTTGCATAGGTGTAACTATAATTTGTCACAAGTGATCTTTGAATTTACTCAGCTGTAAATGGTATGTGTGGCAATAAGTGATACTGAATCAGACGTTGTTTATGTTTGAAAAGAAAAGACTTTAGGAAATCAGTATCCATGGTATATAAAACATAGAAGAAAAGATGCATGTTTACATTATAAATAATATGTATTTTCTCTCTCTCTCTCTCTCTCTCTCTCTCTCACACACACACACACACACACACACACACAAATACATATACACATGATTGCACATACACGCAAATGCACATGCACAAAATTATTACATGTAACAACTTTGCATCCATATCTGACAAATATATGCATTGTAATCAAAATGTTCATGCATAACTCGTTATTGTATTTATTCTGTTGAAAGAAGCATGTTGATTTTAAAGGAATTTTCTCTCAAATTGGTGATAAATAATGCCACAGTCGAACATTAAGTTACACTTTCAAAATCTGTCAAAATCCTTTAAATGAAATCATCACCAACTTAAAATATACAACGATCTGAATTTTTTCAGGCTATGAAAATATTTGGATTAGTCCTTTGCTCAACTCGCCAAGATCAAAAGCAGAGTCGGCTTATGTGAGAAGCCTGTGATGAACAGAAAATCAAAAGAAGCCGTATATAGCTATTCTTTGTGATCCATGAACTGAAACTTTACCTGCCTTCACATACACATTTTGAATGTTGAATAACCCCTGTTCTTAATTAAAAGGGGTGTAACTCGTATAACTTCTCAAAGACGAACATTTGTCTTCAGCCACAGGCATATAGATAAAAAAATATCTAACAACTTGAAGAAAGATTGAATTAACTAAATGTTCTTAAACGTATTTTGGCATCGATATTACTCAGTATACAATAGCAAATTGTATTTCGGCCATAACGTAGTTGAGACCGGTTACAAACTGTGACAGCAACAAAATGCCAGCGCTACGTAGACAGTACAACTCGTGTTTGTTTTCATTTTTCAGGTACAAGTGTAGTCGTATTCCAAGAAGATATTTAAATGACACGTAAGCTCATAATAAGTAAATAACGTGCTGATATTTTGTGTGTGGATTCAACAACTGCTAAACACAGCATTTATCATGCAAGTTCCATCCTTAGCCCATGTTTAGGGGTAGGTTTTGCATGAAATGCAAATCTATACACATGATAAATGCATAAGGGCTTGAAGTGTATCTTAAATAACAGACTGGAACAAAAAGTCGTGAAATTTACCAATAATATTTGTTTTCATAAGTCAACAAAGTCCTTTAGAGACATCGTTAAAGAGCAAAAACAAACAGTGTTTGATAAGGGAAAAGAACTTCACCACAAGTTCAAAGAGTCGTTGGGAACAGAAAATATGTGTACTTCTCCACTTAACCGTAATAAGAAAACATCTGTCATGAAAAGCTTTAACATAACTTCGCAAACTACGAGATGGAACCATTTCACTCAAAATGAAACCAGAAAATGGGTAGAGGTAATGTCTAATCTTTTAGATGGATATAACCTATCGCATGTCAAAATCATTTCTCCAATTTAAACTAGTGATATAACCAAAAAGGTTTAAAGCATGGATCAAATTATTTCGTCGGATGACAATAAATACTAAAAGGAACACCTGAATATAATATATGGGGGGGGGGCATGATTTCAAAAGGGTACCTATTATATGGAAAAAGAGTTTTAAAAAAGATATATAAATTAGGTGATCCTGGTGTATGTTACTAGAAAAGAGAATGAATGGATATTTTACGAGGAGGAGTTGCATCTGAGCCTGAAACAAATGAAAGTGAAAATGACTTTAAAGGCCAAAATAATGACTAGTAAAGCATGCGCGTCTAGGAAATGGGAAGAATATAATCATCCTTTCAAAAATATTTAATCCGTATACAAACTAGAAGGAAAAGTAATATAATGAATAGACAAAACAGAAACAGAAATATCATCAATGACGCGTTTAATAAAACTGTTATCCAGTACAGACGTTATGACTGAAATGACCAGGATTTGTATTTAGTTTTATATTATGTCGAACCATACTTGATGAAAGCATAAAGAAGGTAATTTCGAGAGTTATGTCCTGTTAAAAAAGTCCAGTCAGATTTAGTGAGGAGAATAGAATGCAGAATACATTTTACCAGTAGTAAAACTGAACAAAGTTTTTATACAGCCTAGACATAAATGAAATGCAGTAGTAACGTATACGCTATTTTATACGCATCACACAAATTTGATAAGAGCCAGGTAAAAATGAAAATAGACCTTTGCTTGGATAAAATATTTAATCTTGCCCATATACATGAGATGGTCAAATATATGATTATAAAATGAGCAAAAATAACAAGAAGGCATGCATTAGCGTTTACAATAACAAAGATAACATTTGTTTCTTTTATACAGTGGAATCTATGATAAACCCGCCAAATAATCATAGATTCAAGACCATCAAAAACTAAACTTGACAGACATAAATACTGGTGTAAAGATGCCTAATCAAAATTCAGAACATCGATAATTTCAAATATTTAAACAATACCAAAGTGAAGACTCAGAAATTCAGTTAAAGTGAAGGAAAGGGAAAGACACGAGTATTTATTAATTGTATTCATTGAAAATATTGCAACAATTAATAAATAATTATTGATATTTCAGTTGTCAACTGTATTATGAAGATAACTTCCATTGTTGTTATCCACGAATTATGTATATAATGTAAACAGCTAACGTTTAAGGAGCAAATAATGATAGACTTTATATGTATGTTGTATCCTTTAAAGTGCTTTACGCTGTATTTCCTTCTTTATCGTAGTAGACTTAATGTTTCTTGTAAGCTTCTCTAAAACTTTCTTCTTTAGTTTCTTTCTCTCCTCTAAAACAGTATTTTCGATCTTCGTTATCTTTTCTTTTCTTGTTTCAATATGTGTCCATCCTGCTATTTTATCTCCTTGTATATGTATATTAAATTTTTTCTTACTTATTTCATTATTGCTTATTGCCTAGTCATCAATCCTGTTCAACTTACTAATGGCGATGGATATTATTTCATCATGTTTTACAAATTTTGTTATATATTAACTTTTTTTTTGCAATCTTTTGCCACAAATTGCACCAAACCGGTTCAAAGCCCAAAAGATAATAAACTCTTTTACTGCTCATCCAACCAACCCCTAAACTAGCAGCTACAACAACATCAATCGATTAAGTAGCCATGACAACTTATATACAACTCAAATACTTATGTGCTGTTTTGTATTTCTTTCTGACACCTCCGTAATGTTCTATCTCTTTATAAAAACATTCTTAATTTCATTGACCTTTAGAAACTTAATGCCATTATCTACAGGTGGTAAAGCTAAAGTCAATGTACTGCAATCAATTGTATTACTTCATCAGAATGCCACGTTTACTGAGGGGCCTTTCAACATCTTCAGCAGCTTATCCAAAAGCATAATGTAACTGACTGTAAGAGCAGAGTTAGCCGTTGCATGGTAAACATTTAAATAAACATATTAGCCTCATTGGCCATGTATTACAAACACTTCTGTTCATCAACTAATATAAAGATTTTAAAAAGCAGATAAATATCTTATACACTATTACAGTATTAAGTTTTATTATATACCTATCTTTTTTCTGCCCAAGAATGAGACAGAATTTTACCTTCAAAACACAAAGGTAGGAAAACGATAATGTCGTTTTCTGGTTCTGTAATACCATGCTCTCAAAAAGAAGTTGGAACTAATTTTTATTCGGTGTTTCTTGAATACAACTAAACAATACGCGAATTGCCAATTATCTGCAGAGCTGTCTGTAGCCGTTTGCCATAGGAAGTCCTAGACTTTCGATCTTCAGAAAATGGGGCTCCAGATGTGAAAAACTGCAGGTCCTGGTGAGAAAAAAGTGAGTGTTTAAAAGGATATAAAATAATTACTAGTAAATTCGAAGTAAATTAGTACAGCTTAAGTAAAGAAAATCTTACTAACAATACATTTTTAACATAACTTTTCAAATTTTATATCTTTGGGAAATCAACTTTGTTACACGTTGTAGTTGTCCTAAGGGCTTACTGTAATATGTTTCACGATGAATTCGACGATATTTATGAAGAAACAATAATTTCAAACAACTGCACCGCTGCTAAAACTAAAGCTACCAGCGATGACGATGATGATGTACATATATCCACTTGTATCCAAATAGGTTTTCTATGTTTCTCGCAACTGGGACATGAACCATCCTCTGCAACGCTCCCATTTCTATCAGGTAAAGCAATAACAGTATACAATATAACAGAATAAATTGTAAGGTATGACAATGGAAAGAGCAAAACGGTTCCCCCCGTTCAAACTATTAACAAGTACCAATGAAATGGCAAAACTAAATAAACCAAACAAGGAATTAGAAAAGCTAAACAATTTTGTTGGATACGAGATCAAAAACAAAGACACAGAAAAAATAAAAACAAAGGCAAGTAAGCTAAGAACTATTACCATAGACATCAACTAGAGGACAAAACCAAACAGTCAACAGACAGCTGAAGTTTGCTGATGTTGATAGTACTTATGATGAAAGGCAGGTTAATGAAAACACAAATCCTGCTGAGGGCAAATAATGTGTTGCATTTCTCAACAACAAAAAATGTCTCCTCGAGAATTAACAAAATGTACGGATTTAATTATTGTGAAATAGGCAGGATGCAGAAAATGTGGTCACCGGATTCACCAAGTTTTGTTTCATAGTCAGAGTAGTACATGGATATAATAACTTTCTATGCCCTCACTGTTGTGAAGAATTTAAATATAAAATGTTGAAGCTGACAACCGAAACAAAAAAATGACAATACTAAATGTTTTGAACTGAGAGCAAAGATATTGTTTTTTGTTTGTTTTGTTTTTAAAGAATTTAATTTGAGCCAAACTGTACATTAAAATGTGTCAGTCTTCATACATATTATTCGTTGTATTCACTGTAATTCAAAACTGACTCACTTCTATCATGCAGTAACAAAATTTGATCAACATTTATATTAATATATAAAAAATATTATCCTAACATTAATATTTGATGTACGTATCGAATTAAAATGCATTACTGCAGCATACAATAGTATTTTAAAAACATCCTCAGGTTTTATTTATAGCCAGCCAATTAAAACACCACGACTCGAAAAGAACAGCATAGCGATTCAGCAGAATAGTCTCTGACGTCAGTATCTTGGAGGCTGGAGATATTTTCGAGTGAAGCTGTATCAAAAGGTCCTTTCTGATATTATCAATAGAAGATTGTTGATCTTAACTATGTACAGTATAGTCACAATAACGATAACGCAATAAAAAACATCGACTTTTTACTTTACCACACGAATTGAAACATGCCATACCTACCCCCAACAGTGTTTTAAAATCGTCTTCGTATCGAGCTGTCCTAATTTCCGCTCATAAAGACCCACCTCGAGTGCCATTGTACGTCCAACTTTCAATGAAATTAAAGTCTTTTCGCCTCAAAATATTATCGACTTCCGTCCATTCATTCGGCAACAAAATTCACTTGATGTATTTTATACAGATTATTGCGAATTTATCATGCCCTTATGCCTTGTATCGTACCTTAATGCAAAAATACAGACGGAGGCAGCAAAATCTCGCTGCTTAGAATCATCCATTTAGTACGTACCCAAAATCTGGCAAATATTGACCCCTCCCTCACCCCCGCCCCCGTAATAATGCTTACTTATTACACCTCCCACCAGCGTACGTACGCTTGACGCACCCACGCCCCCCACCCCAATTCTATAATTCTATAGAACGGCTTATATTTAATCTACGCAAAAACCATAAACGATTAATAATATTAACGTGTTTAATAAAACAGATAGTCCACCGACGTAGAATGTCTGGTTACATCAAGAAATAAGCTCCTTAACTTTAAACAGTTTGTCTAGCAGTCGAACAGGTTACGTATTAGACAAATTATTATCGAGGTTTCACCCCACCCACCCCACCCCCGTTTCCTATGCGTACGTACATTATCAGTAGACCCTCCCCCTACCATACGCAAGCGTATGCATTTGGGTTACCGCCCCTCCTCCCTCCATGCGTACGTACTAAATGGACGGACCCTTATAGGACCAACACATACATTGGTGTTAATGGAAGCAACCTTAACTTAGTAATTTTATCCGATCTTGGAGGTTAGGAGGGGTATAAGACTTTTAACTTCAGTTCAAATATGATATACGAAGTAACTAACTAAAAATCTATCATAGACAAGCAGGATAGTGTGCCGACATAAATAGTGACTAATCGAGTCCTTGTAAAGCGGGGTAAGATTTAATGTACTTTGTATTTTCATGAACTATGTTTAATGTTTGAACAGTTTAATACCCTGAAGTAAATGACAATTGTTATAATATAAGTCCTACAGGTCATGTAGTCGTTCGGTACCGACTATTTCAGTAATGTGTGTTATTTTTTACAATTTGATTGCACATACTTTACAATGGCAAGCATTGATTTATTTGGATCCTCATACATCCATATTCCTTTAGAAAGTTATTATATACACACTGTTCGAAAAGTACATTCGGCAAAAACAAATGTTAAATTATGGAAATGGATATAGTTGGATGAGGGCTATCTAAATGTGTTAGCTTGCTGTAATTTCACAACGAAAGCTGCAGCTGTTAAAAATAAAAATCATATTATCCTGTTATCTGTTGAATTCATCCGAGGTCCTTTTCTCTTGAACCAATTTAGTACCTGGCCACCTTTGTAAATGTCCACAGTGTTCAATAATTTTAGTCTGGGATCATCCATATATGACGTCACGCAATTTAGGCTGATTTTTCTGTACCCCGTCCCCGGCCCGCCAAACAAATTCAGCCCCTTTGTATGACGTCACAAAACTTTGACAACCCAAACCAATAAAAATTGTTAAAATTAAAACTGGTTTTAAATCCCTTTGCATTAGAAAAACAATATAACACTGCATTCTAAATTATTTCTCTGGTGGATGGCACTGGTGTTGGTTTTGTGACGTCAAAATTTTTAAATACCCCATCCCCCATCATCATACTTGTTCGATCCCCCTCGGTGTACGAGGTCATATATGGATGACCTCTGGAAGCTTTTTGATGACATTTAAGGTGCAAAGCCTTCATTAGTCGGGATTGAATTTATTTTCAGGTGAGTAAATTCACTTACATGACCATACTGACATACAGTATACTAGAATACTGAGCTCACATATGTCAGGAATCTCAGGCAGCAGCACTAAACACAAACACAAAAACACAATATCTGACACGTTTTATTTTTATTTATATCACTGGGAGGATTTACTGATTGCAGTTATCAAAATTTTAACTTTGACACGTGTTGTTTGTAAACCTTATTAATAATGTATAAACACTTCTTATGTTACGTGTTTAGGCTCGAATAAACAGTAACACAAGAAAGAGTGAAAACAACATGTTTTGAAAAAATTAATAAATAATTTATTTCCCTGGAAAATTACTGTAAAAATGAAAATGTAAGAACTTATGGTTTTAAGAATCAAATCCCAAAAATAATCCAAGAATAATCCACAAATTAAATTTTAGAAGTCCTAATAATGAAATGTTCTGATGATTTCAAGTTCGGGTCCCGATGAAGAATCCAAGATGGAAGGCGATGACGTATGCTGTATCCTGTACTGTGTTGAAATCTACAGTTCCTTGTAAAAACACAAGAAATAATCCGGTGCTTGAATTAATGAGATTCCTTTGTTGAAGAATTCTGCACGAGCACTCATAATATTTCCAGAGAAACAAATTAATATTTCAGAATCCAAATAATCTGAAGAAAAATTAACAAATAACTCGAAACACGGGCGACAACAGAAGAACGACTTAACATCAAGTACTTTTAAGTCCAAACTGAGATTTCTGTCTCTAAGTATCACTATTAAAACTACTTAATGCTTAATTTCGGAAACGCCTGAATGATGAAATAGAGGGTCACGTGACCATGTTTACATATAAACAAATCCCATAACCCCAGTATGACCTTGACAAAAACCAATCATTTTAAAATAAAAATAGAACTTATTTACGTGGTTGCTACTAATTTTGAATCAAGGTCAGGATCTAGGTCAACATTTGGTGTTTATGAAAGAATGATTCGGGTCAACTGATTATCTGGAAAAAATATCACCTCCAGTGAATAAATTTTACTTTGCAATAGATGTTAATGAAAAATAAAAATACAAAAAACTGACAAACAAACAATTAAATTAAAACAAATATATATTAAATCGGATATACGTAACACTTCCACCCATAAAGAAAAAAAGAATTATATGATACAACTTTCTTGTTACCATATAATTATACATGAAGTTTAAGAAACACATAAGAAGTACTCTTATGAATTATAAATAATGTACATGAAAAAATACATTTCTATACACGGGAAAGTACATCTGCTATTAAATTATCTTTTCCCTTGATGTGCCTGGTGTCAAGGTTATATTCCTGTAACAACAAACTCAACCTTAGTAGTCTTTGATTTTTATTTTTCATCTTGCCAATGAAAGTAAGAGGGCTGTGGTCACTAAACAGTAATCGAAGAAGGAGCTGAACTAAGGTAAACTTCAAAATGTTTTAACGCCAATATCAAGGCCAAACATTTCTTCTCGACTGTTGAATACTTTCTTTGGTGCTTATTTAATTTCTTAGAAAAATAGCACACTGGTCGATCAATACCATTTTCGTCTTCTTGAATCAATACTGCTCCAACCCCAACATCACTTGCATCAGCAGACAATTTAAAAGATTGGCTGAAATTTGTAGCTGTAAGAACTGGCAAGCTTTTAAGTATGGCTTTTAACTTGTCAAAAGCCTTCTGACATTTTTCAGTCCATACGAACTTGTTTTTCTTACTCAATAAATTTGTCAGGGGTTCAGCAATTATAGAAAAATTGGAACAAAATTTCCGATAGTATCCAGCCATACCTAAAAATCACATCAGTTGCTTTTTATTTACAGACACAGGGAATTCAGAGATAGCCTTGGCCTTAGCATCTATAGGTTTACCTTGTCCATGTTCCACGATAAGTCCTAGAAAAGTTACACTACCACGGCAGAACTCGCTTTTAGCTAAATTAATTGTCAAACATGCATCAGTGAGTCTGTCAAAGAATTTCCGAATTGTTGCTAAATGTCCTTTCCATGCGTCGTTGTAGATGATGACATCATCGATGTAAGCATCACAATTTTCTAGACCAGAGGTGATCATATTCATGAGATGTTGAAATGTACTTGACGACCCTTTCATCCCAAGCGGTATTACTTTATACTGATAAAGTCTATCTGGAGTCACGAATGCCGAAATTTCCTTGCTCTTTCCGTTAGTGGGATTTGTGAAAATCCTTTCAGAAGGTCAAATTTGGTGACATACTTGGCATTCCCGATCTTATCAATGCAGTCATCGATTCTTGGTAATGGGAATGAATCTGTTTTTGTCACACTATTCACCTTCCTATAATCGGTACACATACGGAAAGTTTTATCTGGTTTTCGAACAAGTATGCATGGTGAACTCGTCACTTTTCCTGGGCTCTATAAAATCATTCTCCAGCAAATATTGAATTTCTTTTTTGAAGTATTCCTATTTGAGAGGTTCGTCCAGTACGGGTGTTGTTTCACGGGTTTGAAATTTACAATTTCAACGTCATGGAACATTTTGTTTGTTCATGTAGGAACATCAGGAAATAAGTGCGCATATTCATATAATAACTGTTTAAGTTTATTTATTTCATGCACTTGCAAACGTGAAAGTTTCTTGTCCAGATTTTTCATAATTTCTGAATTCCGAAGATTTGTCGCTCCAATATCAGTAGAATCCGATGATATTCCTTCACTTCAATATTTAATGAGTGGGACAGGTACAACTAAATTTAATTGCATGTTTTACCTGGCTATCTCTTTTAATATACTGGTACTCCTATAATTTATTTAGATTCCAGGATCACGTAGTATCATAATTCAACTCATTCATTTTCTTCTTAACTTTGTAAAGGCCGTAATATCTAATCTGAAGAAAAATTTGAAGAATGAGCAAGAGAGACAGAACTCCATCATTACCAGACTCAAAAGTTCTCTCCACTGTAGTTCTGTCAAACCGTAATTTCACTTTTGACTTGAACTGCTGAATGCCAAATTCAAGTATAATAGGCTGGAAAGTTCCAGACCTAAAATTTTACCCATGATCCGATTAGACAGATTTGGAAAGGCCAAATTAAGTAAAAATTTTATCAAAGTTTTAGTATTCCTCAAAGGAATTGCTTGTGAAAACCTTGTTGACGCACACATAATGGTCAACAGGTATTGGTTACCTGGCTTGGTCTTAGGTAAGGGACCAACACAATCTACCATAATTCTGCTAAATGGTTCGTCAAAGGCAGGAATAGGTTGTAGATGAGCCTTAGGTTTCTTCTGATTGGGTTTTCCTACCATTTGACAAGTATGGCAAGATCTACAGTATTTACCAACATCACTTTTGATTTTTGGCCAATAGAAGTGAGTCAAGATCTTGTGATAAGTTGTATTAATCCCTAGATAACCAGCGAAAGGTGTGTCATGGGCCAGACTAAGTGTTTCCTGTCTGTAATGTTTTGGAACTACAATTTGATAGTTCATTGACCACTCGTCACCAGCAGATACCTCGGGAGGTCTCCATTTTCTCATAAGAATTCCATTTTTAATGAAATAACACACGTGCACTTCAGAAGCTTCAATTTCACTAATGACCCTTTGAAACAAAGAGGAGATCTCAGGATCTTTTTCCTGTTCGACGACAAGTGATTGTCATTTATCACCCTGATTAGAATAAAGAGAATGAGTAGTTAAAAGAGGATCAATGTGATCAATACCCTCTGATTCATTCAAATAAGGAGTGAAAGTGACCTCATCAAAAGCCTGACCAATACATGTGTCAGCTAACGGAATACTTTCCTTATCAATATCATTCTCAAGAGCTTTCTTCGCCATAGCTCTGGTAACTAAACAAGCTGGGAATAAATCAGGGAATTCTTTTTCAATTGGATCGACTTTCTGATCCAAAAAAGGTATGTCAGTTACAAGTGTATTAACCACAACCTTATCTCCAGCTAGGTCGTTGCCTAGTAATAAATGAATGCCCTCAACGGGTAAAACATACACTGTGCCGACTGTCACGGGTCCTGAGACTAAGTTTGATGACAAATTTACAGAATGGAGAGGAACATTAACAAAGCCGCACTCTACCCCCTGAATGAGAACACTCTCAGTACAAGAAGACTTCTCAGAAAAAATAAAAGACTCTTAGAAGCTCCTGTGTCCCTTAAAATTTTAATAGGGATAGGATTGGCCGAATCACCCAAGAAAAAAAAAAATATATATATATATATATATATATATATATATATATATATATATATATATATATATATATATATATATATAGAACCCTTCGATATGAAAGGTTCATAATTCTCCATAATAAAATCAGACTGGGGTTCATTAGACCTAACAAATGTATTGCTTTCAACACATGAACGTGACCATGACCTCTTAGAAAAAAGAGCATTTGGAGAAGGTCTGTCTTGATTTTTATGCCTATTTTTCAATTTGTAGCAATCAGAAATAACGTGTCCTCTTTCCTTGCAATATGTACACGTATGAAGAGACAAGGATCTTGAATCAAGTTTGATTTTTAGAAGTTGCGCAAATTTGAGTTTTAGAAGGGATTGTATTAGGTTGAAATAATTTCCTGCCAGAAGACTGTTGAGTATAAGTCTTGTAAAGAAAAGGAACTATGAGTTAACGCATACTCATCAGCGGCATGAGCAGCATTTTCCAAAGTTTCGATCTTGTGCTCGTCAAGCTAAGTCTTAATGTAACTATGGACAGAGTTTTTGAACTCTTCAAGTACACATTGTAATAATTTAGTCCAATGCTCCCTTGGCCACTTCAAATTTTCAGCAACTTTTTCAAAACGAGTAAAATATTTGTCTACTTCTCTTTCTCTGAAGGAGGGTGGGAACAAACCTTATGTTCTTTGCAAGATCAAAACTTAAATTTGGATTTGAAGTATGAATGTGCTTTTCACTTGCCAGCTCGATTTCTTTCATTCTACATTGATATTCCCTATCTTCCTTCTCTCTCGCCGATTACAAACGCATTTGCTCTTTCTGTAACTGGATTTGTTCATTTTGCAATTCCGTTTGTCTTTCCTTTTCTTTTGCTTGTAAATGCATTTGTTTTTCTTGCAACTGCATTTGTCTTTCTTTTTCTTTTTCTTCTGGTTATAAGTGCATTTATCTTTCTCTATTTCTTGTCTCTCTCTCTCCTCTTTCTCAGATTGTAACCAAATTTGTTTTACTTCTTTCCGAAGCTCCAGCTTCCTTAACTCCAACTCTATCTTGTATTTTAATTCTAATTCCTTTACTTTTACGTTAGAGTCTGAAACAGACATACTGAGCAAAACCAAAGCGCATTTATCCAAAACACTGCTTTTTTCCTAATACTGGACCAAAATCCTTTTATGTCTTGTTTCTATAAGGAAGATTTTGCTTCAGAAGATCGTATTTTCTGGCAAGTTGAATCAATTCATCTTTTTTGAAAAAACTCTAATTGTTCCTGGGTAGAATTTGAAAGAAAGATTTCCACCTTTGATGCCATTTCAGAAAAAGCTTGCCGATTTCACTAAAGATTTTTAAAAATTTCAAAAACAAAGTTTTCTGAAATATTTTAGCCAAAATTCAAATATCTCGGACGAGCTACCCAATTCATATGTCATGTTTTTAGGCTAAAATAAACAGTAAGACAGAAAAAGTGAAAACAACAAGCTTTGTGAAATTAAACAAATAATTTTTTCCCTGGAAAATTACTGTAAAAATGAAAAAGTAAGAACTTACCGCTTTAAGAATCAAATCCCAAAAATAATCCAAGAATAATCCACGAATTAAATTTTAGAAGTCCTAATAATGAAATGTCCTAGTGATTTTAAGTTCGAGATCCGAAGAAGAATCCAAGATGGAAGGCGATGACGTATGCCGTATCCTGTACCGTGTTTAAATCTACAGTTCCTTGTAAAAACACAAGAAATAATCCGGTGTTTTAATTAATGAAATCTTTGTTCAAGAATTCTGCATGGGCACTCAAAATATTTCCAGAGAAACGAATTAATCTTTTAGAATCCAAAACATCTGAAGAAAAATTAAAGTATAACTCGAAAAACGGGCGACAACAGAAGAACAACTTATCATCAAGTATTTTTAAGCCCAAACTGAGATTTCTGTCTCTAAGCATCACTATTAAAACTACTTAATGCTCAATTTCGGAAATGCCTGAATTGCGGAATAGAAGGTCACGTGATCAGCTTACATATATCTATGCAGGTCGGGTCAATATTATCGTATCAGGTACTATCCAATCATAGTATATTCAGTGTTCACCCTTAACAAATACATCTTGAAAAAGTGTTAAAAGACAATACACTGTCCATATTTTGTTGGTCTTTTGAAACAAAGATATAGGAATACAGTGTGATAAAAGTTTGTACATAAGAGACGTTCTATATGTACCCTAAGTTTGGCAATTTTGTTAGTCAAAAGTGTCTGAGAAGCTGTCATTTGCCTACTTGCCGATGCGAATGGTTGAATGTTTATTTTCAAACCAAGTTCGTTTATTTCTTTTGCAATGTTAAAACCTTTATCTACCATTATGCATTCTCACCACACGTTTGTTTGGGGGTAAAACATGGCGGATGTTACCGTAGCACAGGACGCTCTTATCTGATTGGTCAATATTGGACAATATTTGTGGATTTGATTGACGGGTCGGATCTATGTATTGCTATGAACTTTTGGATAGATTATGTTACCTTTTGCGAGTTTGTTGAGGGCTTTTACGTTATTTGATCTTCAGGGCCAGATCGGTCGGGGGGGGGGGGGGGGGGGGTATGTTTCCAGGGTGTCCGGAAACCCGCCCCTTCCCCCAAGCTAAAAAAGAAGTACACACAAATGTAGTCGCATGTCACTTGCAATTTGACCATCTGTGAGTCGCCGTTTGATTATTGCTCACTTTTATTTGGTATTGTGCACACTTGAGTAAATAGTAGCAACAGGGGACGCCGCTACAGGGCACTAGCGATCAAGATTAACGTTTTCTCAAAATGTCAACCTCATTACACCCGGTACTTTCTCCGCTTTAATATGTAAAAAGCCGGCATTATTACATCCGAATGTATTCATGGTTGAAAGGTCAAATGTCTATATTTAGCGTCATTTCTACAACTTATTCAGCGGGGAAAAAAAACGAAAACCGAATTTTTCAAAACGCTGAAAAACTAAATATGCGAACATATACGCTCACCTACGCCTACTTTTTAAATACTTTGGAGTTCTTTTTACGAGAATAATGGTAAAATGTGTGCGAATATTTGCGGAAAACTCACGAATTACGTCTTTTTCAAAGGTCACCCATGCCAGCAAGAACGGTAACTCTTCCAGGCACATGGGTACGTACAAAATGTAAACAATACAATAATTTGGGTTCAAAAACAACGAAAACTTGATTGTATGAAAAGGCAGACGTTTATAACAAGGAATCGGATTATACAGACGTACTGTCATTCATTATACCAAACTTATTACAAAATATTTGTACAACTTTTGTTGTGTAATATATTTTTGAGGTTAGAGACTCGACGGGACTATCACTCACCGATTCAGTGATACTAGACGTATTGACAGGGCCGGCGCTACCATATAGGCAAACTAGGCAGCCGCCTAGGGCGCTGATTTCAGGGAGCGCATATTTAAATTTTTTTATTGTTATAAATTTTGAAACTGATATTTTCCGGGGGGGGGGGGGTCCCCAGAATCTAACTTTGCCTAGGGCGCCAGATAGTCTGGCCGGGTTTGGCGCCGGCCCTGCGTATTGATAATATGTACGTGATTGTGATCACTGAGATATTATCAATGTCAGGTCATCTGTTCTACGTACGATTCTTATCTAGAGACACTGGTATTAAAATTAAAATGTTCATGTCTAGTAGGGACGGATAAGAGGTAAACGTTGAACTATTTTTCAGAATTTTGAAGAACGAAAACAAATTCATTAAAAATCGTCATGCCATTTTTCGTGAATATCAATATGAATATTGTCATCATAAGCCAAGGAACAGAGAATCGATCTGTAGTATTTATCCATTTAAACAAATACATAATCATACATATTTCTTGAGAACCAACTCAGTGCCAGTTTCTTCTCTATCTCTGATACCACAACTGTCTTTACTTCATGAACAACGTAATATTGCTCAAAACAATGGTCAGAATTATTATGAAAATATCGCAAAGTTAGGACATCCAAAATTTAATGTTGCACCATCCTAAGTTGACACTATAGAAATCCTGACTTACTGTAATGAAAACTTAGTGGAAAACCTTTTGTCATTGATTTTATTTTATAGATATGAAAACTGACCAAATATATCTTATGAAAACTAAATTCTAAAATAGCAATTGTTATTTACTAAATTGTGATTTCAGATAAATGTACATATGTACAAGAACACTGTAATGAATATGCACTATTGGTTTTAAGAGTCACATACAATTTCAACTTGGTATGACTCATGCTTTTCCTATTTCATGCAAAAATGTTTGGGGGCGTGTGATAAAAAGGCACAGAAAGTCTTCAGAAGTACCTGGAACATAGAAAAAGTGAATTTATTCTTGAAACTGAATGTTCACAACACATTTATATATATAACAATATGTAAAAAATATGCAACTTTCAGCATGAAGTAACATGAGGTCAAGAATTTTCAAAAAGTGACCAAAGACCAATATTAAAAATGGTGGACGGTACATGTGTTTGAATGCTTCCTGTGAATTTGTTTGAAAAGATATCATAAAGATGGGCTCATTTTTTAAATCTGCACACTCAAATTAAACAGAAAATATTCCATTTTAAAAGCAACATATAATTTCAACTTGTGTATTACTAAAAAATATAGTATTTCATGCAAAATTGTTGGGGGGGGGGTGATAAAAAGGCACAGAGGGGCTCCTGAATTACATGGAACATATAAAAAGTCAATTTATTCTTAAAGCTGAATGTTCACAAAACATTTCTATATAAAATATATGTAAGAAATATGCAAATTTCAGCTTGTAATAACATGAGGTCAAGAATTTTCAAAAATTGCCAAAGACCAATATTAAAAATGGTGGACGGTCAGGGCCGGCGCTACCATATAGGCAAACTAGGCAGCCGCCTAGGGCGCTGATTTCAGGGGGCGCATTTTTCATTTTTTTTTAATTGTTTATAAATTGGGAAATTGATATTTTCCGGGGCGGGGGGGGGGGGCACCAGAAACTAACCTTGCCTAGGGCGCCAGATAGTCTGGCCGGGTCTGGCGCCGGCCCTGTGGACGGTACATGTGTTTGAATGCTTCCTGTGAATTTATTTGAAAAGATATCATAAAGATGGGTTCACTTTTGGAATATACTCACTCAAATTAAGCAGAAAACATTCCATTTTAAAAGCAACATATAATTTCAACTTGTGTATGACTAAATATAGCATTTCATGCAAAAAAGTTCTGGGGGGTTGATAAAAAGGCACGGGGGGGGGCTTCTGAATTACCGGGAACATATAAAAAAGTCAATTTATTCTTAAAGTTGAGTGTTCACAAAACATTTCTATATAAAATATATGTAAGAAATATGCAAATTTCAGCTTGAAATAACACGAGGTCAAGAATTTTCAAAACTTGCCAAAGACCATTATTATTAAAAATGGTGGACGGTACATGTGTTTGAATGCTTCCTGTGAATTTATTTGAAAAAATATGATAAAGATGGGCTCATTTTTTAAATCTGCACACTCAAATTAAACAGAAAATATTCCATTTTAAAAGCAACATATAATTTCAACTTGTGTATTACTAAAAAATATAGTATTTCATGCAAAATTGTTGGGGGGGGGGTGATACAAAGGCAAAGAGGGGCTCCTGAATTACATGGAACATATAAAAAGTCAATTTATTCTTAAAGCTGAATGTTCACAAAACATTTCTATATAAAATATATGTAAAAAATATGCAAATTTCAGCTTGTAATAACATGAGGTCAAGAATTTTCAAAAATTGCCAAAGACCAATATTAAAAATGGTGGACGGTCAGGTCCGGCGTTACCATATAGGCAAACTAGGCAGCCGCCTAGGGCGCTGATTTCAGGGGGCGCATTTTTCATTTTGTTTTTTTATTGTTTATAAATTGGGAAATTGATATTTTCCGGGGGGGGGGGGGTGCGCCAGAATCTAACCTTGCCTAGGGCGCCGGATAGTCTGGCGCCGGCCCAGTGGACGGTACATGTGTTTGAATGCTTCCTGTGAATTTATTTGAAAAGATATCATAAAGATGGGTTCACTTTTGGAATATACTCACTCAAATTAAGCAGAAAACATTCCATTTTAAAAGCAACATATAATTTCAATTTGTGTATGACTAAAAAATATAGCATTTCATGCAAAAAAGTTGGGGGGTTGGGTTGATAAAAGGCACAGGGGGGCTTCTGAATTACCGGGAACATATAAAAAGTCAATTTATTCTTAAAGCTGAATGTTCACAACACATTTCTATATAAAATATATGTAAGAAATATGCAAATTTCAGCTTGAAATAACACGAGGTCAAGAATTTTCAAAAATTGCCAAAGACTAATATTAAAAATGGTGGTTGGTACATGTGTTTGAATGCTTCCTGTGAATTTATTTGAAAAGATATCATAAAGATGGGTTCATTTTTTAAATCTGCACACTCAAATTATGTAGAGAACTTTCCATTTTTTATATATTCTATAATTATGAACAAACCTCCTCTGTTGCTATAAATATACTTTTGCTTTTGTGTTTCGAGGAAAGCCAGGGCCCCTGTAAAACTTTGGACCCCCCCCATATATATATATATATATATATATATATATATATATATATCTTGATACGGTTATGATCTTCAAGTAGCTCAACATAAAAAATCGTAGCACCATAAAAAGAGAACTGACACAGCATAACGTTGGAATTTTTATCATGGCTCGGGAAAGTGGAATGAGAAAAAAAAAAATTATATAGAAAAATTGTACCAACCTTAACCATGCTAATCTCGGTAGCAACCTCTTTTAATTCCTTTGTACCTTATATGTGAACACATACACACGCTGGAAATGTCGTGTGCTATATATTTGGCTCCTGGTGGGATACCTCGTATCTATAATTATATCCAGGCGTTTAGAACGGTAATAGCTACTACTTGGAATTATATTCCAGTTGAATGTGGAATAGAACTATAACATTATACTCATCCTGATTGTTATGTTGAAGCTCATGTGTAATTAAATAATAATTATGCGCATACTCACAAGTCTCGCGTAGACCTGGCATGGTTGTTTTTGTGTGGAATTTTTAGGGAAATTCCCAAAACGTGATTTCTTAGAAGCTGTGTGGGGGTATTTGGGGGATAAACATATTACGTGGACTAACATAGGCTACCATGTTGTGCGGCATTTGTGGGGAGAAATGTTAGTTATATAGGACATATGTTTAGCACGGGAACGTTATTATAGTAACAAACATTTTTATTGGGACAAACGTGTTTATGGAGACAAATGGTAACATTGTTACATTTGGCTGACCTTAATTTTGGTTATGTAGTAACATTGTTAGAGTTGATCTCGGCATGCGCCATTAATGGTGCGTACGGGAAATCCAATGTTAAATTTGGCCATAGGTTTAACATGGGAATAATATAAGGGTCTATCAAAACACCCCAAACCACCTCGAAACACCCCAAACCTCTCGTAACCCTTACATAACGTATATAAAGAAATAAAATAAAAGTACTATTTACTTATATAATTTAGTGGAGTTACGGTATAGTGTTTTATCTGTTAAAACAAAAGCAAACAGCACTTTACGTACATATATATAAACATAGAAACTTCAGAACAAAACGATTATAAGACCATTACAAACAAGTGAATGTTTTCCTTTTTTAATGTATGTACAATACGAAATGACAGCATACTGAAACCATAGTGACACCCTGGTACTGTTTATTAAAGCATTTAATCAGATTAGTTAAAAAGAAACTCCTTGAGCATTGTACATATGCTTTCAATATAGTACGAAGCAAATATGCAAATTTTGTCTGCCGTTTGTTCATTTGATATTTAATTATTTATGTAAAACTCAAAAGGACCGAGATTTTAGAATCATATGAAGTTGGTAAGCTTTGGATAAGTATAATTTTATGTGTAATTCTATATCTGATCACAACACAAAGACTTTCTCATTCACATCCTTTACCTCAAATAATAAATATCAGCAACACCAACATTAAATTCATACAATCAGTACGAAACCTATGTGTTACTCTGGACAGTACTCTCACATTGCACCAACATGTCATGAACATATGCAAGGCTGCATGTCTTGAGCTGAGACGCATCAGCTCAATTCGCAAATATCTTTCAGTTGATGCCACTAAAACACTGTGTTTTCATTAGTACTTTCAAGACTGGACTATTGTAACTTAATTCTGTCTGGTTCATCTCAATATCTGCTCCAGAAACTTCAAAAAGTTCAAAACACAGCTGCTCAGATCATACTTAGAGTACCACGATCAGAGCACACCTCCCCGCTGCTCTGTACCCTACATTGGCTATCCATTCGATCCAGAATCAAACACAAAATTTGTTCTCTGTGCTACGTTTCACTGTCAGACTCTAGTCCAACATACCTATCTGACCTCACCCATGTGTACGCACCAGCAAGATACTTACGCTCCTCTTCTGACAATCATATACTCATTATTCCCACTATGAAAACGAAGTCATATGGACGTTCTTTTGCATACCAGGGCCCAGCAACGCGGAATGAATTGCAAACTGAACTTAGACAGAAAGACACAGTAATCCCATTCAAGAGTGCTATTAAAACTCACTTATTTTGACTGCAAGAACAAACTTAAAGACCTAATAATGTTTCCTACCTTAAATATTCTCAGCATGGTTTTTTTATGTTTTCTAATTTCATGGTGTTTGTTTTTGTAATCATATCATTGTGTTTTTTAATCTTATAGGTATTGTCTAATGTTGTAAAGCACTTAGAGCTTCTGAAGATTAGGCGCTATATAAAGTCCTCATTATTATTACTATTATCTTGAAAGTGTCACCTTGCACTTCTATAAATTATTGTTTGATCTTAATAAAAAATTGGGTTTTCAGAATTCTGATCTCCTTTTGCAGTTCGAACTTAGTACCTCTTCACACCCCAGCACTGTAACAACACACTCATCACGGAGGTGGATGCATCACCTGTTCACTTCACAAAAAGCAGCAAACACGCAACCTGAAAGTCATGATAGTTATTATGAATCCGTCCAAACCTCAGTATTTGTTATTTAATAATGCCCATGAATGTATATCCAGGATGAAAACTATTTTAAGTAGTAGCTGGTGTTTGTCAAGTTCTTTGAAATGTACTACAGTATCAAAATTATATATGTTTATGAAGCTAATTCCCTTATAAATGGAGAAGTCTACACTTTCGCTACCAATTTAAGACTTTATTTCAATTGACATGTGATAAATATTCATCATATCAAGAGACTGGTCAAGTTCTTACTCTGAATTTGTCCAAATGAAGAAAATATCACCAATAAATCTACCATAATAGAACGGAAATTTCCAAGTTCTAGTAAAGATTTTTTTCTCCCTCTCAGCTACATAAATATTTGCATAAGACATGGTGATTCTTTTACCTATGGTCATGCCCTTTTCTGCAAATAAATCTTTCTATTGACATAATAAAAGTTGGTAAAAAAAAATATATCTTGTACTTGAATCCTTAATGCTCGAAAATACATATATATATATATATATATATATATATAGAGAGAGAGAGAGAGAGAGAGAGAGAGAGAGAGAGAGAGAGAGAGAAAGAGATAAACAAACTACTGATACAAAATCTTTTTTATTTCCACTAGACCTAAAAGGTCACATGGGTCATTAAATAATGTTACACAAAGCAAAATTTGCCAAGCAACAGTTCTGAATTGGCAACGTTCCAGATGTATTAATTAAAGATGAGAATAAAATGGTAACAACATGACAAAGGTAGGACTCATATTCATGATTGTATGGGCCGAGCAATTTTTTTATTGCTGGTTTACCGTAATTAGAGTAAATTATACAAATGAAAAGTATTTTTATCTTATTTCATTATATATGATCAAACCTATATTAATCAGTATAGAGGAAACCCAGATATCAGCTTCTGTGTAGAGAAAAGGATACAAGTCGCTGCATTTTCTGGACCTGCTTGTGTTTGAAACATGTGCTGTCAAGTCCGGGCCAATGAGTCAGGTGCTAATGTCAAGTAGGACTATTCCAAACTCAAGACTGTTAAAGAACTGAAATTCCATCAATAAAACAATGTCCCTATTTTTTCACTTACAACTAGGAGAAGCTCTCAAAAAATTATTTTTCCTAAAAACATAACTTACATTTTTAACCATTCCTGGCCAGCCAAATCCAGATATACTCTATTTTATGTTCACCCATTTCCAGGCTGGTTCCCATTTTTCCATACAATTAGTGCTGTGTGTCTTCTAAGTTTTATCACTGCAGCAATGATAAACCATACAGGACACATGGTACTAATTGTATGGAAAAATGGCTGAAACAACGAATACGACATATTGGGGGGGGGGGGCAACTGCTGCCGAGTGACAGCACTATAGAGCTATGAATTCTGCTATAATACTTCCAGAAATGGATGACTTTATTTTGCAGTCAGCAGATTTTCTGTCATCTTTGCAAGAATTTTTGCCTACAATGGCATTACCACCTTTGCACTCTGCTCCATCACTACCTTTGGTGGAGGATTTCAAAAGTAGTAAAAAGAGAGAACTGGAGAGATTTTTACAGTAACAGAAATAAGCAGAACAAGTATTTTCTTATTCAACAACAACAACGATAAGAACGTGAGAAAAGAAGAAAATGAGAAGATGAAAGGATGAGGAAAACATTAAAGTGTGAAGGATGGTAGGAAGGCAGTGAATACAAAATGCTGTGTGTGCTTTAGGTCATTTTGGCAAAGGCATAGTATCTGAGACAAATGTATCAGACTTAACTCAAAATGTCTTGATTTCTAGCATTTCTTGACTGAAATGGGTTCTTTTTTCATTCTTGAAGACCTCTCCTCCTCTCACTCCCGTTTATTCTCTTTATTCTTTGGACACTCTGATGACCAATGTCTGTCTTTCCTTTGTTTTGATGTTGTGGACATTCTAGAGACCAATGTCCTTTCTCCTGACAGATATAGCAGGTACCTTAACTTGTATCTCGAGAGGAGCAGTCTATAGTCTCATCTGAAGTATACTTTCAAATGACTCTGTCCAGGAGGACATTCTTTTTCTACTCTTCCATCTTCACAGTTTAAAAACTGAATATTTACTCTTGGTTTAAGGCACTCTCTCTCTCTCTCTCTCTCTCTCTATATATATATATATATATATCGCAAGTGTGTTATGTATAATATTGTCTGTAATAAAGCAGTATCAACTTAGATATCTAGGAGCATTTTCTTTATATAAAAACAACTCAGTGGGAATTTTTAGGGAAATCCCTGAAACATTTAATTGTTGTTTTATCAACTGTATGTCAGGTTTTACATTTAGGTAGATCACTGGATGGGCAGAAGGACAGAAAAGACAACTATATGCATGGAATGACAAATATTTAGAAAGATACATGTACCGGGTACATTGTTTATAATGGCTAAGAGCTCAAAGAATGTTCTGCTTCCATCTTTTCAATGCATTCTTGTCCTAATATAAATATTGTAACTGATGTGCACTTTAACTAGGTAATTATGTTGCAGGTTTTCTCATAATGTAAAAGTAATTAATACATGTTTTAACAAGATATGTTGCAGATTCTTTCTCTTAATGTAAATAGTCTAATATATTCACATTTTAACAATTTGTGGCAGATTCTTTGCTATGCTTACAAATCAATGAAAATTTGCTCTTTCAGAATTTAATAGCTCTGTTTTAATGATCACTTTAGGTCCTGTTGTATTTCATCAGGATTATGTTTTACTTTGAAAACTTGATAGGTCATAAATTTATATTTCTTTGCACTGTTACTAAACTATCTCAACAAACCCCTACCAATGCACTACACCATATGTATACCTTTCCATGAATATGGTATTATACCATGACGGGAAAGTGCTACTCAAGCATATGTAGACAAAATTTAATTACTGAGTGTGGATCTACACAGGCATAATTGTCAGGCAGATAGTACACAAGAATAAACACCTGCTCCATATCTAAATAGCCCTCTACCTTATGTATTAATAGGTTTGGCATCATCGACTCTGATATTACTGACCACTGGATCTCAATGACATGAACCTTTGGCTAAGTTATGAGGTCTTAACTAAATTAACTGTGCAGAAAACATTATTTTCTTATTAGATTTACCGTGATCATGACCTCAGCCCAAAAGAACCCAGAATCAATAGCCTGTATTACCATGCGTTTAAGTCATCCACAACATTTGTGAGTGAACTTATTGTAGAATAAAAGTCATTCTTCAAAATACATATTTCTTTGCAACACAATGACTGTAACCTTTAAGCTTTTGACCCCATCATAAACAGACCCCTTCCATACCTAGTGTATAAGTCCTCCATGCACCTTGGTTATGGTATGTGGTCTGGAATGAAATTATACAAAAACCATTTTTCTTCCTTTAATCAGTGACCTTAACCTTTATCCCCCAAAATAATAGTCTTCTTCGTTGCTTCTAGTGTATGCTATCCCCAAAGATAAGTCCAGACTTGTGATGTACAACTTGATTATTTTGCATACTATGGCCACTGACCCTCAAATCAATGTTTCTATCTTACCCCAAAATGCAGACTGTCCACAACATTTGATCCAGCTCTGTGATATTACTAATGTCATTATGCAGAAACATTTTTCTTTCTTCAATTAGAGACAGTGACCTCTGACCTTTCGATCACCTATCAAAAAGCTTCGTCCTTTTTCAAGATGCAAGCTATTCGTAATGTTTGAACAAGGAATTGTGAGGTAGAATATTATTAAGCAGAAATGGATTTTCTTCCTTCAAAGTGACTTTGACATTTGACCCTGAGATCAATAGGTTTCTTTCTTGCTACAAGTACAAGCAGTCTATAAATTCTGTTGAATATAAGTCCTTTACTAAAGTTATCAAACAGAAAATGAAAAGTTTAAAGACAGACAGGTGTGGCCTTTGGAAAGGCACTTAGCTCCCAATTTCCTCTGCAGTGATATAACCGTTAATGTGTGGAAGTGCCAACCAAACAACCATTTGCTGTTCAAAAGAAATTCCAACTCTCAAATTGAGGTAACACTCTGTTGTTATTGTTGTTGTTGTGATTTGGAGTTTTTAATGTAGCTTTAACAATTTTTCAGTCATATCGCTACGATGTCTGCAATGTGGCAGTTTATAGTGATGTCTAACACTGGGGCATCATGCCGCAGACATGTAGCATGATGTCCCACTCAGTCAAATTATCCTGACACCGGGCCGACCAGTCCTAACACTAACCTCTTAATGCTGAGCGCCAAGCGAAGCAGCTGTTAGTACCGTTTTTGTAAGTTTTTGGTATGACTCGGCCAGGGATCGAACCCACGACCTCATGCATCCAAGGCGAACGCTCTAACCACTAGGCCACCGGAGCAGTCAGGCAACACTCTAAATATTTCCAAGATATAAAATAAGACTAATTATCATTCTTTCTTTTTATGTTACGTACCTAACAATAATCACTAATTACTGTGAATTTAGGTGACATAAGAAATTACCTACTTATATTAGGCTTTATATTTCTTCCTCTTTCTTTATTTTTTTTAAATGAATGACAATTTAATTCATTAATTCTGTATTTACTAATTAAGTAACCTTGTAGAAATGATGTATAACCATTATGTAGCAATTCATGCAACTTTCTATTCTGTCCTTTCAAAAATGTGTTAGTTCACTGTACTACTAATATTACAACAGAGATTTCACATTTGATTTTCAGATTTTAAATGAAGCAATAAACTATACAAATGTCTACAGATTATTAATGACAACTCTCTTAAACTGTCACCTTACTAACTGCAAAAAAAAAACAATCTTTCTATCAGGTTCAGATTCAATGTACTGTTTTACAACATTAGTTATTCTTGGACAATAGAAAAATAATCAGCATGCAATTTAGAATAAAGAAAACTGACCATACCCAGTAAATGTCTGTCTCACATTTGCTCAGCCCCAGTCAGTAAGTCATGTATAAACTAAGGTATTATTACAAGCCATGGTGGGGCCCCGAGTGGTCTAAAGCGCTCACCGTTCCGGATCACTGCCATCTCACCTCTGTCTGCGTGGGTTCGAGTCCAAGATTCGGCTAGCGTGGGTACGTGGGAAAGCCTGCCAGTAGCTTCTGGTGGGTCGGTGGTTCTTCCCTGGGTTTTCCAGGGTTCTTCCTCCACCAGTTATACTGGCCGCCATGTATAGCCTATCTTGTGCTGAAAAATGGCTTTAAACCCTAGAACAACAACAACAACAAGCCATGGTTTGATGTCTAAACATTGCTGCAGGCTTGAGTTAATTTCTTATGCAAGGCTATTGTGACCAGAGAGAAGAACAGCATCTTGAATCGGCACAGGTGTTAGATCGAGCAACTTCCCACCTATGTGTTACAGCTTAGTCCCAAGATCAGAGGAACCTGTGAGGGAACGGGGCATGTTCTAAATCTGTCCCAACATGGACAGACAGCAAGAAGGATATTGTTCGCTAAGTTTGATTGGATCGGGTCAAAGCGACACTCAATGGAAATTGTGATAACAATTTTGATCCGAATTATAACTTTTAACTAGCAAACGAAAATTTAGTCTCACCTAGGAAGATTGCTGAGCAATATAGGGTTACTCAGAGGAAGCCACTTGTAATTTGGTAGTAAAACTTATTCTAAGGAAAGACAAAGCTACGTAATGATCAGTAAGTTATTTGCTTGAGTTTTGCAGAATATAACAGAACTGTAATTTTAATTATGTGTAGTATGTATACTTAATTACTAGGATCCTAAGTATGTATAATTACCTTTGTAGTGTTTAATTTACATGCATAATTGAGAAATGAGTATTATGTAGAGATTTATGTAGATTGTTAGCTTGTGGTCAGAATTAATTTTGTAATTCACCATTAGGTTACTTCATAGTAAACTAGTGCATTTATCCATGTGATATTTTAGAATTTACACATGCTTGAATTGTGAATTTGGAAAATGATTGAAGTGTGTAAGATTAGTTAATATGGATGTATGGATATATCCGAGCATGGACATTTGAATATTTGTGTATTTTATACGAGTTGTAATGTAAAGAAATGCATCTGATTGCTGTGATATTGTTTAGTATGAGATTAGGAATATGTACTGATGTGATGCAATTTATTGATGCATATATGAGAAGTAACTGATACTGTACTTTTTATTATGTCGTTGTTTTACCATTAAAGAACGTATGAGTACTTTGATGTGAATGAATGCATTATCTGATGATAGGCTGGGTGTAGTGTGAGTCAAGAGTCCTAAGGAAAATATTGTACCATCCTTGTGTTTTCACAGGAAGCTTTTTGGGGGACAGAACTTCTGGTTTAGTCAAGTCCTGACTCTCTAAGGAGGAGATGGAAATGAGACTAGTAGAGCAGTTGGAATCGACATGTCTAGCAGGGGGAGAAAGTCAAGAAGGTGGAGGAAAAGGAGTAGAGGAGGAGGAAGTGGAGAAGGAGGAGGCGTATTGAAAAGTCGAGGAGAAGGAATTTGGAGAAAGTCGGGAGGCAGAGGAGAAGAAATTAGAGGAATAGGAGAGAAGAATACACAGATGATTAGAATACAAGGACAGGTGGAAAGCTATCTCGCACAACAAATCAAATGATGCAATAGCCTATCACAGGGTCGAGCAGAAGGAGAGGACTCAGGAAATTTGAAGCACTTGACACCTGAATTGTTATTAAATTGTTTTTTTATTGAATTTAACGTTTTTTGTATATTCAATCATTTAACCATCAGCATTGCTGACTGGGGGCTCGGAGATTTAAATCTATGTTTCACTAATTTAACTTCCAACAAAAATCAAGCCTGGGTGGGACTTCCATAATAATCTATATAGAATATTAGGAGCACCCCACTCCAACCATAACACACCTACCACAGTGGCAGCATAACAATCCCCATCACATCACAGGCTGCAAAGACAACATATGTTGGAAAGATAATCCATTAAGTTGCAATTACTCAACTACATGTCAGAAACATTGTCCTGTGTGTGTGAATTCTTCCAAAAGCAGCTGTTCTAATAAACAATAAACAAATGACCTTCTTCATGCATCAATGTGTGGTTTTAAATTAGCAATGGCCTGCTAAAAATTAAACTGCCTAATATTTGGGCAAATGTATACTGCCATTTATGCTGAAAGTGACTGTTTTAGTTCATGAGAAACAAACAGTAGTTTGCAGCTAAAATAAAAGTAAGCTGCTGTGGAAAAAATCCAAGCACTACGTCAAGAACGGTATGGCATGAGAAATAAATGACCTAGCATGGGACAAGAACAGCATGGCAGTAGCACTGGATAATGAATGACCTGGGGGAGAAATTACTTAAAGCTTCTATTTTAGATAAATATACTGAATACGTGAAATATTAGGTATACAAAGCAGTAATCTAGAAACTGGGTGAGGTTGAGTAAAACAGCTTTTTTCTTTCATCGATGAAAGAAGGACCAGTTGTTACTGTCAGGTATCCCATGAGTATACCAGTGATCTCATTATCAGTAAGTTAATGGCATTCCAAGTTCTTAAATGCCATACGTAATACTTCACAGTATAATAAGCTAAACATAAATGTTAGCCAGAATAACTAGACCATGAAACACAGGTCACAGTGACCTTATATTCACTGATAAGTGCAATACAACACGACATATCTGAACACTCTATAAGCAAAAGTGTCCGAGAAAATTTCCTCAACATAAACCCTCACCAGTTTTCGCATCAGAAGAACAGACATCATCAATCCATAAGCAAGAATTGCAATGTAAACCGGTCAATAAGTTGAACTTGTTAACATCAGACTCTAAAAAGACTTAATTCGTAATAACAGCTGTTTCTTTGTTCCTGGATGTTTTTTTCTTCATATCTGTTTATTGTACATGTCAGTGTACTGTGAATATCTGCCAAGAATTATATTTAAATAGTAGTAGTAGTAGTAGTAGTACTAGTTTCATATTTTTGAAGGCCCTTCATTCCTATAATTTTCACATGCTAAAGACATATTTTACATTTTAACATTTGAAAATGCATAAATTATCCATCATGTCATGTGATGCTGGAATATATATTAATTCAAAAGTTATGTCTGCAGCAAAGAAAAACAAGAAGGTTATGAGTCAGAGGAATAAACGGAAACTGTACTAACTTTCAGGAATGGAAATTATTCCTCGAAGATATCTGACTCATCAAAATTTGCTTCTCTATGAAGTTATGTCACCTGTATTACACTGGTGACAATGTTGTAACACTCAAATGGACATGCTTTGTGGTAAGACAGAGTAAAGTATTTTTACAAATATAAATAATGTCATTTACTGCAACAGACTGGGTCATACCAAACCAACCATTCTTTCAAACTCCTGCAGTTTTGTGCCTAGCCTAGCTAATGATAAATATGACTGAAATGACCTTGCACAAGACAATGGGTGTGTGAAAGGTGATTCTAAACTCCTAAGTTTCAAGACAGGAGCAAGATCAGTAAATAATTAACAGAAAAATATTTTATCCTGTAGGGGCCCCAAGTGGACAAGTGGTCTAAAGTGTTCACCATTATGGATCACTGCCATCTCACCCCTGTCTGCATGGGTTCGAGTCTCAGGTTTGGCCAATGTGGGTATGTGAGAAAGCTTGCCAGTAGCTTTTCATGGGTCAGTGGTTCTTTCTGGAGTTTTGTTGGCTTATTCTTCCACCATTTATCCTGGCTGCCATGCATGGCCTATCTTGTGCTGAAAAATGGCATTAAACCTACAACAATAGCAATAACAACAATATTATCCTGTAATAAAACAATGAAATTGATATATCCTTATTCAAGGTTTTGTCACTCATTCACATGATCTTTAATTCATCATGATGAAATACACCCAGTATTTTTAATATACAAAAACAAAATATTTTCTCTGTATTTTCTCAAGTTTACTGTACACACACACATAAAGAATATATCTTTTCCTTTTTATGTACATCACAGCCGAAGTATAATACATGTCTGACTGCATATAAGTTATATTTTAAGTCCTTCATTGAGAAATCTTCATCCAGAATGTTGACTCCAGGCAAAATCATCACATTATTTTTTGTACAATAAAAGGAAAAACTGTCCATAAATTTCTCATTTGGCTGTTTTCTGTTGATTGTTAAAAGCTGTTGTTTACAGCTACAAGACAGTTACACTAGGAAAAAAGAGACCTCAACTGAGCTGCCTCAGCCTCCATATCTTCGGATGTTCTCACTTGCTGCCTCTTTCCATCCATACTTATTTCTAATTCTCTTTCATGCTGTTCCAGCTGAAAAAAATTTGTTTACAACAAACACATACATTAATTAAAGATACAGTTTTGTGCAAACTGAAACCTATTTTCTAAAACAGAAATTATTAAATCTTTCATGAGATTTAAAATAATGTGAAAAGTTTTCCTAGTTGGATATTGTTTAACTGAACAATGAAACCAATAGAAAATGACAAATATTTTCATTATTTAAATATTACATTTTGTTAAAAAGAGATTCTGTTCTGTAAAAGGTTGATAAAATGAGACATTCCTTATTGAAATACAAGTCTTTTAGTTTCCTGAAATTTCATCCATTTGTAAGTATTAAAATCTTTAATAGTAAAAATCTGCACAGTACGTGTAATAGTGAGACAACCAAGTATGTCATAGTATATTTAATTTTACTAGTTTTTAACCCTGTCCTTTAAAGAGACAGGCAGCAACCATGTACAACCCAATCCATCTATGCTGACATTTTTTTCTTTTACTACTTAACCCTTCCACCAGTCATTAAGCGATGAAAACCCCTTTAGTAACATAAAACTTTAATGCCTGGATAAGATTTGAATAGTCAGTAATTAATTTTTTGCATGGCAAGGTATCCATTGGGCAGGTTCCTAATTATGCAAGGTGCATCCTGACCAAGTTATACAGGAAGATAGCATGCCAAGCAATTGAAGTAACTATTACACTATGGTATTAACATCAGGGAGATTAATGCAAGCAGAATAAGCCACTGTAATACTTTTCCCTGAGGTGGAATTTGGAATAATTTCAGTCGTACCCTGATAAAGTTTCATAGAAATAATGAAGCTAGAGGTTTTGGCCTTTGGAGTTAACCTAGTTGTCGATGACACCATCAACATAAGAAGTACAATGTGATCTCTTCTGTACCTTAATCATGTGAGCTGAAAATGTCTCCTACTTATCCAAAAAGATCAATTATTTTTCTCAGTTTCCAACTGGTTATATAGCTAAGTTTGCAAACAGACCAAACTCTTCTTATGCCATTTGTATAAATTCATTATTTTGAAGTTGTACTTAATACAGATGCATAAAAACAAGAAACATAAACATCTATTTAAAATAAAATAGTAGAGAATCAAATGTTTACCTCAGGATAAACCTCATCATTCTGTGAGAAATCCCCTTTTCGCCTTGGCAAAATATGGACATGTATATGCTTAAAAAAAGAATGAAATTAAGTAGGTAAATATTGTCTGGACAAGAGAGGGAAATCCAAAGGTACAAATTTTGCAAATAAACAATTATATGAAATGTGTATGCATCAATTATTAATTTAAATACCTGGATAAGTAGGGAGATTTGTAATTAGATATCACCTTGAATTTTTGCCAGATCAATCACTTAATGGGTATGTAAAACCATAAAGTGGGATTTTTTAGAGGTGGAGAAATTTTAAACACATGCTTTCATGATAGCCAGAACAAATGTCAAAATTTACCACATTAATTGTTATAGCCATTCTATATATGCAAATGCTAAAGCATAACTAGCCACAACTAAAATCCATTGTTTTTAACGAAAAATTGCCACATTTTCAGTCTTCAAAAAATACTCCATGTACAGTAATATTAGTGTCAGAAATGACTAAACCAATAAGCCCAATTCAGAATCTTTTGGCATGATAGCCTCTTGTATCCTAAATTACAAAGACAAAGACCCATCCATGATTTTTACTTTTAGGATCACAGAACAATGTTTTCAGTCCTAGTTTTATGCCAATGTAACACTATAAATGGGAAAGGGAAGTAACTCTTTTATGTCAAGTAAAACCTAAATAATTAATTGAGTTACTTTTCCTGGGCAAATTTTGCTCCCTGTCTGACAAAAATCCCAAATAATGGTATTTTACAAAATAAAGAAACATATTTCCAAAGATATTTATTCAAATAAGATGTTTTGCGATTTACAGTATTTCAGCTTAGGAATATCCTGAGGACCAGATTAGTCATGGAGGGGGGTTCAGCAACATGAAAATGTGCCAAACTTTTGTTGAAGATAGGGTAGGATTATTATCGAGAACAACCTTATCATGGAATACTTACTGCCCATTGTAATATATTACAGCTTAATATGAAACCTTGATAATATGGGGCCCCTGGTGACCTAGTGGTCGATGTGCTCACACTGACAGATCATTGACATTCCACCTCTGTCTGCACCAGTTTAAGACTCAGGCTTAGCCGGTGTGGGTATGTGAGAAAGCTTGCCAGTAGTATCCTGTGGGTCAGTGGTTCTTCCCTGGAAGTTTCTGGGGTTTTCCTCCACCAGATATACTGGCTACCATGTACAGCCTATCTTGTACTGAAAAATGACATTAAATCCACAACATCAACAACAACCTTAATAATATGATACCTTATAATGGAATAATTACAGCCCACTTTAATATAGTTTAGTTAATTTAATGTGAAAAATTCCATTTTTCAATGTAAGCATTAACCATGCATGTGACTCCAGAATTCTGGGTTGATATAGGTAATTCTCATGTTTACTATTAGACTCTCACCTGTACACTCTGTCCTGCTTCTGGGTTGATGTAGGTAATTCTCATGTCTACTATTAGACTCTCACCTGTACACTCTGTCCTGCTTCTGGGCTGATGTAGGTAATTCTCATGTCTACTATTAGACTCTCACCTGTACACTCTGTCCTGCTTCTGGGTTGATGTAGGTAATTCTCATGTCTACTATTAGACTCTCACCGTACACTCTGTCCTGCTTCTGGGTTGATGTAGGTAATTCTCATGTCTACTATCAGACTCTCACCTGTACACTCTGTCCTGCTTCTGGGTTGATGTAGGTAATTCCCATGTCTACTATTAGACTCTCACCTGTACACTCTGTCCTGCTTCTGGTCCATCCTGAACCCCAACAGTCAGCGATGTTGCACTGAAGTGTTGCTGGACAATGCCAGACACTTTTTTGACTGTACTGAATAAATCTGCTATCTCAGCTTCTGTCAAGTCAGCTAATCTTGGAACTATTCGCAATGGGGATATCAGAACATGTTAAATATGTTAAGGTAAATACTGACACAAAGACTTAACAAATACAATGAAGCCTTGCTATTCAGTTTATTTAAATACCTGAAAATAAAAATCAAGATTATTACAAACAATTTTTCTCCAACATTTTTAGAAAACAAATTTTTGTTAATGTGGGTAGGAACAAAATTGCTGGATTAATATTATTTCAATGTATCATTAACATTTGAAAATGAATAATGGTTATACACAGAAATTTTCTTCTCAATCAAATATTGTATTGTGTAAGACAACCATACTGTGTATATATATATATATATATATATATATATATATATATGACAGGATGGGATTAATGGCTGACTCAGCAAAAGGATATAATAATCAATGATAGAATGTGAATAATGGCTGACTCAGCAAAAAACTTGTTGAAGGGCAATACAGGACAACTATTGAAAGAACTAGAGTAGACAGAATAAAACTAACCTTTCACCAATGGAATTCTGACAGTTACTTCACTACATTTCTACCTCATCAAATTGTCAAGTAAATTTCAATCACAATGTTGACTGTCATGATTTGATAGTTTCTCTCTCAAACTTTGATTTTTTTTGGTGGGGGGGGGGGTCTCACCTTGAGAAATATGTTTAAATTTTTTCTTCTCCTTTCTTGCCTCTTTGTATTGACCCACTGACCTTATAGCATCTTGGAATAGTTATAAAGATATTCTTGGGTGTGTAGAACTGCAAATTTTACCATTCCAAATGTATCTACCATGTATATAATTAAATCTCAAAGAAAATAAATGATACACAAGATCACTTTCAATCAGAGATAAACGTAATAAAATATTGTTTATGCAGCTAAAATTCTGACATCTTTTAAAAGTCAAAGTTTAAAGGAGTTTATTTAGAAATAGACAACACTCCAGTAAGCTGAAAAGTAAATGTGGTCTCTTTCCAATCTCTTCGGGTGATAGTCGTGAATAAATTTCATTTAAATTTTTTCAGATTATTTAATCAATAAGCATACATGGCACACACCACCCTTCAAACAAATCAGCTGGTAGTACACAGCACTGTGAATTTAATTTTCCTAGGTATAGTTTTTTGGTTTTGCATGAGATTTTCAATGGCACTTAGATTTGTGGATTGGGGAAGTGGTCTTTTTATTTTCTATAGAATAACTGTTCATGGGGTCTTTAAATGCATGGTATATTGCAAACACAAAATTCAAGAAAATCAGAAAACCACAAACAGTAAGGACTTCATATTGTAAGATTATCAATCTGGCTTGGTCTAAGTATGATTTGAGTTGAGCATACTAACCTAACTAATGAGCCTAATTTTCTACCTATGGACAGGATTTAAACAAGTTTCCTTCTGGTTGTGAGTTCGCATGCTAACTACCAAGTCAGTCTTGATCCCTAAAGACAGGACTTGAAAAGGTACCCTTCTAATTGTGAGTCCAGCTTGCTAACTACTGAACCTAATTTACTTCCTATGGGCAGGACTTGAAAAGGTACCCTAATGATTTGAGTCCAGCATGCTAACCCCTGAGTCAGTCTTAATCCTTATTAGCAGAATTTCTTGCTGAGTCCAGCATGATATCTACTGAGCCACTACTGCAGTCTGTTGTTTTGTCATACATGGGTAATTTCAAACAAGGATATGTCCCGGCACAACTGGCTTGATGTTGACGAAGGCAAATGACAGGGAAGATCTGAAGAACACATGCTTACAACTAATTTGAATCTTACCAAACTGGTAGTACTCATGGCTGTCTATGAGACCTGAAACAAAAATTTTATACTAATGTACATCTACCATATAAATGCATTTCAACATACCACTTGTACTTGATAGTAAGTTGAATCCAACTGCTACCTGCATGGACCCATATCTGTCATTGCATAATGCTCCAGATGATCTGGTTCTGTGCAGTTTGTTAAGAGTAATCAGTAAAACAGACAACCCAGATCCTGACTTGTCAGAACATTATGCAACAGCAAATCATGATATATGTTATTTGCGCTTGTACTTAACTAATAAGTGAGTATAGATGGTACTCAAATTGAGAGATAAATGTACAAAACTGACTAATATACACAGACAGAGAAATAGACAAAGACAAAAACAGTAATCAATCAGGGTGAACAGATGTTCCTTAGATCCTATTGATACACATTACAATGCATACCCCATGATATTATATGATACATATAAGGACTATAATTTTAACGTGGGAATTACCATATAAACCTGTATCCTTTACTTTATACACTATCTTATAAGTTTGACTTGAACTGCAAACAGCATAGACCCTGATCTGTTGCCACATTACGGTCCACAATGTTTGTTTAATTGATTACTTATAACAAACTGCATATAACGAGATCTACCAGTGCATTATGCAGTTGGACTTGACCTATAAGGATGCATAAATGGTATATTACTGTATATTGTTATTAATAATTATTTAAATGTCACAATATATCACTTATGATGCAATCTAAAATAGTCTCAACAATACTGAGAAGATCCTCTCTGGAATGTTTCACATCATTGTGTATAATTGGTCGGTTGACTGTTTGCTTTTTAATGACAGTTTAAAATTTAATTCACTATCTCAATTTTAACATTTTACTGAATATCTCATGCCAAGGAAAATGGCAGTAAAGTGCCTTTCCAAAGCGCTCACTAAGGAAGCTGGCCCATAACATTTAGATTATGAGTCTGATGCTCCAAAACTGAGCCAGCAAAGTTCTCCTTGTTTTAGCTAGGTCCTTTAACATTATTTGTATTGCTGCTAAACAAATGTGTACTGTAAAAGCAGAAATTCAACAAGAGACCCAAGTGGGGCTGATAATGCTCACCTGGCTTATCTAACTTAACAGCTGACCATTTTACTAAGCAGGCTGAAGTAGTATTGGAAGAACACATCCTATGCAAAATATCTTCCAAACTTATATCAAGTTGATTTTATGTATTTTATCATCTCTTGATAAAAATTATTTCTAAAGATAAAGCCATAGTTATTGTAGGAAAGTCTCTTGCTCATAATGAAAGTCATCCAAGATGATAATTAACCAAACAGTTCAAAAATATGACTTCAGGAGTTGTAACAAGCTCAGCCAATCAGGTGCAAGATCACCCTATTAATATGTGTGCATCCTGCTTTCTAAACTGCCCAAGATCTTGATCATATAAGTACATAGTTAAATTTTTATCAAATCAGTTCAGAATTGTGGCTTCCAGAGTGGAATTAAGATCTGCAATCACATGCAAGATCACCTCACAGATATGCATGGTTGTCGTTCATTGTTGTCACTGGAATCACAAGGATAACAGTTACTGACTGACAATTATCCATAGATACCATTTTTAAGTGAAGTCCAACTGTAAATAACAATTGTTACTCTTGTAATTTTGACCTTGTAATCAGGGTCACAGTTACAGAAAATCTGATGTAAGCTATTGGTTAAAGATTTTCTCTTGCTTGTATTTCCTAAACCCATTTATGAATTTTCTTCATACTTGGGATGAAATATTATGACATTATAAAAATTCATTTTATTTTAGGTGTGCTTGCCCCTTTGACCTTGTGGTCGATGTAACAGCAATAGAAAATCTGTGTTATGGTTATGGTTCAAGTTTTTTATTTTCATTTGCTTACATTTCTTAAACCAATTAATGGATTTTATTCGCAAATGAGATGAATCAATATGAAGAAAAGGAAACTCATTCTGTGACACATACATATGCTCCTTAGATCAATAGTCAAAATCACAGTCACTGATAATGTATGTTATGCCTTTACATTTTTTCATTTACACATTTACTCAGGATGTGAATTCATTCATTCTGCAACATGCTCACTCAAACTACTGACCTTGGGGTAAATGACACATTTTACAGTAATGCTTTGATTGTGATGCCCTAGCCTGTATGTTCTGACATTCTCAGACTTTTCAAAGCCTCTTCAAAATTCAAGGATTTATCGAAGCTGTATGAACTGTGTCAAACTGCTTAAAGCTAGTTATTAGAGTAAATATTTGAAGATACTACAAGCATGATAAATGAGACAGAAAAGGGGAAAGTTTAATGAGAGATTTAAATTGGGAGTAATGTAAGCTTCACACATGTTTACCTCTAGATGAAAAATTAATGTGTCCATACAAATCATGACGTCTGTGCTCTGCAACTGGCATCTGGGTTCGAACTTTCCGTAAATAATCTAGATCCAGCTCTGCAACACACACATCAGTACCCTCACGACACTGTGCAACAACTGCTCCCCATGGGTCCACTATCTACAGTCAAAGAGCAATAAACAATCAAGAGACCCATGTAGGCCTGACATTGTTCATGTTCATCTGTCTCAGGGTCAAATGCCAAGGTTGTTGACCTACATATCTGGTTAGTACGGTGCTATCTAATATAACTGTTGGCAGATCAGAATCATTTGTGCAAACTTGCAAGGCCTTGTGCAAGGGTGCTTTCTGCTTCTGTTGATCAGTGTTCTAAAAAAAACTCATTTAAAGGATTTTATATTTTCAGCAACAGCAGCCAAATTTTACAGCAAATTGGCATTATTTATATAAATTTAAAATGCCTTTATGCAAATTTACTCAAATTCTTTTCAGTGTTTTTTCAAAAGTCATTTAAAGGTTTTCCTATTTTTAGTAAAGGCAATCATATTTGATGACAAACAGCATCATTTGTATAGAACTGAAACGCCTTTATGCCATCTTTTCTATCAAATTCAGTCAAATTGTGTTCAGCAACTTGGGAGAAATAGTTGTAGTTGTTGTAGGCTATACATGGTGGCCAGATTAAATGGCTGAGGAAAAAACCCAGGAAAGAACCACTGACCTATGAGAAGCTATTGGAAAGCTTTCTCACATACCCAGCAGTATTTGGGGACAAAAATACTTGCTTAAAAGGTTTCTTTTATATTTAGTAATGGCAGCCATATTTAATAATGGATCAGTATTCTTTATGAAAACTTAAAATCTCTTTATACCAGGGCATATTCTGTCAAATTTAGTCAAATTATGTTGAACAGTTTTGGAGAAGAAGTTATTTAAATGACTCTCAATATTAAGTAATGATGGCCATATTTGACTGCAGATTGGTGCCATCTATACAAACTTTTAAAGCCTACTGCATCAGCATGCTCTCAGTCAGATTTGGTTGAAGCAGCTCCACTAGTTCTTGAGAAAAAATTTAAAATTGCAAAATGCTGATGGATGACAAGTGACACAAGATAAACAATGCATGCCTTATACATAATCATAACAGAACTTACTTAACCTTATGGAAAGTGGATCTTAGAAACTTGAAACTGCTTTTATGCCGAATTTTTCTGTCCAATATGGTCTAATTATAATCAGCACATTGTGACGGAAAGTAGATTTCAAAAATTGTGGCCATATTTGTTTTCAGATTGGCATCTTGTGTACGAATTTAAAGCACAGCCAGGATGAGTTCTGTCAAATCTGATCCACATGTTGATTACTTTTTGAGATTAATAAATCATTTAAAGGCATTTCTATTTTTAGCAACAGCAGCCATAATTTAAAAATCAGCTCTGTATTACTGACACAAGGTTGAAAGCTCTTCATACGAAAAAGCTTTCTGTCAAATTTGGCCACATTCCACTAGCAGTTTTTAAGAATCAGTTGTTCAAAGGTTTTTCTTTTTTGTGAATGCAGAGATATCTGAAAGCATTCTGTGGCTGAATACTTTATGCAGAATTTTGTTTGATTCAACTGGGCAGTTTTTGAGAAGAAATTAGAGTATCTTTCCATTTCTAGTAATGGGGCTATTCGTGATGTTATCGTGACCTGAAGTTGTATCGCCACTTTTATTGATATTGTCATTATACTATCTCATGATATGTTACCCATCGCATACAAGTGCCAAGAACAACAGTTTGACACACAGGAAATTCCATTTTGTTTCTGCCATCAACAACTGTCTGTAAACTATCTGCAACATGTACTGACTGAAATGTACTACTGCTATGAGCATATTTATATCGTAATCCTCTGTATTAGCAGTCCCACCTGTAATGAACTGTAATGGATTTATATGGGTTGGGGGAAGGGCATCTAAAATCTATATTATATCAACTATCAATATTTTTGTATGATATTGTTGTCATACTATAATATATCCTAATATCATTAGAGTCTATATGAAATAGTATATTGGCATCATTTGTACAAGCCTGAAAGCCAGAAGGCATCATTGCATAAAATACAATGATGCTATCAAATTTGGTAAAATTCTATTGCACCATATTTGACAATAATTTAAAAATAATTTCTATTTTCAGTCAAGGCAGTCATATTTAATTATGAATCAGCATCATCTGTATAACTAAAAAGAGCCATTTAAACCAAATATTTTCAGTCAAAATTGATCAAATTCTGCCCATCTGTTTTTTGAGAAATCATCTGAAGGCTTTTTTACATTTTAGTACTGATCATCATAATGCATGCCATTATGCTCTCTGCCAAATTTGGCTGAAATGTTTCCAGTTGTTTCATAGATAAATTTTATAATAGTTAATATTGATGGATGATACACAAGACACACAACAATACATAAACTCACTTGACCTTATGGCAAGGTAGGCCCAAAAAAATAGCAATCAATGACCAATAGAGCTAAAACTCATTTACTTGCATCATTCATGGCATGAAACTAGACTGAGTTGGAAATAAGAATAGTCCTTTTAGGTATCAGAAAAGAGGGAACAATACTGATACTACTACAGGATACCTCATCACTGGACTAAAATACTCAATAAACCAGTGATAGAAATAAAGACCAATGAACTAGTATAGAGATGAATGGTCTATTAGTCCAATGATCCTTCTTTTTATTACATTGTATTCCAACCAAACAATAAGGTAGCATGTGGTATTACTTTCAATTTTTACAATTCTCTATGCCCATTATTATTACCACTTCAAATATAAATTACATCAATATAAGCATATGATGATAAACTTACAAGCTGATGCCCCAGAATTAGCCAAAGACTCTCTCCACAGACTTCCTATGATGATCATTGCTGTTCCACTGGTACCATAGCTGCTGATCCATAGTTTGAACAGATACTTGTGCACACGAGTGAATTTAGGATGGAACATGAGACTCTTTAAATAGTTCATGCTCATATAAATGTTTGCAATTGTTTTTTCCATTCCAAATAATTTCTAACATCAGTTATTTAAAAACTCAATCTGTGAACTTCTTCTAGGTTTTGCCTACATCAACATATCAGCCTGAGGCTTACAAATGAGTATCAATGGTAAAGTACAAATGTACAGCAGTCATTATTGCTGTATTCATAAAGCACAAGTGTACAGCATTCAAATTTACTTTATTCTTAAGGTACAAGTGTACTGCAGTAAAAATTATTGCATTACACTGGTAACATGAATGGACATAATGACCTAAAACAATCTGGAAAATGTACTCCTCAAACAGTTTCAAAAATATTTCCAATTATCAGACTGGAGTTAACGTAAAAAAAGGACAGGGAAGGAGATAAAAAATTACTGTGCATATCTGCCTAAATGCCAAGTCCAAATGCAAACAACTTACACCCTGATCTGCCAGCATAATGTGCCAGCAGATCAGGGTCTATATTGTTTGTTCTACTGATGACTCCTAACAAACTGCATAAACCCATTTATGCCAGTGCATTATGTGACAGTCTATTGGGTTCTATGATGTATGCAGTTAGTTTTGACTTATAAGGGAGTATATATGGCAATTTGATGACCACAGTTATAAGGTAAAAGGCGACAGTGTCTTTCAGGTGGATATTAAGATTACAAAACTCATTCACAACAGTTGAATTGAAAAATTTGACTCAATTTAAATTGTTCTTACTGTATCTCTTCATAATGTTATGTGAAAAAAATTAATGTTAAATACTGTAATATTAAGTAAGACAACAAATTAACGAATCAATTGATAAGTAATTAAACATGTCACTATTTTACGTATACATTACAATAAGCAGTTTGTAATTATACATGGGTGTCAAGTTTATTTTTACCCATAATGGTCACATCAAGTTACACAACTGCATCCAATACCATCTGAAAAATCTGCACTTAACACAAACTCTAACCTATGCGTTAAAGCCCAACAGACATACTAATGGGCTTAGTGTCTCTGTAATCTAGATAACAAAACCATGAGCACAAAGAGTCTTTAAGATATTTTGTTATCAACTGTTCCTCCCAATTTCAAAGAAAACAATCAATTATTCAATTAACTTCCATGACAGACTGATTCCCTGCTTACCATTGCATGTCCATATGAAGAACGTTTAGAATTATGACTACCAGTCTGTGCAGCTGCCACAACATAACACTGACATTCTACTGCTCGGCTTCGAAGTAAGACCTATAAAATAATATCAAAAGAGCAATTAATTTTCATCTTTGTATTTTGCACAATTTATTTTGAAATAGAATGATTTAACTAACTGGTATTGAGATGTAAAACTCTATTGTGACATTAATAATGTATCCCTAACCAGGCCTCCAGCAACTCTGTACACTTTGCAAGATCTGACAAAATACCAATACATTGGTCCCTCAGTATAAAATTGGCCCCACTGTATAAAGCCCTTCAATATATCACTAACCCTCTTTTAATGCATGTACAGTCACGAATCCCATTAAATTATTAGAATTTTGATATATAATTTATGACTGAATTATTTCACTTGATTTTAATGCTATTGAGAGCTAATTACAATGTTATTTTACATCATTAAATACCCTTTTTTGTTGTGCATTGATCCATTAATATGACACAGCCTTATTGGAACATCCCTCAATAAATGGCTGCCTCATTTATCACATGGTTCACATTTATGGCTCTCATGAACATCATTATGGAGAGAGAGAGCACTGTACATGTAGAAAGCATTGTACATGTAGAGACCATTGTTCATGAACTAATTAAGTCTCTTTAAAGGTCTCCTTCAGCTTAATTACATTTGTGTTACTAATGAGAATAATGAATTTTAAACTGAAAAATATTGGGGCACTAAAACTTTAATTTTTGAAAAAAAGGAGGTTTATAGTCATTTCTAGATAATATTTATCTGATTTAGTGGTAGATAAGCAATACACAGTATTGGTGTGTCTTGCTGGGACTGCAGCAAGCTTATATATATATATATATATATATATATATACAGTATAATGTGATCTCAGTAAGATCATTCTATAAACATATTCCAAATCTCAGTTTCAGTCACTAAAACAATTATAAACCTACCTTGGGTTACTTCCAATCAAGTTTGTCTAAATAATTTCATTGGTAACTCCAGGCTACAATTACCTAACAAATACTAACACCAAAAATAACTGATTTGTGAAGTACCAGAGTTGATTCTATGCTCATATACATATAGCATTGGCAGGGATAATTTCAATTTGTAATGGGCAAACCCTGCCATTGTACTTTGAGTCATGTACAGTCAAACCATGACAAGACTGAAATATATTATACAGTATATAATGCACGGAACATTAAGATTCCTGTTAATGATGTATTCATCTCTGAAAATCTGCTCACATTAAGAAAATTGTAGTGCTTTTGTCCCCCCTTATTTTGCAGGCAATTGAAATTCTTTTAAAATAAAGATTCTATGTATAAACCTCACCATCAATAAAATTATGGTGACACCTAAACACAGACTGTGCAATAAGCAATGGTACAAGACTTCATGGCACTCAATTTATCATAAAAATTGTTAAGTGACCTGGTAGGTATAAATTGTCATTGATGTATAAGAATAATAAATACTGTATATATTGCTGTAACAACATTTTACATTTATTGATATAACATATTAAGAAATCAATTAAATTTATAAAATTTTATATTTTTAATATAAATCCAATTGATTTGCATTACTCACAAATGCATACACAACAGCATTGTAGGAGTTTCCTCACTTCCATATCAATACACGTATATCCATCAAATGCCAAAGTGCACAAACTGAAACTTCAAAACTGGAATTGCCATCATAAACCATGTGAGCTGAAGACATCAATCCATTTAAATTGGATAATTCCTAAAGATGGCAAATTTAAAAAGCAAAATCCTGGCTGAAGTGTCAAATGTACTAAATGAATAGAGTTCACATTCTTGTGAAAATTTAAGCACCAATGATCCACCTGTTTAGGATAAAACAGCCATTAATATCTCACTTACTCTGATATGGTATGTTCACCATTTTCTCATTCTTTTTCTTTAAAGAAACAAAATGGGATGCACAATTTTCTTTTGTATTATAAAAAGATCTTAACAAAGGAATAGTGTATCATCTGACCACTCGGTTAGTACCTTTGATGTCAGACTGATTTGAATATTTAATAAGAATGTCTTTAATAAAAAGTGCATCACTCATTTCTCACCAGTTTACTATGATGGTTTCATGGTTTAATTATTGGAAAAAATCAGTCATAAATTATCATCAAGCTGATTTTTATCAACTGCTATCATTGATACTCTGAATAACATTTGAAATATTTCGAGGACCTGAATCCATTAACTGCTGTGCTCAACAATATTTACTGTCTATACCATGTACCTCAAATGGCAGTGGCCAATCAAGTCATAACTGCAAAGGTAGTAAGTATTCTTGTTCTCAATCCATAGCAACAATTCTGATTAATTAGGAATTATTGTACTACATTATATTTTACATTAAATACTGGCATTTCAATTAGACAACATCATAGCTGCCAACCCCCCAAATAAAAAAATACTGACTTCTTGTGACAAAAATACTGATTTTCAGGAACAAATACTGATTTTTAAAATTGTAATGTATATGTAACTATTTACTACATATACAACCATCAGTAAAGTAGGACAGTGCTTTACATAATTATTTAATGTCAAATATGCACATGTTGTACCATATTCCATTCGGGTGCCCATTCAGAAGGTGCATGAGTGCAACACACTCAGACACATACTTTTTATAGTAGCATTTTCCACACCTTATTTTTTTCCAATCATTATCAATTTGAATGTATCAACTTTCATTGATGATCCCAATTCTGTGTGATTTTCTTATTTAACTGTTTTCGTTCTAGCATATGAGTAATCCTTTGCGATTTTACTGTCTGGAAAATGTGTGCGAAATAAATCACCAGCAACACTATTAACTGAAAAAGGAAGGTTAATTTCCAAAAGAAATTTAATAAACCGAATTTCGATCAAATTACATCAAGGTTCTCTCTGGTATTTATATACGTTGTAAGTTCAGGTTGAGTTGTGTATGATGAAGCAGCAAGCTGATGTTTATTAGCTTTTTCGTACTCTTTATTTCATAGGCGCCCAATAGCGAAATCACGTTACACAGCTTGCAAACCGTAGAGTTTTCTCCTTTACTAGATGGTTTCACAAATCTAAACAAGACGGCACAATTGTCCTTCTAGTTCTGTTTTTGTGTCTTTCCTGGAGAAAATTCTGAATATTCTGCTTTCCTATTCAACATGATTAGAAGTTGAATATTACGAAAATGAGATACAGTGACAGCGGTAACTGTTTATGCGAAATCCAATATGGCGGATAAAGACAGGCATTGTAGCCTCGATTTCGAATGAACCAATCATATTGTAAAACTGTATTCCTATATACATGCGATACATTTCTTTCAGAATGGAACCGAGTGCCCGTTCTAAACTGAAAATTGCAAGGAATTTTTTATATATATTTTTAAAAATAAAAAACATATTATTTGCCAAAAAAAAAGTCCACCCGTATTCAGGTCCAAAATACGGGACAAATACGGAAAAAAACAGGACAGTTGGCAGCTATGCAACATAATCTGATTCAATGACCTGCTCTTCCTGATTGATCTTTCCTTTACTGATTGATAAATAAGACGTTCTGACATGCCAAAGTTAGAGTGTGGTCAAGAATAATTCAACATAAGCTAAAAAGACAATTTTAGGTAGGAGCAAGTAACCAAAAATGCTGGACTACACATTATCCTAACTAAAATAAAATCATCCCAATATTTCAACTACATCTGAAACCTGATGTTATTCAACTCAATTTATAAACTGAACATCAAAAGAGTAAGAAAGAAAAAAAAAATTTTAAAAGAATTTCAAATAGAGAGCAAGTAAAATCTCTCAATGACAGACGATCAAGGAAATACCAGAATGCATCTCTTGTGAACAAATGTCCTTTACATATTAAATATATATCAATTCAAATATAAATGAAGTGATCTGCCAAGGCAAAATTCACTGTTTCATATTCTTCATGAGATAAATGTCTTGGAAGAAACCTACCTCCCAGTGGGCCATGCCTGTGGTGACAGTGAAAGCTGAAGGGTAAGTCAGAATCTCTGCCCCCTGGGCAGTCAGTCCTAGGGACATCTCTGGGAACCGCAGGTCATAACACTGTTATAAGAAAACATTTTGTTAATTTTTAAATTTCAATAAGCCCAATATATGAGCTAATTTTGGCATGGGTACTGGAATGGTGGAAATTGTAATTGTATGCAAACAAGCAGAAGTCCATAAAAACACATTTTACTTTCAAATTTAATAACCGTCCTTCACTATATTTACTAAACAGATTTTGCCAAACTCCAGAAATTAAACATTCTCTGCTGAAATCTGAAAAAATACAGAAAATGAAAAACTTCCACTAAAACCTTAACAAACAGTTGACAACAATATTAGTGCCGTCAATATCATAAACATCAAATGTACTTTTCGTGTTCCAGTAATCACAAACATTTTCAATTTAATACCAATGACAACATGCTTAAGTGACATTCTATTACCTTTTGAACTGTGTCCAGGCCTGTGAGAATAAAAGAAAACATTCCATGCAAAAGAAGTCTCAGAGGTCTTTGATTGGACACTCATTTCTCAGCAATGTTCTATTTATTTTAGCCTTGTGATTCTTTACCCCTATACTAAGATCAATAATGAACAATACATTGCAAGTAATACATATTTTGAGCAATTTAAGAAACACCACTACAAAGAAAACGACAAACATAATCAATACAAAAGGAAGAGCATTCTATTATTCTTTTACTTTCAACTCTGGAAACATTACTGCAAACATGCCAAAGGACACACTGGGCCTATTCTACATCCCTAAGCTTTATGTGTAACAAGCAAGCAAGTAATTCTTTGGACTTTTTTGTTGTTAAAAAAATAAGACAAATGTTAAAAAAAGTAAACAAAAAACATGTCAATTCATTGCTGTCTGATTTAAGACAATCTATAAAAACAAATACCTCAAAGCCACAATAATGTCTGAATTCCCAATGAAATGAAGATGCATCAATTTTGCATATCTAACAGAAAGAGGCCAATAAGTGAGGTAACTTAGGCACACACACAAATGTAACGCTCAGTTCTTTACCACATCTGACTTATTACATCTACCAAAATGGCTTGAGACTAAATTGGCAATACAAATTTTACTGTATGTTTTTGAGACAGTAGTTTTTTCCACAATGCTAACTTACAGTTGCAAGCCCTATTTTGCCCACTGGAGTCTGAACAGGTGGACAGATTTCTCTTCCTTGTATTGTATAGTCACTTTCACACAACCGAACCTTGCCCTTGATGTCAAGGTCAAATAGGTGGGTCTTGTTGTATGTTGCCTGGATACCACCATCAGCATCAATGATTACATGTGTGTTAAAAACTCTGTTGGTCTCATCAGACACCTATGAAAATGACAATATGAAATATTTCCAACTCACTACAATACTAACAGAAACTCTCCAATCACTTGATGAAACTTCTTAACATATTTAATACTTCTATCTCTCTGAACTTCAGTCTCTTTGCATTCACTCTCTCTCTTACATTATATATATATATATATATATATATATATATATATATATATATATATATACACATATATTATATGATTTCATTTCAGTCATAAAGTAGTGATATCATTGTTCCAAGTATACCCCTATTAAACTAATTATCAATAAATTAGAATCTATGCTTCCACAATGTGATGATATTCAGAATGATGTAATAAATATAGTCATTGAGTAATAAGAATTTATTGTAGGAAATACTACACGATTTGAAATTAGATAACATTGCATTATATTTCAATGGCATCAGTTTGCAAGAATGTTCGATTAAATGTTGCTTCCATATATTGTTACACACCAGTTCCTCTGCTTACCTCATTGTACCTATTCTAAGTTTGACATTTTCAAGTCTAAATCTGATACACATGAAGGTAACTGAATCTGCCCAAGTTAAAAAACTGACCAGCAAATTATTTCAATACTTTTTCAAAGTATCAGTCTGTGCACAAGCAAGTGTATAACTGTAGTGAACATGACATATATGTTCCCTTTATAAGTTCAATGCAACAAATAAATTAATCATATAAAACTACAATATAATTAATTTACATTAGCCAAAACTAAATTGCCAAACAAATTAAATAGCAATAATAAAACAAAACTTAACAATTATCATGGGATTCCTATATATAACATGTTATAACATGGGCAGCAGTATAATAAGGGGCAACCATTGCTATGAAAACAGACATTATAGAGTGCTGTCAACTCATTGAGACATGTTTCACAACCTTCTGATGAAAACCTCCTAAAGACAACCAGACTCCTAGTTCTTTTGCCAAACTTTTGTATCTGCTGATAGTGCTGCCATCTAAGGGCTCTGCCATGGCAACACTGTCAGATTTAGACTGGCCGATGAAGTCACATGCTTCTGGAAGGAAAACCATCTATAAAAGAAAAAAGGTCAAGCAAAACCATATTTACCAAATTAAAAGATATAATACTTTTGCAACCATTAATGAGGATAACAAAATTAATGGACTTCAAAATGTTTTAGTTCAGTCTTTAAGTTAAAATACAAATATGCTAATAAGAGTTCAGCCAATGATCAATTAGTGTTTTCGTTTCTTATCGAGAAATCAAAAGTATAAAAAGTAGTCATAATTATTGCAGAATGGCTTTTCCCTAACTAGCAATTACAGCTGATATTCCACTGAATTTTATGAATATTATAAGACTCCAAATTTCAAAAGGGTAAGATGAATCAAAACAAGACTCAGTCATATTTTTGAACAATAGACAGGCAATCAACATCCATTTACAGATGTTCTGATGCTATAGTTCAACGTCAGTACTGGCCTATTATTATTCAAGCACCTAGTAAACAGATGGCAACTAACAGTCTGCACCTTGATATCCAGATTACATCAGGTACTGATTGTTTTCAGCAAATCTCCACTTTTATTCTCATATTAAAAAAATGTCTACAGAAAATGATATTTGACAAGATGTATAATATACATAGTTTTGAAATTTAGGTCAAAGCATTTCATTGTTCAGAATAACATAATGTATGTTTTAATTTTACAATTTGACCAAGATGGTACCATGGTTACAATTTGACCAAGATGATACCATGGTTACAATTTGACCAAGATGATACCATGGTTACAATTTGACCAAGATGATACCATGGTTGCTTCCCTTGAGCTTCAAATGCTTCAGTAGTAGCTTGTACATAAATGACACTTAACAAATAAACAGACGGCATGTGACCCCTTATCAATAACCTGTCTGTATCAAATCAGTCATACACATATCAATGCAAATAATATATTTAATATATGCTTCTCACAATTTTACATATAACTATCAGTAGAGTTTTGAACACTTTTGAATATACTTGGACTCAAGGCCTAAATAAACTTTCAGAAATTCTGACTGATGAAATAAGAACAATCATTCAAGCAGTCTTTACTTTTCAGCACATGCATTGACTTTTGATACAAGAGTTTACAAGTACATAATACCTGTGCTCCTTTAGTTCTTGCCTTTCTAATTAAACTTTCGCAGGTGTGAAAATTGTGCTCTTTATCTTCTGTACAGGTGAGCTGGCAGATTCCAATCATCGGCCATGATGTAGTGTTACGGCTGCCAGCAGAGTCTGTCTTTCCCTCCATCATACTTTTAAGCGTTCTGCAACTTACCCGGAAATTCTGAATAACATGACAACTACCTGAGCATATCTGTGACTGGAATGTGAAATGGGTCTGTGCCACAAGTCGAATCCAGTAGGACATAAGTTCTGTTTGGAACCAGTTAACTTGAGGTCAGTTTTCAAGTGAAAGCATCCAAATTTTCACAATGAAGACAAAGGACTGCAAAAGCAAAGAAGAGTACATCTGTACTTTTGATTCTTGAAACTAAAATACTACTGTACCATGATAAAAGTTGTATTTAAAATGTATGGCATGTACTCAAATGCTACCAACATAGAACTCAATCTGCCATAAGTTGCATTCACTATAAAGCCCCTCATTTTACTGCTGACCCTCTTATAATGTTGGTATGGTCATGGGATACCATCCAATTGTTCAAATTTTGTGTAATAACAGCTATTAGAATTATATGCTTTCACTTAATCTCACTTTCTTCTTGCCTAATTAGATCTGAATGTGCTTTCACTTTATTAAATGCTCTATTGTTTTCTTATATAGCTTTTTTCATGACACAGCATTCTTGGAAAAACCTTAGATAAGTAGAGTATTAGTACATTTGATGTAATGTGAATAAAAAAGCATTAAGAAACAAGAGTCCTGTGATGGGACTGACCCCCAACTGGCTAAAATGAAAAGCCAGGAATCCATGATAAATCCATTTTCTTTTGTACTTTATATCTTGTCTAAATTTGTAATAGGATATGAGAGAGAGAGAGAGAGAGAGAGAAAGAGAGAGAGAGAGAGAATGAAAGAGAGTTGATAAAAAGAATAAGACAGAAAAAGGGAAAATTAAATGGTTTTACTTGGTTAATAAGATCCCTCTTAAATGTTTATTTGTGTGACTTGATTTATATAATTTCATTTAGAACCAACAAGACATCACAAGATTAGTCTTTTGGTGAAAACTTCATATCAATATGACCACCTTCATGGCCATCCATTCATAATAAGTAGCTTAACAAGATTTTCAAAATTGCTGCCATGGTGGCCATACTGGAGGTCAGACTGGCACCATTTTAATTTAGGACTATTTTGTTGTTGTTGTTGTGTGGTTTAATACCATTTTCCAGCACATGATAGGCTATTCATGGCAGCCAGTATTAATGGTGAAGAACCCAGGAACCAATGACCCACGAGAAGCTACAGGCAAGCTTTCTCACATACCCACATTGGCCGAATTCGAGACTCGAACCCACACAGACAGAGGTGAGATGGCACTGATCCATAATGGAGAGCGCTTTAGACCACTCTGCCACTCCGGGCCCCAAAATTTAGGACTAACTAGACATCATATGAAACCTCATGTAAACCAAGTCTATATGACTTTCCATTTATAAGGAATATTGATAACATTTTCAAAATTGCTGTCATTATAACACTGATATTTAAATAGGCACCATTTTCATTTATCAGACATCATAAAAAGTCTTCCTGTGTAAACCCTATTTTTTTTTTCACGAGCAGTGACATTATTTTCTGGATAGCTGCCACAGTGACCATATTAAATGCACCCTTGATTGTACTATCCTGAAGGACAAAAATACCACTTTAATGACCATCTAGTACATTTACCATTTAATTGTCTGAAATCTACCACTACTGAAAATAAGATCTGAAGAAAACAAAATTGAAAAAAAAAATATTTTTACATCTTCTAAACAGAATTTTCACAAACCAGTCTACTGGAAACCAGAATTGTTCCAGCAATGCAATGATACATGCTGAGTGACTACTGATCCGATAATGACACAACAGCTGTAAACTGATTGTTTTAATATGGAGAGTTTAAGGCCAAGCTAGAGCCAGGAGCCATTATCAGCTGCACATGTGCTACATCTTTCCATATATATGAAGTATATGCACTGTAATATGTTGGGAAACCACTCAAACCCCAAGCCCCACTCTAAGGGATGAAGCAAAATCCTAAAACTATTATGCACATCTACCAGGCCAATACCTTATGCTGTCTAAGTTTGGCACACTTACAAAGGATTGCTTTCCTGCAATGACTTGATCAATGATTTCTATGGAGTACATATCAGCTTGCCACTGTCAACTTTTTGCACTCCATCATGTCCACTACACATATGGGTCAGAGATTAAGTGGTGGGTTGCAAATATAGGCCATTTATTAGTGCACAAATGGTTGTTCTATTCTTTATGAAAGCCATCTTTTTTAGAAGGACTTGAAAGAATGGTTGAGATTCTTTCTCTTACCTTTCTTGTCTATATGACTTTGAACAAAACAAGCAAATTCACCTTACAAATCTATGCAAATGTTGTGTGATAAATGCTGAATAGTGGAAGGAAATATATATTTAAAAGACAATTTTAATCTGGGTGAGATCAATACTCAGCCTTTCTCCTTCATGCAGTCACAACCGCTCCAGTGGCCTAGTGGTTAAAACGTATGTCTCATATGCAGGAGTTTGCAGGTTTGAACCCTGGCCAGGTCATACCAAAGCCTCATAAAAATGGTACAAAGACTACCTAGCTTGGTGCTCAGCTTCAAGAGGTTAGTGTTAGGACCGGTTGGCTTGGTGTCAGGATAATGTGACTGGGTGGGACATGATGTTACATGTCTGCAGCTTGATGCCCCAGTGTAGACATCACTATAAACTGTCACACTGCAGACAACAGTATGAGTAATAAAATTTTAAAGCAACGTTATAAAAGAAAACACACACACACATGCAAACATTTTGGGACCTTATCTTGAAGTACTGACCATCTTACCATACAATATACTACAACAGTGTTTCACAATGTATATGTGGTACTGATGGCATTTTCTGCAAAGGATTTCAATATGGTCACATAGATTAATTAAGTATAGTGACTTGAATTTTGTAACAAAATCATGATACATGTATCAGGAACGACCAAGAAGATACCATATAATATTTCTTTTTTCATGAAAATCCTGCCTTCATTATCATAAGATTGATGTTTTAGTATTTGGTACAATAAGACAAACTCCGCATGTAGGTTCTACTGAAGTACATGAAGACAAAAAAAATAACAGTTCTGACATCATTTAAAAGAAAATCATCCCAAAATAATCGGGTGTAAATGAACACAAGTCTAACACATTAAAAGCATGATAATGTTTGGGTGGAGATCACTCCACCTCACTAGTTCAAGGCCCTGTGAGATAACAGGATGGCATTCAGACAAACAGACAGGCAAACATACACACCATACACAACTACAGGTACACATATACCTCTCTGATGATGTCATCATTGATAATCATGATGGATGAGGGTACTGGTTGATTCAGAACATGACTGATTCTGAACAAGCTTATTCAGAACACAGTATGGGCTGGTCCGAGTTATAATACAGGCCAAACTGGACCATGCGAAATATTGTTTTATCTTGTATTTCCATGGTACACTGAGCAGTTAAAACCTGCACTGAAGGAACCAAACCCCATAACTTATGCGAGATAATGGCATAGTTCTATATACAAATCAAACGAAAATGTAAGAGTATTTTTTCATTTATGTATATACTGGACTGTGTAAATTACTGCTCTTACTAGATGTATATAAAATGTATGCTTTATACAATTTTTATGAGAAAGAAACAGACAATGAAGCAGTCAAATGTAATTTAATTCAAAAGAATGTCTATATTCAGTGAATCCTTTGAACCTTACATTTTCATTTTTAAATATTTAAAAGCTATTTTGGTTAACTTTTTGGTTAGCTTATATCTATTACCTTCTGGTTTCGATGAGTCTAAGAATAGTTTCAATTAACAATGGAACGACCAGTAGATCTTCATCTAAGAACCGTCTTATGTAACTTTGCAACTGAATATCCACCTTAAATAGTTATGCTCAAGCAGGGGAGAACTAACCTTAAACAACTTTTCCAAAAGCGACATTACACCTGGTTTCCAATACGCACCATAGTTTGTGCTCACATGGTAGCTAACTGCATGAAATTATGATTATTTAAGCAAGTGAAAACCCCAAATTGTGCACAACTGACTTTAATATGATTTTAGCATGTATTCTGAGGTTATTAAAGGAAATTGAATTATTAAAGTAAAGATGAAGTATCCAAGTTGCACTTGAACCTATTAGACTGCAAAATACACACTTAACACATTCATTATTGGATAAACCAACATTTTAAAGCTTTTTAAGAAAACTGTCCACATTTTAACTGAAGCACCATATCTGAAATTACATTTAAATTAAGTGGTCATTTATGTCTTCCAAACTGGAAGTTAGACACATTGCTAAAATGGCTGCTTACTGCACCTGCTGTTGGTGGCAAGCAAAAAAGTCAGTCTGGCTTCAGGCCAAAATCAACAAACAGTGCTGTGTCACAACTTTCCAGTTGCAAAATAGGTTTCTGTAAGAGCCAAAACCTTTTGGGCTGCTTCTTTAGCAATTTTAATGGTTGCTACCTAGAAAGCTTTTAACACAGTCATCCTTGTGACTTTTCTCAGCTGGTGTTGTGAAGTATTTTTTGCCAATTTTAATTAAGTAAACAGTTTTTTGGGACAATAATGCTTTTAAGTGCAAAAATGAACATTATAACAGGTTTTAAGTTGGATTCTCCTGAATTATACTTATAATGAGAAATAAACCAAAATGAAGCAAACTCTAATTTACCTTCGAGGACAATTGGTGATACACAGAAAATGTTTAGTTTGCATTTTTCATTTACATTTGGAATCATCTGAATATCATTTATTTTCTTTTGTTATAATGTGTTAAAAAATGTTTATTTTTATGTGAACTGTACAAGTGCTTACAAAAACGACTGTCGATTATAAAATTTTGGAAATTGTGAATCTGTTTTTGTGAACGTTTTTATGAATCTGTGCTACTTTTAGGAATAAGCCTTTGGGTTCCTCCATCTATAATGTGCTACTGGTATGACAGAAAATTTATAAATAACACTGGTCACAATATATCCAAAAAAATAGGGATTACCGGCACCCATAGGAACCAAATGTTTCAATATAATTTGAGCATAGCTATCATGTTTTGTGTTTACAAAGCAGGAATAAGAACGGGTTCGTGTGTTCCTCAGTTTTTCTTTACTATGTAATATTTTTCCATGGTCCAGATCAGCCTGGCATTAGATCCCAATCAGCCCATAATCTGGTCCAAATCAGTCATGGTTAGAATTAACCAGCATTTGATGGACTGAATTGGAAGGCATGATGGAAAGTGCCATAAAGGCTCATATAGTTGCTGATAATTTACCTATATACTATTCATTTTATTATTGTATATATAGTGTACGTGTATACACAGGGGCTCATAATGTTTCTTAGAAACTTATCTATCTATGAATGATACTATTATAGAGTATTGTAGTTTCATATCATATCACAGATTCTATGGTATCACGATATTCTATGTTTTCTTTAAGTTTCTGCATAGTGCCACCAATCGTGTACTTATATGTATCTTTATATACACTACATGACCAAAGTTATAGTTCTGCATCACCAGTTGATTTTGGAAAAATATTGGGATTGCTGAAGAGCACAATATTTTAAAAATACACCTATGAATATCACCATTTCCAAATAATGGCCATATCCCATGTCATCAAGTGGAAATTATATCTTTTTAAAACTGCAATCACTGACATCATTTAAAAGAATCATCATCCCAAAATAATGTTGCAAGGCTGTTAAATGAAACAGCATAATTGTAACAAATCGCATAACCAGTATGTTGTCTGAAAACGGCCAATGATGTTATGCAAGGGTTAGATCATATGATTACCATATTTGTCAAGAACCATGACATCAAATCTATAGTAGCAAATAAAAGTCAAAATGTGAAGTATTGATGGTTGTTGATTTCTGGTGGCTTTTGCAACTTACAGGTGTTGACTTAAAAAATTTGTTGTACACAATTTATTACTTTTCACTAGAACACCAGAAATTCTTTAAGCAGCCTGAGATTGACATGTACTTCCATGCTCATTCATGTTAGTGATCCATTCTCAGTGACAATGCTGGCACTACTACCCCTGTCACTGGTGGTTACACATGAATTTCTTTAATTCTCTCTGACGAATTTCTGTTGGATGGCACAAATGGCAGAATGAGTGCCATTAGTCATACAATGTAAGACATAGTACATGTTATTTTTGTTTTCGTGACCCCAAAAACAAATATAAAATTATAAGTGTCGAAGTCTTACATGCAGAACTAGAGTGACATGCGAGTGGCATCCATTTTTCAAGTTGACTTATACTTTGTGCAACGTATACATCAACTTCCCAACATAAGGACAAATATATGACATCGTAAATATATTTCGGTATTACTGCGAGATTAGACTATACAATTCCCCTTGCATAACCTTAAATCTATATCTGCATGGCGTCGGTTTATCCATCGTTTCCTGCAGTCATCTGATTTAAACGAAAAAATAAATTCATTTTAGTATAGACCAAACAAAAAATAACACAATAACAAACAGACATGTATAATATCTTGAAGGTCAGTGTTTTTATTTACTTATTCGCCGATTGCAAACTTTAAGACCCGGTACCATCGTTCTCTACCTCCGGTATACATGTACGTTATAGGTAAAATGTCAACTATACGTGTCCATGTGGAGAGTGGTATGGGCATATTGATACTCATGGCAATAGCATGTGTTCAGTACCGTAAACATTAGCTAAAATTAAACCTTTTTTGCAATTATTCAAGAGCTTTCTCTCTTACACAAGTTACTGCTTTATCTGTGTCATACTCGCAACTTGGAGGTCAATTTTTGACTCGCAGAAATTGCCAAGATGATCCGAATGGCATTGCACATCACTCAGACGCTTGTAAATCATAATCGCCCACAAGTATGTTTTACCGTCCCATGTGGATTAAGAACACAATTAATTTTACTATATGTTCTCTACATTTGTTTCTCAGTACTGATATTTCTTTGTGACAATCAATGCAAATCATACAAGGATGTAAACAGACCACAGATTTCACCTCCGGATCATCACCAAGGCCGTATTACTCACTGTGCACTGTCGCCGAAATACACACAGACAACAACACCCTGAGCTCATATTATCAAGAATAAACAATTACCTTTAAATTCCTACCAAACATGCGTAAATATACCTCTTCTATCACCACCAAATGAGAGAGGAAAAAATGTTCTAAAAATAGACTAGAACTACATTCGTGGGTACTGAATTGGAAGTATTAATTATGAACCGATTCCATATATACCTGCAGGTGTCCTGTGTATTGTATGTACATACGCAGGTCATTATATAGAACGTTGCTCTGTTGTAAATTTACTGTCATCATTAAAGGAACATATACGTTATTAAAAAAACTTTTTAAAAAAATTAATAAATTCAAGTTTTCAACAACCCACGTTACGTATTGTAAGACAGTAATCACAGAGCTCTTCAACCCTGGTACTGTCCTCTTTTGTCTTTGGTAATAAATATCTATGGTTAAAAGACATAATCCTTTATGACAAATAGGTGGGTAAGGCTAATATTTTACTTGAAGTGTAGACAAACTTGAAATATGCTAAATCTTGGCTGTTTAAGAAGACAAACATTAAATTACTTAAAATAAGAAATTTGCCTTTGTTCAAGTTAATGATCAGGACACGATCACACAGATGGACTCGTACACTTTTAACTATGCCCCTCAATGACTTAGATACGTTCTAACCATTGGCTTAGTGCAGTGTCTCAGAATGGAGTTTCATCGAAAACAAAATCTCTCTCTCTCTCTCTCTCTCTCTCTCTCTGCGTGCAAATACATGCATGTATCAAAGCTACTTCGACAGTTATATTAATATGATGACCTGATCTAAAAGTATATCCAGGAAGAATGTTAGGCCTGTGTTTTGACCAAAACTGACTTTTCCACAAGATTCGGATTGATTCGAGAAGGCTCCTGATGGGAATTTCGAAGAAAAAGCTGAAAGCGAATACAACTTTCATGTTTGTTTCTTGCTGTTTTATTTATTTATTTTTATTTATTTATTTATTTATTTATTGGGGTGCTTTGATTGTTTCTCTTCTTTTTTTAAGAGTTAAATATTTCTTCATATGTATGTAACTATATATGGAAGCACATACTTTTTTCTTTTTGTCTTCCAACCTATTGATTTGAAGATTGTCAACCTAACTCTGAAAATCGATAGGTGCAAGGCCTTGCGGAATTCCTTTGATCCTATAACAATCTGATTCAAAAATAAAAGCACAGTAAATGGCACAATATACGTCAGGCCCCATTACAGACCCACTAGTAGGTCAGCTGGACCTATAGTCAAAGTGTCCAGTCTCAAACAAAACTTTTGGTGAAGACACCATTATTTAATAGACCTAATATCATCTAGCTTTACATAGTAACTTACATGCAAGCCATCCGCGAACTTTGATCAAGTAATTAAGTCTAGAACAAAAGTTTATTCTCAAAAACCAATTTTTATTTTGCGCAACGTTGACCTTAACCTTTAGACACCAAAATCAAGAGGTGTCTTCCATACCTTAAGTGTAAGCCCTCCACAAACGTTAGTCAAGGTACATGGTCCAGATATAAAGTTATTAATCAAACAACATTTTTCTTCTTTCTCCCAGTTGCATTGATCTTTGAACTATTAGCATATAAATCAATAGGCTTCTTTCTTACACAACGTGCAAGTCGTGAATAAGTGTTGTGAAGGTACTTAGTCTAGAACTGAAATGTTATTACAGAAATATTTTTTCTTCTTTGTCATAGTGAATTTGACCTTTGACTTCTCGACCCTAAACTAAGCAGGCCTTTTGCTTATCCTAAGTGCAAGGCATCCACAAGGTCTGAGTTAGGTATATGACATGCAGCTGATGTTATTGCGCGGAAACCACTTTTTCACCAAGAGACAGTGATCTTGACCTTTGATCTTGGACCCAAATTCAACAGGGCTTTTCCTTATCGATAAAGCTAGTCATCCACAAAGTGAAAAAGCAGTAGATAGTGGAGAATATAAATTAATGTAATATGATATTTGACAAACTAAATGTGTACCAGGAACCAGGGCCGTAAAAAGAGATCACATGCCTTGGAGTATGAAAAACTCTGGCCTTTCCTAGTTTTTGTTGAAGCAAAGTTTTTCTTTTATAAAATTAAAAAGTGTTGTTCAGCCCGGGCCCTCTTACAGGGCAAATATGTGTTTAAATTTTATATTTAAGCTCGTTGTTACTGACTCAACATGCTAGCTTAAAGCTCGTAACATAAAAAATAGTTTCATCAGAAAGGCAACTGTACACGGTGGATACGCAAGGTATAATATTTATCACGTGACAGGTAACCGCACACATGTAACGGTAGTCTGGTTCCTTGCTTAGTATGCTCGCTGCGTTGCACTCCGCTATATCAGGGAGCATACTAAGCAGGGAACCAAACTAATGTAACGGTCGTTAGCACTAAGTAGAACAAAGTGTAGAGCGATATATAGTGTGCTGTATTCTAAGGAGTGTGAACGTACTTTGACGAAGATGTGATGTGATAAGTTTGTCGGCAGAAATCTCTTTTAGGCTGCTTGAGGTTTAACTGTTTTTCGCAGCAACAAAGAAGTAAACAGTGCCCACAATGGCAGAGGCTCGGATCGATACAACCATACAGCTAAACTGTCCAGTATGTTTGGAAATATTAGAGTCACCTAAAGTATTGCCGTGTTTGCACACATTCTGTGAAAAGTGTATATGTAAACATGCACGTGGTGTAAGCGAGGAGACGATAAATTTAGACACTATTGCGTGTCCGATGTGTAGATGTCCTATCCCCGTTTCTACTACTGACCAGACCCCAGATGACTGGGCGTCCAAACTACCCGCCAATTCCATAATTTTGTCGATTTTAGAGTCAGACAAATCTAGGAAAGATGATGTTTCAGTTTACTGCCAACCATGTTTAACTGAGGCGAAACACAATGTCTCTGTGGCGTATTGTATCACTTGTTCAGAATACCTTTGTCATAATTGTTATGACTGTCACAAAAAGCGACAAGGGATCATAACATCACCGTCCAATCAACGGCTGATGGTGAAAGTTTGAAAGTCATTCAATATGATTTGTTTCGATGTCTAATACATAGAAAAAAATATAAACACTTTTGCTCAGAGCACCGGGAGTTTTGTTGCACTTGTTGTGCCTTGACAGATCACAGAAAGTGTGAAGATTTATTGTCTATAGAAGATTTTGCAAAGGGGTTCAAAGAGAAAGAAGACTGTGAGAAAACATCGGAACAATTAGATGTTTTGAAGCGGATGTTTCTCACATTTGTGCAAAACAGGTCCAAACGCCTGGACTCCATGCATGAGGAAAAGTTAGAAATTACAAAGTCGGTGACAGAGTGGTCTGCTTATGTGAAGGGTCAAGTCGATGAACTTACGGAAACACTTTTAAATGATCTGGAAAACATCTGCAAGCGAGAAACTATTGCAATATCAGATCAAATAATCGAATGTAAGAGTGATGTGGCTGCCATAGAAGTATCTCGAACACTACTGACCGAGTCAACAAAATTAGACAACACTGAACGATTTCTGACACTAGCCAAGGTATCCCAACATCTTCTGAAGTACGTACAAAAGTATGACAGAATTGAAAGTAGATTAGAGGACGTTAGAATTAATTTCCAACAGATCTGTAAAAGTTAGATTAGTTGCATTCAATTTTAATTGTCCAACAATCGGTGGAGGGGCGAGAGAGTTGGGAGCGGTCGGGGGAGGGATACCTCCCTCCACTGCGCAAGGGGAAGGGGAAGGGGCTGCGTCTTAGGCTTTTTATTTTTGCAGCTAACATTTGCATATGTTTTGACCTCACCTTTGTGTAACTGTGGACATTCTTCACAAAACATTTAAGAATGGGGAGGAGGGAGGTTTGCAACTGACATAAAAATTGTTCTCTGCAACAAAATATGAGCGCTACTACAGAACATTGCCCCAGGACGCCCCGGTAGTTGTGTCACAACAGAACATCGTACCCGGGCGCATCAAGCCCTCGCGCCGCAACTGCCAAAAGTTGATATGACTGTGCAAGTTGAGGTAGGGCATTGTTTTCTCTTTTAACGAAGTTGGGCGGGAGAGGGGCATCTTTTTACTCAAATAACCCCAAATATTGTCAAATGGACTATAATATTATATTTTTATAATCTTGAATATACACTTTTTGAATTATGTATATTGGGCACTGCTGACTGAATCAACAAATTAGACAACAATGAAGTATTTGCGGCAATAGCCAAGGCTTTACAACAACTTATAAAGTATGTACAAACGTATGATGGAATGGAAAGCAGATCAGGGGAAGTTGTAACTGGGTTGCAACAGAACAAAAGCAAAGAAATTATCCAAACTTTAAGTTCAGCGAGTAAAGTCTGAAAATATGCCCTTCTAATTGTGCAGATTGAATCAAGGGACAGTGGCTTTGACCCTGTGTAAGAGTGCTCTTACATACTTTCTTGTTTGTGACCATTACTCGGCTACTACAGAAAACACATATTGTAAGGACAACGTGTTTTGGAATGCCTTCCTATCAACACATTGGTGTTGTACTTGCTAAAAGGGATTCTGTATTGAAAGACGATGCTTCACACAAACAAGTGAAGTGGATCCCTTTGGACTCTGAGGGAGCTTATGGACCAGTCAGGTTTGGCTCTCATGAAAATCGCAGTACAGTCAGTGTTTGCCGAGATGGACAAAATGTCCACTATTTTGAGTGTGATCTAAGACAAGCATATAGTCTAGATTGGTAGATGATCTAAAATTGTTGCTAAATAATATACAAGGTTTCTCTACTATGGGGTATTTATAAAAACTGTTAATATACCTACATTAATTTTTCTAGACGTGGCACTTAAATAAATGTAAAATACAGCCCAAAATAAAGCAATAAACCAACATAGAAACTTACAAAAAAAGTTACAGTTTCTCGAATATTAATGGACCAAAATATTAAGTTTGAACGCTATTTTATATCCCTAGTGATCCAACGTTTATATATAACTGGATTCATGAAATGTGATTATTGTCCGAATGGTAAATGCATTAACACACACCCTAATGTGTATGGATGGAAGATAAAAGAAGAATCCGCCCAAAGAGACATGGAGAAAGAGATGACGGAATGTGGCCCGACATGGAACACGATAACCGAAAGGGCTACAAGGCTTCATGGAGAAGAACTGTAGAGAATGTATGAAGTCTTATGCGTCACATAAATCACCACGATGGATGAGTTAGTACAGCTTACCACAAAGGTTTGAGTCTCACATAATTTGTATTCAGCCATCACCCATCATCATAAGCTTGCATAATAATATGGGCACCCTCCCTCCATTCTTGGGACTAAATTAAATGACATGAATAAAATCATTTTTTCTTCTTCATAATCTGCATAGAAAGGACCATTAATCTGGGAAGTGTGTGATTCTGTATCATTCCCACTGGACCCCTCTGCATACAGTTTTGATGCTGATCAATTTATGACATGTTTAACACCAGTATCATTGCTCCGGACCCATGTGCATATACTTTGGACGCCGATCAATTTATTACATGTTTAACAACTGTACCGTTACCACGGATCCATGTGCATTTACTTTGGACGCTGATCACTTTATGACATGTTTAACACCAGTATCATTGCTCCGGACCCATGTGCATATACTTTGGACGCTGATCACTTTATGACATGTTTAACAACAGTACCGTTACCACGGACCCCTTTGCATATAATTTGGACGCCGATCCATCTATGACATGTTTGACACCAGTATCATTGCCCCCAGACCCCTTTGCATATATTTTGGACGCTGATCTATTTTTGTATTCAAGTTATAAGAAACAGTCAATGAAGAATTACACTATGTGTTTCTTAAATGATTAAAAGAAAGAAAAAGAAAGCGAATAAAGAAAATTCGGAGTTTTATTATATGTTCTTTGCTCAGTTGCAGAATTGTTCTTTTCTCCATTTTTAGGTAACTGCCAGTTAACAATGTTACGACGCACAATATATCTGAAGGTGTCCAGTGTGCTGTACGTACAGGCGAAGGTCATTCTATAGAACGCTTTTTGGTTGTTGTTATTATTCTGCGTTAAATTTACTGTCATCATTAAAGGAACATATACATTATTAAAAAGTTTTATAACATTTTCTTAAGTTTTTAATAACCCACGTTACGTATTGTAAGACAGTAAACACGGGGCTCCTCAACCATGGCAATGTCCTCTTTGGCCTTTGGTAATACATATCTATGGTAAAAAGACATAATCCTTTATGATAAAGTGGTGGATAAGGCTAACATTTTATTTGAAGTGTAAAAAAAACCTTGAAATATGCTAAATGTTGGCTGTTGAAGAAGACAAACATTAAATATTTAAAATAAGAAATTCGTCCTTGTTCAAGATAATCATCAGGACACTATCACACAGCTGGACTCATATACTTGTAACTATTCCCCCTCAATGATTTAGGTATGTTCTGACCATTGGCTTTGTGCAGTGTCTCAGAATGGAGTTTCATCAAAAATAAAATCTATCTCCCTCCCTCCCCTTCTCTCTCTCTCTCTCTCTCTCTCTCTCTCTCTCTCTCTCTCTCTCTGTGCGCACAAATTCATGTAGGTTTTAAAGTTACTTCGACAGCTAATTAATATGACGACCTGATCTAAAAGTATATCCAGGAAGAAGGTTAGGCCTGTGTTTTGACCAAAGCTGACTTTTCCACAAGATTCGGATTGATTCGAGAAGGCTCCTGATGGGAATTTCGACGAAAAAGCTCAAAGCGAATATAACTTTCGTGTTTGTTTGTTGCCGTTTTATTTCTTTATTTATGTCTTTATTTATTTATTTATTTATTTATTTATTTATATACTTAGTTAGTTGGTTAGTTAGTTAGTCTGTTTGTTTCTCTTCTTTTCTAAGAATTAAATATTTCTTCATATGTATGTAACTATATATGGAAACATATACTTCTTTCTTTCTGTCTTCCAACTTATTGATTGAAGATTGTCAACCTGACTCTAAAAATCGATTGGCGCAAGACCTTGTGGAATTCATTTGATCGTGAAACAAACTGATTCAAAAATAAAAGTACAGTAAATGACACAATTATATGTATCAGGCCCCTGTTTAATAGTCCATTATAGACGCACTGGTAGGGTATATGTGACTCTGGAGATTACTGAGCATCAGGTCTCAATGAGTGTGTGTGATTAGAATTTTTAACGTAACATTAACCATTTTTCAGTCAAATTGCTACGATGTCTGCAGTGTGGCAGTTTATTGTGATGTAGTTTATAGCACTGGGGCATCATGCCGCAGACATGTATCATGATGTCTCACCCAGCCACATTATCCTGACACCAGGTTGACCTTCCTAACACTAACCTCTTAATGTTGAGCGCATAGCGAGGCAGCTGTTAGTACCATTTTTTAAAGTCTTTGGTATGACTCGGCCGGGGATCGAACCCACGAACTCCCGCTTCCGAAGATGACACTCTAACTACTATGCCACAGGTCTCAATGAGCTGGACCTATAGTTAATGTGTGCAGTCTCAAACTAAACTTTTGGTGAAGACACCATTATTGAATAGACTTAATATAATCTAGCTTTACATATTAACTTACACGCAAGCCATCCGCAAAATTTGATCAAGCAATTTACTCTAGAACAAAGTTTATTCTCAAAAACCAATTTTTATTTGGAGTAACTTTGACTTTAACCTTTAGATACCAAAATCAAGAGGTCACTTTCATACCTTAAGTGAAAGCCCTCGACAGACGTTAGTTAAGGTACGTGGTCCAGATATAAAGTTATTAAGCAAACAACATTTTTCTTCTTTCCGCCAGTGACTTTGACCTTTGAACAATTATAATATAAATGTATAGGCTTCTTTCTTACGCAACGTGAAAGTCGTCCCCAAATGTTGGTGAAGGTACTTAGTTTAGAACCTTATTCCTAAAGCTAGTCATCCACTAAGTTAAATGACAGTAGATGTGTTATTCAGTTGCTGAATAGCACTGCACATACCGAAAAGTTAAATGTTTTGTTGTTGCTGTTTTGTTTTGCTTATTTCTTTGTTGTTTTATTGCTGTCTGATTTAACCGTGATATAGTTATCGGTTGCCGAACCACACAGTTTACATGACGCATTTTAGCATTACACTTCTAAATATGCGTTCACGGTCTAAAATATGCATGATCATTTTATCGTACATCCGATTGCACCCGGTGACTAAAACAGGTCAGATAACACTAGACATGTAGCTAGATAAATTCACGATAAGTCTTGGCGATTTGTCACATAGCTAGCAAAATAATGCATGGATTTAACCCTTCGATGTAGGTATGTTGTGTTTTTAAAAATAAACTTAAGCGTCAAGAGACATAAACTGTGTAATAAGAAAACTGTCTGATTTCACACCTGCATGTATAACGTGTTCAGTCAGTGAGCACTAAGTAATTGATTATCGCTCTGCTTATCACCACGACTAGGAAGAAAACACTGCATAATATGGCGGATGTACAGGACGCTGCTGACAAGAAGTTAGATTGTCCAATCTGTTTAGAAATATTCGAGTCACCGAAAGTATTGCCGTGTTTCCATACATTCTGTGAGAAGTGTATTTGCAAACATGTCCGTGGTCTAAGAGAAGAGAGCATACAACTGGATACCATTGCGTGCCCCGTATGCAGAAATCCATGTCCTGCTCCCACTACCGACCAGAACCCGGATGATTGGGCCTCTAAACTTCCCAATAATTCCATACTTGTGTCGATTTTAGAGTCTGCAAAGTCTAGGAACGATGACCCAGTTTATTGCCAACCATGTTTAACGGAGGGAAAACAGCTTCTTTCCGTGGCTTATTGTGTAACCTGTACAGAATACCTTTGCCATAATTGTTATAATTATCACAAAAAATTCAGGGCAACAAAGGACCACACAATAACTGTACAATGCATACCTGCAAGCCAGATATTGGAAAAATCTCTGGACATGTACCTGTGCTCAGTACATCAAGAAAAACACGCATACTTTTGTTTAGATCATAAGGAATTTTGCTGCTCGAAATGTGCCATCCGACATCACAGAAAATGCGAGAATGTGTCTTCCGTTGAGGATTTGACCAAAGATTTTAAGGATAGGCAGGACTCTGGGATGGCAATAGAAAATCTAGACACCTTGAATAAGATGTTCCACAAATTGCTTGAAAATAGAAAGAACCATCTTGATTCTATAGATCAGCAGAAAAGAGAAGTACAAACTGCAATCAGTCAGTGGACTTCTTCATTGAAAGAACTAGTTAGGAAGCTCGAAGAAGTATCTCTTGCGGAATTGGAGCAGATTTGTAAACAGGAAACGGTGGAAACCTCGGATCAAATTATTGAATGTAAAAGTGCTATCGCCGCCATAGATGTGTCTCAGAGAATGTTATCTGAATCAGAAAATTCCGACGATAAAACCAAATTCATGATAACATTCAACAAAGTATCAGGCCAACTTCTTAAGTATTTACAGAAATATGACGCTGTAGAGAACAGATCAGAGGAGATGAAAATTGAATATCATCATGACGAAGATTTTGAAGAGGTCATCCATAACTTGAGTTCACTGGGTCAGGTGATGAAGAAGGTGTCCCGAGTTCCTATATTAAACCCCGATTCGTCATTTCAGGAGAGATTGCTGATGCTACCAGGTGTTCAGCCTAACTCAGGTGTTACTTTCAATGCTAAAATTCCTAGTGATGATCATATTTGTAATATTTGTTCCGGTATTTTCCTTCCTGATGATAGAATCGTTTTGTGTGATTCAGGAAATAGACGTCTTAAGCTGTTTGATAGATATTTTCATTTTGTTTTTGATTTAACAATGCAGAGCAAACCAATGCACATTTGCGGTGTGGACCAACAAACTGTAGCCGTAACTGGGGGACAAAGACTATACCTTGTGAGAGTGACCAATACCTTGGCACACCTAAAAAGCATCTACGTTAGTTTTAATTGTTATGGAATAACCTCCTATATGCAAAATATTTGGGTATGTGTCAACAGGCATTATATATATACATATGATGAATCATACAGTGTCATCAAAAAGATCGAGTCTGTTGACGGGTTTGGCAACAGTGCACTTTGTATTAGTCCGGACGGTAAAATGATCCATTACACAACTGCTAATAAAATTGTTGCAGTGGACATGGAAGGAAAGGAACTAAAAACAGCTGAGATTAGTGAGTTCAAAGGCTCAAGTGGGATCACCGTAGACCAAAGAGGACTCGTTTACTGCTGTGGTAAAGAGTCGCGTAATGTGATTTTAGTGACGCCAGAGGGAAGACAGCTGAGCGTATTGTTAACAAGTGCTCATGGACTTAAGAGTCCCATTGGACTATGTTTAAATGACAGAAATTCAACAGTTGCTATCTTTGAAAATAATTCATCAGAAGTTAAAGTTTTTAAATTGGCATAGAGAATCATTCTCTTCACACCATTCACATCAGTGTGATAAGGTGTCATTCTAAGATTTTAGAATATCACGTATGTATGTATGTATGTATGTATGTATGTATGTATGTATGAAAACGAGAGAATCGTATAATCTGTATAAAAGAGCAATTGAAACCATTGAGGAGATAAACAAATTCTCTAAATTGTGCAAAATATAAGTGTATTATATAATTCTTTGGATGGCGAAAGCCGTCGAATTTGAACAGAATTTTATTTCCATTCTTTGTCAAAGTGATTAACAGCTGTATTGCTACACAGACAAAAGAAGTTCCAAAATATAAAACAATTTAGGATAGTGACATTTAAAAAATTAGGCTCCTTCATATAATGCTTTAAATTGCTCATTTTATTGTATTTAATGATTGCTTTCATACAAAAGAGAACATTATGATTTATTATCTCCGTTATAATAGCTCTTATTTGGACTGATAAAGTGAGTATTGTTGGGGTGGAGGGAGGTATTGTAAAATCACGAAAACTCCAGAGCAAAAGATCTTAAACAAAATATTTTAATGATTGTGAATTAACCTAAAAGACCCCTCCCCCAAATAAAAATATTTTCCGCATTTAAACATGAAATCCATTGGCTTGGCATACTTACATCATAGAGCGGTAACCGACGCAGTACCACATTTTGATTGTCACTCAATTTAAGTTTACAATCAGTTTTTATCTTCCCAGATTCCTCTTTGTTTTCAAACATGATTTTGAGTGTGAAGAAAGGTAAAATCGCTAATTAAACAAGTCTTATATCACACTGAAGCAAGAGTTTTTGCCTGAAACCTGTATTAATTTATCGTAGATTGTAACATGTACTTTATGAGTGACACTGACTGTGAAACAGAAACAGGTCATGTAAGGTCACTGA